>CM021749.1:788269-823156 GCA_011075105.1 Heteronetta atricapilla
CCGTCCCGTCCCGTCCCGTCCCGTCCCGTCCCGTCCCGTCCCGTCCCCGCTGTGCTCAGCAGCCCCAGGCGGGCCGTGGCAGTGCTCCAAGCAGGAAGTCCAGCGGCTCTGTTTGCTTTTGCTTATTGCAGCCTAAGTGGCTGCTGGGGCCCCGTTGGGAGGCTGGAGGGTGATGGCGGGTGAGTACAGCCAGCGGCGCTGGGCTCGGCGGGATGGGGTCCTGCCTGCCCCGGTCAGCCCGGTGCCCTGCAGCACCCAGCAGTGTGCGGGCTGGGGACCAGGGCACAGCCCCGTGTCAGGGATGGGTCCCCCGGGGCACTTTCCGTGTGGTAAGGGGAGAGGTGGTAGCGGTACAAGGAAGTACCCGGGGAAGGGGAAGGCAAAGCAGCTGGGGGAGTGGTGGGGATGCCCTGGGGTGGGGGAGGGGGGAGCTCTGAAGGAAGCGATAGGAAAGAGGGGACACCTGGGGTGGGCGGTGGGGCAGAGGAGCTGTGGCCTGTGGGCTCTGGGTGCTGACAGGGCCACCCTGCAGACCAGGAGCTGCTGAAGGTGCGGGCGAACTTTGTGGATCGTGTGAGGAAGCCAGTGATCTCCAAGCTTCTGGATGACCTACTGGCCCACAAGGTGCTGAGCCAGGCAGAAGTGGATGAGGTACAGGAAGGCTACGCAGTGACAAGCGACAAGGCCCGTTGCCTCATAGACACTGTGCGCCTGAAGGGCTCTAAGGCCAGCAAGATCTTCATCGACAGCCTCAGGAACCACGATCACACCCTGGTGGAGCAGCTGGGTCTGGCCACTGGCTTGGGTGAGAGATGTGGGGCTGTGGCCTGCCCCAGCCATGCTGAGGTGCTGGGCGCCTCCTGCAGGGTGCAGGAGGGAGACGTGGGAGCAGCTGGGAGTTACCAGTGTTGCTGCTCTGTGGCAGCAGGTCCCCATTGCCATGCTGCGATGACAAGGCTCTTGGATGGCCACCCCCCCCGGCACTCAACAGGGACAACCGAGTGGCAGAGTCTGGCTCTGCTTGCCCGCCCATGCCCTGAGACAGTCCCTGCTTGTCCTTCCCCATGTAACTGCGGGAGTTTGTGTTTACAGGGTCCCCTGGTGTGCAGCCCCCTGTTAGCATCCAGGGCCAGCAGTGGATCCGGCAGTGCTCCCTAAGCGAGTACCAGCGCATCCAGGAGGCAGAGGGAAATCAGGTGCTGTGGGTGGAGGAGATGAGAGGAGGGCTGGAGCACAGACCAGCTGCTCCACCAGAGTGGGTGAGGGCTACCAAGGGTCCTCCCTGGCTCAGGAGCAGGAGCTCTGGGGAGATGCCCCAGTGAAAGGGAGGTGTGGGTGCTATGTCTGTGGGCCTTCTCTGCTCTTTTCCCAAGAAAATCCTGCTGTATCCACCCATAGCTGAGCACCACCTCCCTCCCTCCTCACAGATCTATCCCATACGCTTGCCACGGGAGACGCGAACCCGTAGGGCCCTGCTCATCTGCAACACAGAGTTTGAGCACCTTCGCCAGCGGAAGGGTGCAGAAGTGGATGTGAAGGAGATGACGAAGCTGCTGGAGGGGCTGGGCTACGGGGTGGACTTCCATGAAAACTTAACTTCCCAGGTAAAGGACTGTACAAAGCAGCTGGCACTGGCCCCACAAACAGTGCAGAGACCCTTGTGTGCAATGGTCTTGGAGGGTCAGGGTTGACGTGCCTTGGGGGATCTCAGGCACCATGGGAACAATTCTGTCCCCAGTGGCAGCGGTTCCTGCTCACAGCTGGTGGCTGGGTCTCCACACAGCTGATCACAGGAGGCTGATGCTCCTTCCTTGTGGCTTGCAGGAGATGTCCACGGTCATGAAGGATTTTGCAGGTCACAAGGATCATTTGACCTCTGACAGCACCTTCCTGGTATTCATGTCCCACGGACGTAGGACTGGGCTCTGCGGGACCAAGAGCAGAGATGAGACCACAGACATCCTTTCCCTTGACACTATATATGAGAACTTCAACAACAAGCACTGCAAGGCACTGACTGGCAAACCCAAGGTGGTTATTATCCAGTCCTGCCGTGGAGGTGAGTTCCCACTATTGGGTGCCCATCAGGTGAGCAAGCCGGACAGGCTCTTTCAGGGTAAGTCTGGCCCACGCACAGGGTGGGGTTGGGGCACCCCACTACTGATGGCTGGCCCTGCCTTCCTAGACAACATAGGATTGGTGCTGGTGTCTGACTCAACCATCCCTGAGGTGCCTGCTCTCAGCTCAGACAGCATGAACACGGCAATGCTGCAGGGTCCAAAAATCAGAAAAGTTCACCTGGAGAGTGATTTTGCCACTTTATATTCCTCTACACCTGGTAAGCAATTCCTGGGAGATAGTTTCCTTGCCTGAGGGGAAGTGAGGGGGACAGGATTGCCATTCCCTATGCCATGGGTCTGTTCCACACCACCTCCTAGGGTAGGTTGCTTGGGGGTCACCGCCATCGGGTGTTCTGGCACAGACTGCTCTGGGGTTGGAGCAGCCTCTGGAGAGGGCAGCGTGCCCTGATGTCAGGGTACATGGCTGTGCCAGGCCCTGAGCCACCTGGGCGAATGGCACCAGGGCTGGAGCTTTGTGACCTCCTGGCACACTCTGAGGTGGGGCTGCGCTCACCCATGCACTGGACACTCTGGCACTGCAGTGCTCCCCACAAGGGAAGCCTGCCTGGCTGCCTGCCCTCACCCCAGCCTCCTCACCGGCTCTGCCCGCACACCTTCCCTGTCCCATTTATCTCACTGCAGTGACCAGCTGGGGACAGCTGTCTTCTGCAGGGAGTCTGGCTTGGTCAGATGGCTCCAGGCCATGCCAGCCGGCACGCATCAGGAGCGTGGCTGGCAGCAGGGAGGGCAGAGAGGCTTGAAGAAGATAACACAGCCAACCTCCCTGGAGTACTCTGTCCTTTGCCCATTCTTTATCCTGCAGGTCAGATAGGCCAAATACAAATATCCCAGAGAAGGTGACCCTGTTTCCTGCTGTAGCACCCAGTGTTAATCACTGCAGCAGTGGAGAACACCAGGGAAATGACACTTGGCATATTTTGTCTCCCCAGATACTGTCTCTTGGAGAAGCCCAGAAACAGGCTCCATTTTTATCCAGAGACTGGTAGAGCAGTTTCGAAACCATGCCTTTAACAGTGACTTGCAGGAGTTGTTCCGAAAGGTGAGGCTCTGCAGTCAAATGCAGATGCAGCTATGCAGCGGTTAGAGATACTGCTTTGAGAGCAGGGCAGAGCTCTGGCCAGGCCCGGCCGTTCCTCTGCAGGCCTCTGCAGAGGAAAGGGGTCCAGGCGCTCTGGTTTGGCCTGGAAAATCAGCTAGATATCCAGGGGTATCCACATCATGCTGTGTGGTGGGTGTGCAAGAGCCTGGAGCATTGGAGCAGCCCATGGCGCCCCTTGTGCCACCAGACACCTTCCTGGGAATGCCTCCTGATTCCCTGCACTGTTCCCATGCTGGGATGGGAGTGTCCTCATTTCTCCCCACTCTCTCACCCCAAGTTCAACGTTCCTTTGAAAACTTCCCTCTGCAGTTGCCAACACAAGAAAGGACTACGATGCTCAGAAAGTTTTATCTCTTCCCAGGCCACTGATCTGCCTGCCTGCCGTGAGTATCTTCACCTCACACCTCTACAGCAGCCTTTTCTCTGTGCCCCAAACTTGGTAATCTTGTCAGAGGGCAGGAGCAGGGAGAAATTCCCCATCTCCCCTGGCTCCAGACCACACAGCTTAGGCTGTATATCCAGAGGACACGGGTGCTGGCACAGGCACTGGCCTGACTTGCTCCCCATCTCCCAGCTGGCTACAGGAGATGGGTGCTCAGGGAAGTTGTTTTGTTAGCCCATGTTTCAGGGGCTTCTTCGTCTAATGTTCTCCGATGGGTTTTAAAAAAAAAAAAGGCATGGACAGAGAAAGTGTTTGAATTTGGGAGTGACACAGTTTGAAGGCTCGAACTCAAGGGGACTTCAGCTCTGTTTCAGAGAGATGCACTTAAGGAAAATTTCCTCTTCTGTCCTTGGAGTAAAGGCCAAAAACTGTATTCTCTGTAGAAACACAATCTCTGAACCAGTTCCTTTTGCCTCCTCTACTAGGCAACCTCAGACCTGGAATAAAATAGTCCATGGTCTCCTCTCCTCCTCTCCTTTTGTGGCCTGCAACCTCTCACTGAGCAAACTCTTGCAGGGAGCAGCATACACCTGGCAGTGAAGCACTGAACGCAAACCTGGCTAACATCTCTTTACTGTCACCAGAACCTGTGAAGCAAGTGTCTCCCCAGCCATGAGAGACCTCTGAGAGCCACTTCCTTGCCATCTCTGACTCTACCTGTCATCTAATAAAGGATTTTTAACATCAGACAGCACCTCTTCTTTGCCTCTAGCCTGTGGTGGGTAGGCCAGCAGTACCCGCTGTTGTGTTGTGTTCCTGGGGCCACTGTGAGCAAGGTGGGAGGGCAGAAATCAAAGGGTGTGCCCACCCTGGGGGTGGCTGGCCACACACTGCTTGGGGCTATGCTCCTGGAGGCCCGTAACTGCTCAGTGTGCCTGCTCGCTGCACCACTGGGACACCAGGATGCAGGAGCTGGACTTGATGATCCTTGTGGGTCCCTTCCAATTTGGATATTCAACGCCTGTCTCCTCTAGTCCTTACCAGAGTTGCGTGAGAGCTATGCTTTGTCCTTTCTGGCATGAGGGTGCAACAGCAAAGCTGCCTCATGACCTTCTGTCATGCCCATGCATCTCGAGTTTCTGCCCCGAGTCTGTGTGCTCTCCAGATTTCCATCTCCTTAGGCTGAGTCCCTCAGGAAAGAAAGAGAATGCAAAGCCTTTCCTTACCCAGGCCACCAAGCCCTAAGCAGGGTGGGTGTCTATGTTCCCACTGCTCCTTCCTTGCAGCTCCCCCTTGCAGGCCCACAGTGCTGCCTTGTTCAGGAGGCAGCTCCCTCCATGTCCTCACACTGCCTGGCGGTGGAGGAAGGATGTGATTCCCTCTGGGAGCCACAAGGGTTCCTTAAACCCATGTCTAACATCCCAGTCCCACCAGCATCCCCTCAGGTAAGCCAGAGCTCATTCCTGTGCTCATCACTGCTCCCCTTCTCCTCCATAGCCACATCCAAACTGTTCTCTACCTTGGCATGGAGTCAGTTTTATTGCAAGTTCTGTGGCTCCACTACCAGGTGGTCTGGTAGGGAAGGAGAGGACTCTCCTGTCCCCTCCTCGTGTCTGAAACACTGCAGTGCAGGCAGGTTGCGGCCCGGGCCAGTGCCACTGGAGTCCCAGTGAGCTTGCAGGACAGCTCAGAGGGATGGGCGTGGAAGTGTGTCTCAGCTCCAGCTCCATGTGTGCAGGGATGGGAGAAGTCCCAGGACTTCAAAGGGGGCAGCTGGTGCAGGCTGAGCCTCTCTTCCCAGAGCCCAGGAGCCCTGCACCACTGCCCAGGGCTCCTCAGGTCTCACACGATGCTTGCAGAAACCCTGGTCCCCAGTGCTATGGCGGTGGCAGGAAATTGAGGACAGCGGTGATGAATTCTTCAAATTTATCTTGATGGACTATGTGACCTGCACCTTCGATGAACTGGATATCTGCCTTGGGAAAGAGGCGCTGGATCTCTGGATAGTCTTTGGAACTGCAGGACGAGTGAACACAAGGTAGGAGGTGTGGTCAGAGGTCTGTCCAAATGTCTGCCCTCACGCTCCCCAAGCAGAGGGCCATCCTGGGTCTGACCGCATCTCCCTTCACTGCTAGGAAGGCCTGGGGCTGCCCCCAGGTTCCTCCTCACTCTCCAGCATGTTGGTGTCACCGGCTGCTGGAGGCACAGGGCTCCCTCCAGGACCTCCCCCCTCCTGGGACTTCCTTGCACCCTCAGCATCTGCAGAGGACTGCGAGGGGCCAAACCACGGACTTCTTTCTTCACCTGATATAGGGTGAGTTGGATCCTCCCAAAAAGAGTGTAGGGCCAGGGTACGGCTTGTGGAAGACAGGAAAGCTCATGATATCTTCCAAGTGGTGGGAGATAGCCTCCAGGTTCACGCGCCAGACATAGCGGCCCTCCACCTCCACCAGGTTGGTGAGAAGGAACTGCCTCAGCTGCGGGTGCTGCCACAAAAGGGGAATGTGCTGGTGGATAACACACTCATCAGTGAGGGCAACACGCCCTCAGGATGTGCTGGCAGCCTTCGTCGTGCCCTCCAGCCCACCCCGCCTTCCTCACAGGCTGCATGTGCCATGTCCCCCGGGGCCCCTGCCGCCCTGGTGACCCAGCTGCCCAGGCCAGCACCAAGCTAGTGGGAGTGGGAAGAGCCCGGCAGGGACTGCAGTCCTAAAGCCCTGTGTCCCAGGGACAGGCCAGGAGCAGAAGCCCCGTTCCAGAAGGATTTCCCACCTGGACCACTGGACTCAGCTGACTGTCAGCCAGCTGGCGGGCTGCAGAGCGCGACAGGCCAGCCGGGACGTTCACTGACTTCATGGCAGCGATGTAGGCAGCGAACTCCGAGACGAGCGTGGTTGAGACAGGACTGATGTCTACGGAGATAAGGCGCTCCACCAGGTCTGGCTGGGGACACAAGCGGGGCACATGGGACGCGAGCAGAGATCTCCCAGCCCCGCTCTGCACAGCGGGGCCAGGCGCAGGGCTCCCAGCAAGTCTCCCAAAGGCTTCCAGCTTCCTCCTGCCCCAGCGCAGAGCTCCGCGTGCCCATCCACGAGTTCTTACTTCCCTGCACCCCAGACCTCCGAGCTCCCTCAGGTGTCACCCCCTACCTCGCAGGTGCCACCCCCTTCCCGCAGTGTCCCACCACCCAGCCCCAGGTCCCTGCCGACCCGCTGCAAGGCCAGTGCCATGGCTGTCTTGCCACCCATGCTGTGCCCCAGCATGATGCACTTGGTGATGCCCAGGCGGGCCAGGAGCTGCTGCACGTCCAGGCTCATCGCCTCGTAGGTCATCACGGGGCTGTGGGGGCTGCCGCCGTGGTTGCGGGCATCCAGCGTCAGCACCTGCCGGGGGAGTGCCCCGTCACGGTGGGCGGCCGAGGCCCCCGGCCCCGGGGGCATCGCCCAGGAGGGACTGGCGCTGCCGTGACCTCCCAGTCCCGGCCTCACCTGGCCGCCGCTGCGTCGCGCCAGCACGTTGGCCACCGTCTGCAGGTTGCCGCGGCTGCCGAACAGCCCGTGGAGCAGCACCAGGGGCGGCCGCGCCCCTGCGGGACCCAGCGCTGCGTGGGACAGGGGCACGGCCCTGTGGGGTGGCCGTCAGGGCGGGGCCTAGCGGGGTGGGGCCCGGGGGTGGGGCGTAGGGAGGGTGCGGTCGCAGGGGGTGGGGCATAGAGGGGTGGGAGCGCGAAGGGGCGTGGCCCGGTTAAGAGTCGGGGCCCGGGGTGCCCCGCCCGCGAGGGGAGCGCTGGGGGGCGGGGGCGCGAACACACCGAGGGGGCGGGGCCACGCGCGACCCCAGGCGCTGAGAAGAGCGCTCCGGGGGCGGGGTTATACGGCGATGGGGCGGGGCCAAGCGGGGCTCGAAGCCCCGCCCCTCCCCGGGGGGCCCGCCCTCCCTCGCCCCGCGCGCGGGCGGATCCTTACGTCACGGCGGAGCGGGCGGCGGGCGGTGGCAGGCGGGAGCGGCGGGGCGGGCGGCGCAGCATGGCGGCGGCGGCGGTCTTGGCGGCGCGCGGACGTGACGCAAGGCGGCGGCCCCGCCCCCGCCGCTGACCGCGGGCGCCTCCTGGCGGCCGGACGGGGCGGCGGCGCCGTGACTCAGCGCCGGGAGCGGGCCTCGGAGAACGGCACTTCACCGCGCCCCGTGCGCCAACGGTGTCACCGCGCACCATGGTGTGCCACCGTGTGCCCCGCGTGCCACCACGTCACATCGCGTCACCGCACACCTCCCGTCCGACGCGCGGCCCCATGCAGGCAGCCGTCCCCGTCGGGCTCCCACCCCAGCCGGTGACACCGCCCGGCGCTGGGGCACAGTGACCACAGGGGCACCGGCAGCCCGCCCTGCCCAGCCCCTCCGTCGCCGTGTGCAGCTCCCCGGGACAGCCCCCACCGCCGCGGGGCCGGCTCGGGACCGCAGAGCCGGACGGGGGCCGGGGACCGAGGGGGGCCGTGGACGTGCGGTGCTGCCCCCGCGCCTCCGCCATCCCGGGAACTCCCCAGGGCCTGCCGGGTGCTGCCCGCACTTCGCTCCCCGTCACGCCCCGAGGGGACGCGTGCCGCGGCGGGACGGAGCCGCGGGCTGCGGGCGGCACGTGGGTGCGTGTGGGTGCCCCAAGCCACGCTCGGATAAACGGCAGGCAGCGCCTCGCCGCACCGGCGACGCCAGCCATCCCCCAGCCATCCCCCGCGGCGCTGCCTTTGTCGCGGAGCCAGCGAGCGGAGAGCTGACACCGGGGGTGGAACGGGGGGGCCGCGTCCCTCAAAGGCCTCCTTGTGCTCGCTGCCGGCCTCCGCCTGCAGGCAGCAAGGTCACCGCCCGCCCGCAGGCCCCGCGTGCCAGCGCCCCGCTGTCCCCGGGAGCCCCAGGCCGGCCCCGGCTGGGCTGCTCCGCTCCGCGGCGCGGCCGATCCTTATCGGGGCCAGCTGGGGCCGGGGAAGCGGAGCCGTGCAGATCGCCGCGGGCTCGGCCGCACCGAGCGCCCCACACCCCGCCGGGGCTCGGCCTGCCCGCGGGGGCGGCGAACCGGGAGCGGCGAATCCGCCTGCTCTGCCCTGCCTCTGGGCAGCGCTTTTCCAAGCGGCGGCTGCGGAACGTCGCCGGTGGGCCGGGGAAGGGGCGAGAGGAGCCGCCAGCCGGCGGCCCCGCGCGGGACGGGGCGATGCACCTGCGGCTTTGTCCCTGCTCGCTGGAGCGTGGCGGGGAGGCGGCGGCTCTGCAGCGCCGAGCCGAGCTGAGCCATGCCACCGGCTGGGAACAGGCGGTGCGGGCGGTTGTGCAATGCGGCCTCGCCCCAGCCTTTGCTGGGGGGGAAAGAGCCCGTCTTCCCCTCCGGAGAGCCAGACTTTGTACTGAGCGGGCAGGGAGTGTCAGCAGCAGGATGTGAACGGCTGCTTGGGTGTCTGCGGACCCACCCGCTGCCAGCAGTACCCCCAAAGTGTGTGGGGGGAGAGAAGCCTTCCCCGGGAACACCAGACCCCAGAAGGGCAGAGCCATGGGTTGGGAGGGAGCCAGAGGGGGAGAGAAAGCAAAGAAGGGCTGGGGCGCAGGATGGGATTCGGGGGATGCACGTCCCCAGATTTGGTGCCGTGGGGATGCTGCTGCTCCGGTGGGGCCAGGGGGGCGTCCCCAGTGCCCCTGGTGGGCTCCGTTCCGGTGGGGAGGCTCCTGGGACAGCTCTGTTCTCACGCCCCTGTTCGAGGGAACAAAGAGATGGTCCTGGCTGCGGTGGGTTCCTATCCATCCAGGCTCCGGGGCTGGCATTTTCTTTGCTAATTGTGCTAATTAGCTCCACACTTTCAGCCCGCAGGGCTGAAGCTGTTGTCCCGCGGATGGCTCCCACCCCACAAGTCCCCACCCCCCATCGCACGGAGGAGAGCAGGCGGCTGCCCCCAAGGACAGGCGGCTACCAAAACAGGACACGTTTATTGACAAATGTAACTCGTACAGACCACGCGTAACAGGGAGAGAAGGCGCCTGGCCGGGGGGCCGGGGGCTGGTGGGGCAGGGCACGGGGGCACCGCCGCTTCCGCCTGGCGCTCATGCGAAGAGCTCTCCTGGCAACCCGAAACTGGCTCTGTTTACACGAAACCGTCTGTATTTACACAGCCGCCCGCCTGGCTCCCGCTCCCGCGGCCCAGCCCTGACCCCAGGACCTCTCCCGTCGCCTCACACCCCCCCCCCCCATCGCCCCCTGCCTCTGCCCGCTCCTGCTGGGGTCAGGGTGCCCTCGGGGACGGGGTCTCTCCCCGGCCCGCGGGGCTGAGGGTCCCCGGCGGCACCGGTCCCGCCGGACGGGGCTGGAGGTGGGGGTGCGGGAGGCCGAACCCCTCGGGGTGCCGGGGCAGGGGCGCGGGGGCTCACACATAGTTCCTCTTGTCGTAGCTGGTGACGGCGGAGCGCGGGGCGGAGTAGGCCACCTTGCTGGGCGCGTACCTCTCATCTTTGGGGGGGCAGGAGCAGCAGAGCAGGGACCCCCCGAAGAGCAGCAGCGCGGCGGCTGCCCAGCCCACGTAGAGGGACGTGCCCAACTCCCTCTTCTGCGCTTCGAGCACCAGCGGGTTGTAGAAATCCCGGATTATGGTGTTGGCCGACCAGGAGACAGGGATGAGGGTCATGATGCCGGAGAGCAGGAAGATGACGCCGGAGACGATGGTGATCTTGGCCTTGGTGGTCTCGTCCTCCACGCAGCGGGTGCACTGGGCGCCCACAATGGCCACCATCAGGCCCAGCACGGCCAGCACGATGGCCACCACCAGGAGGGCGCGGGCGGCCTGCAGGTCCTGCGGCAGTGCCAGCATGGAGTCGTACACCTTGCATTGCATCTGCCCCGTGCTCTGCACCACGCAGTTCATCCACAGCCCTTCCCAGATGATCTGCGCCGTCACAATGTTGTTGCCGATGAAGGCCGACACCCGCCACATGGGCAGCGCGCAGCAGATGATGCTGCACAGCCAGCCCAGCACCGACAGGGCCACCCCACCGATCTCCAGCCCCATAGACATGGTGTCTGGCTCAGCGTGCCGCAGGCGATGGCGGAAAGGAACCCACTGACCGAAACCACCCCGGGCTCCGCTCGCCGCTGCAGCCTTGGGGATCGGCTTACACCTGGGTGCACCTGCGCTTATAAGGGCTGGCGGGGCCGGGGCCGGGCTGCACTCGCTCAGCGCCCGCCCGGGGTGGGGTTTCGCTGCTGGACGCTCCTCGCCACTGGCTCGGTCGCAGCGTCCCACACCCTCCCCTTTGTTTGCGGAGATGGCGCTGGAGCAGGGGAGGGAGGGGGAGAAGCCACCTGAGATGGCCAGTGCCAGCAGAGGCCTAGTTTCGGGGCGTGGAGCTGGATGGGTGTAATCTGCAGACCCCAGTGTGGCACCGTGAAGCTCGGACAAGGAGCTGGATGGGCTGCAGTGCACATCCATGGGCCCTGTGTGCTAGCCCTGGTGCCCACCCTGCACCCCGGTGCCATTTGGGGAGCCCATGTCTACCACTGCCCCCTCACAACCCTTGCTAAAGGCAGCAGGGCCTGGAAATCCCTGAAAATCCCTTGGCTTTGTGCTTACATGCTGGAGGTGGCCATGGCCAGATCATGGCTCTGGCCCCTGCACCAGGTAGCATGGCGTGATAAGGCATCGCATGGCACAGGTGGGAGCCGTCACTGCCGCAGCCCAGCCTCTTCTGCAGGGATACTGTAGGTCACAGTCTGTTTTATTTCTGGAGCACCTTATCAGATCTCACGTTTAACATAGTGTCCAAAAGGAAGGGAGTTTATTTAAGATTACAGCCTTGTTGGGGTTTTTATCCACTCACAGATTGCCCCTTATCTCACTGTGGCTCAGCGAGAGCAGGGTGCACTCAGGCACCTTTGCATCACCGTGCAAAGTGCAGCCCCTTTGCCTTGCCACAATGCACCCCATGCTGGCAGTCCCCACGCAGCCCCGACCCCATGCAGCCCCCGTCTCCACCAGTCCCCCTGTCCCGAGCCCCCAGTCCCCCTTGTGCAATGTGGGACGTGCCGGGCTGGGAGTGCCCATGGGGATCCCTGGCCAGGTGATAAACCTCTTTACTCATCCTGCTCAAATGTTTTGTCCTTGAAGGAAGCAGACAGAGCACGTAACACTCTGGCAGCGTCACCCCATCCACCTGGCAGGCCTGGCTGAGTGGCAGCCAGCGACAGAAAAACAAGGCAAGCACAGGCCGGCTGCCCAGGCGTGGTCGCCCCATGAGCAGTCACATCCCGGGGCCCACTGTCCCCCAAAAGAGCCACCCCAAGGCGGTGGGGTGCTGCTGTGCATGTGGCTCCCCTGGCCCTTGCGCAGCTGTTTGACCAGAGCGCTACAGGTATTTCCAGCCCCCCACCCCAGGAATGCACTCGCCCCCTCCTCAGCGCCGAGTCAGTGCCTGCGGGCTTGCTCCAGCCTGTTTCTGGCCGTTGCTGTGGGCTCCCCTACAACTCATTAACTACTCAAGAGCACGGCGTGCAGGGGGTGCTGGCAGCCTGTGCCACACCAGAGCCCCCCCTACTCCAGTACCCAGGACCCCAAAGGCAGGTGGCCCTGACCCAGCTGTTTCCCGCAGCACCCCAACACCCCCAGTCTGGTTGGGTCAGCTCCTGCCACCCCACGGCACCCCAGTGCCCTCTGCCTGGGTGCCTCTGGCACTGTGCTGTGCCGTGGCACCCTGTGCCTGGCCTCCACTACCCCGTGGCACCCTAACAACACCCCTTATGCAGCAGGGTCAGCTCCTGCCACCCCACGGCACCCCACGGCGGGCTGGGGTTGGTGGCTGGGCTGGGTACCCAGGGTGCTGGGGGGGTTCTGTGCAAGCAGCACGCAAGGGGGCTTGCGCCTGGTGAGGTGCTGCTGGGGGGGCCCAGCCCTCGGGGTGACAAAGCATGGCACAGATGGGCATGTCCCCGGGCAGGTGACAGTGGTGACAGGGCTGGGGCACCCCGGGGACACACAGCCAGGTGCTGGCAGTGCAAACCTCTGCTGGCTGCGGCCCCGGCATGCAGGGGTGCAGGCGTGCAGGGGTGCAGGCTGCACGGGGGACAGCGCGCACACACCCAAACACACGCACCCCCTGCTGGCTGGGATGCACAGACACACGGCTGCACAGATGGACACACAGAGGCAGACAGACGCAGACAGACAAAGGCACACACATGCAGAGGGCCACACAGACAGACAGAGGGACGCAGAGTTACACAGGCACACGCGCAGACAGACACGCAGAGATACACACACACACACACGTACACAGACAGAATCACACACTGACACTCAGACGTGCTCACACGGGTGCTTGCACACCTGTGCACATGCACGGCTACCCTCACAAGTGCACACCCACAGGGGAACGTGCCCCAGATGCAGCCCTGGGTGCATGCACCAGGCTGCGCAGGCACAACGAGGAGCAAAAGTACTCACAGACAGGTGCACGCACACCCCCACCCCCCCACGCTGGCGGCATGCGTGCGCAAACAAGCACCCAGCAGAGCATGCCCGGCTGCGCAGGTGCAGGGGAAACACCTAGGTCAGGGCTGTGGGGCAGGGGGATACCCCACGCAGAGCTGTGGGGCAGAAGCCACCGGGTCAGGACCGGGGTGATGGGTCCTCTGGCCCTGCAATCAGCCTCCACGCGCTGCGCTGCCTCCCTACCTCATCACCCCAAATTGCCCAAAATACAGGCTGTGCTCACGCTGTGCTGCTGGCCTGGGGCAGTGGTGGCTGCCTGACTCACGGCGGAGGAAGGGGCAAATCATCGGGGTTTCGGGGTGCTGGCCGCCGCACGCTTTGGGATGCATTCCTGTGGCGAGGAATTCGGCTTGCTGGTGTTTACCCAAAACAGCCGAGGGTGCTGGCATCCCTGTGGGCTCCGAGATGTGCCTGAAGCCCCTCTTCTCTCCCCTTGATGCTGGGAAGTGAGGGGGCGCATCAGCTGCAGCGGTTCCCTGTGGTGGGAACAAGGGGGGGATGCATGGTGACCCTGAATGATAGCCAGACTGAGGGGTGTGTGAGCATCACCTTGGTGGTAGCCCTTCTCCATGAGCAGCTACGCTGGCAGGGGGACAGCCACTGCAGGTGTCCCAGGGTACCTGTCCCCATTCCTGTCACCATGTGTATCTCACACTGGGCAGGAGCTCTGGCTGCCCCAGGGCGGGTGACAGCAGGAGGTGACAGCAGAAACTGCCCCCGGCACTGCGGGGCCGCATCCCACTCACGTGCGCAGTGTGGCCAGCGCGGGGCTTGGGGTGTTCCCTCTGGTTGTGGTCGTGGCGGGGCCAGCGCCTTCCCCCCTGGGGCAGCGGTGCCGGGGCGGTGAGCGCTGCCTCGCCCGCTTATATTTCAGGCGCGGGGCTGCAGGATCTGCCCCGGCCAGGGCACACAGGCGTCCCATTGTTGAAGCCCCTTCGGCGGCGGCGGGGAGCAGGTAAGGCAGCTCCAGCATCAATGGCAGCTCTGTCTGGCGGCGGGGCGGGGACGGGGCTGCCGGCAGAGTGGCACACAGGGTGCCGGGGCCACGGGGCACTGGCCGGTGGGGCCTGGCAGGGGGCTGGCGGTGCTTCCCAGCCACCCTAAATCTCAGCAGACCTGGGACACCCCCACCCCTATGGGCTCTGAGCGGTTCCTTGTCTTGCCCAGGCTTTGCTGAGGGCATGACCCTCCTGAGCATCACCCATGTGCGGACCCCCCCTTACACCTGCCGTGCCACATCAGAGGTGTCCCCTTCCCAGGATGTGACTGTCAGCTCACGCGTCCCTTTGACTCGCCAGTGCTTTTGCCCAGTTTTGGCTGCTTTTTTGCTCAGCGAACAGATAGGGATTTTATTTTCTTGGTGACTCGAGACTAAAGGTCCTGTTTCTGGCAGCAGCTCCCTTGCACGGTGCTTTCCATGAGTGTCTGGGCTGTGCTGAGTTAATAAACCTTTGCTTCAGGTAGAGGAAAACAACCTTAGTGTGCACATTTCAGTCGGTCAGGGGGTTTATGTCAGGCAAGAACTTTTTGGGAACATTGAGTCTCCAATGAGCGTGGCAGCGTGTGGGTAACTAATCCCTTGCCGCCCCGTGTGCGCCCTGGGGAGAGGCTGCTCAGCTCTGCGCCAGCTCCGCTGCAGCTCCTGGCCCTGCCCGGCTCCCCTCCACCCGTCTTTTTGGGACCTTGAGGTATTTGTGGCGCTGGCGCGGTGAGGTCTTGCACTGGGAGCGAACGCGGGGGCAAGGGAGAGGGGGAATTGCCACCCGTGACCCACACAGGGACATCTGCCAGCCCTGTCCCCACAGGGTGTCCTCTGCCCGGCACAAGGTCAGGGACGGTGCCAGTCCCTCTGTGCCACCAGCACTGAGCATTGCAGTGACAGCAGGTTTAATGCCTGGTCCTGTCCCTGCCCCAAGGTGGCCTCACGGGGATGCAGCACGTCTCTGTCCTGCCGCAGCAAGAGGGATCCACGGGGAGCGTTTTCTGAGCCACCATGGGAAGTGAGCTCTGCCTTCTCCAAGCCCTTTGGGGTGCAGTGGAGTGAGGACAGCAGCTCAGTCCCCCCTGACCTGCGAATCCCATGGGATTCGGGGTAAGGCAACTGCACTCAGCTGGTGCCAGGCAAAACCCCAGGATGGACTGAGCACCCTGTTTCAGTGTGGAGCAGTTCTCTGAAGTCCAGCTGGGCTGTGTCCCCAGTGGGGTGGCATCCTCTGGTGCAGTGTGAGGTGGGATGCTGCTGCAGGGGTCAGCTCCGCTGCTCTCCTCTGAGCCCTGTGTCTGTGTGTTCTGCTGGCCTCCGCAGCAGTGCTGGGGACACCGGGCTGGCTCTGTTGGCTGGGGGACGTGGGGAAGGGCACAAGGGCTATTTCTTGGTGACAGACACCATTTTGAGGACGTGTCACATTCTGGCTTTAATTACAGTAATCAGCTGTCAAACGGCCGCGCTGGCGCCTGCTTTGGCTCCGAGGGTGAGGGCGAGCTGCCCTGTGCCTGTCCCAGTGCAGGCGCTGGATGCACTGAGCGTGGCAATGTCCTGCTCCCTCCCCACCTTGCCATTTGTCCCCAGCCCGGAGACACCTGTGGGGTCACGGCCCACACGGGCCGAGGTTGCGCTATGGAGGTGTGTGCATGCATGTGTGTGTGCCTGCCTCCAAGCCCAAATGACGGTGTGGTTAGAGCAGCCGGCTAGGCAGTGAAGCCACATCCAGCCTGGGGCAGGATTCGGCCCTGGTGCTGCATCCCTGGAAGGGTGCCCCGGCCGGAGGATGCTCTGGTCTCTGCCGCCGCCCTGCTGATTAAAGGGAGCCCTGACCGCGGTGCTCAGCCCTTTGGCTCGAGGGTGGGCGCGCTGGTATGCCAGCAATGTGGGTGCTCCAGATGGACAGACAGACACGGGAGCACCACAGAGCAGCCCGGCATCTGGGTGGCTCCCCTGAAACAGCCCAGGGATCGGACAGGGGATCAAGACCCTAGCATCTTTGAGTGCCTGGGCTCTGCCCTGCCTGCATGGATACCTGTGTCCCCAGCCACAGTGCTGGTGGCATCCTCATGGCACCACCCTGCACGGACCACCAGGCTGCTGTCGCTTCCCAGCCACGGCCACGGCTCGTCCCGTCGTGAGTGGGGCTGTGCATTAGAGCAGGAGCCTTCTTCATACAAATGACCGGAGATGCCCCAGCATGGTCAGAGGTGGCTCAAGAACCCATCGTGCTGAACAATTAGCACAAGCAATTATATCATATCAGCAAGCCACCATCCCGCTTCTTGGCAGGTCGGAGGATGCAGCACCTGGTGGGGGCTGGCTCTCCCTCCCCCTCCCCGCAGCCCCACGGGGCTTTCCTGATACCTTATCCACCCAGTGCCTGTGTGCTTGGAAAAACAAAGATAGTCTCAGGCCCTGTTATCTCTCCCAGAGATTAAGCTGGAGAGGGAACGGTGCACTGCCTGTCTGTCTGTCCTTGCAGGCTGTCTGGCTTCAGGCTGTGCCTCTGCACAAGATGAGGGGGCTTTTGAGGGGGCAGGCAGGAGACGTGTGCATGGGCTGGGGATTAAAAGTGGACAGGTCAGGCAGAGCCCAAAGCATTGGTGTCTGCCGGTGGGCACGGCTGGCTGTGCCAAAATGCCCCCATCACCATGTGGCCTGCTGTGCTCAGCACCCCGGTCCCCACTCGGTGCCGCCGTGGCACTGGGGCACTTTGGGGTGGTTGCCGAACGATGCTGGAGTCTCGGTACTGTGTGCCTGCTCCTGCTAAGCCCAGGCTGGGGCCGGGGGCTGCCGTGTGAATGCCGGCTGTGGGGATGGTGATCAGGGCTTTGGGGTCTGCCCCTTGCCTTGCCCCAGGCAGTTCCATCTCTGCTCTGCGGCAAACCGGCAGCAGCTCCGACCGGTTTGTGGGTCTCGGCGGCGGGCGGGTGGCGGCACCTCTTGCCTGAGGCCAAATGGAGGGATGGGAAGCGCTCGTCAGACGCCAAGGAACAAACAAGAGCCGCTTGTGCCCTGCCTGGCCTGGAGCCCAGCAGCAGGGCTGGCACAGCTGCTGCTCCCTGGCACGGGGCCTATGGCAGACAGGGGCAGGAGCAGACACTGGGGGGAAACTGGGGCACAGAAGCGTGGAGGCATCCATCCAGGTCATGGAGAAGAAGGGTCTGGGAGTGACGGCAGAGAATTCCCCATCCCGGTTGCCGCCTATTCCCCTACAGCACCCCAGGCTGAGCTGCAGGGCCTGCCCTGGGCATATCCCTGTCTGCCCACGGGCAGCATGTGGCCGCAATCCTGCACCTGGGTGGCCTCATCCTGGCCACCGTGGGAGCAGCAGGGATATTAGGTGTCATGGCTGTGGGGAGAAATGCTAGCAGAGGAATCCCGGGAAACTGGTTTTACCCCTCCGTCCGGTGCCGGCGGGATGGCTCCTCCCTCGGCGAGGGCATATAACGCCCGCCGTGGTCCTGGCGGGCGGCACTGCGTGGCGGCAGCAGGCACGCGCCAGTGAGCAATGGCCTCCATGGGGCTGCAGGTGCTGGGCATCGCACTCTCTGTCATCGGCTGGCTGGCCTCCATCCTCTGCTGCGCGCTGCCCATGTGGCGGGAGACGGCCTTTGTGGGCAACAACATCGTGGTGGCGCAGATCATCTGGGAAGGGCTGTGGATGAACTGCGTGGTGCAGAGCACGGGGCAGATGCAGTGCCGGGTGTACGACTCCCTGCTGGCACTGCCGCAGGACCTGCAGGCTGCCCGCGCGCTGGTGGTGGTGGCCATCGTGCTGGCCGTGCTGGGCACCCTGCTCGCCATCGCCGGCGGCAAGTGCACCAACTGCGTGGAGGACGAGACCGCCAAGGCCAAGGTCATGATTCTCTCCGGTGTCACCTTCATCATCGCCGGCGTGCTGATCCTCATCCCCATCTCCTGGTCAGCCAACTCCATCATCCGGGACTTCTACAACCCACTGGTCGCTGAGTCCCAGAAGCGGGACCTGGGCTCATCCCTCTACGTGGGCTGGGCAGCCTCCGCGCTGCTGCTGCTGGGGGGGGGGCATCCTGTGCTGCACCTGCCCGCCGCGGGGTGAGAAGCCCTACTCTGCCAAGTACACGGCGTCCCGCTCGCTGCCAGCCAGCAACTACGTCTAGGATCCGCTCCCCGCACCCCGCACGTGCCCTGGCGCCTCTCCCACCTGGACCCACCGCTGCCCTGCTGCGCCCACCCAGCTGCCACGGGTGAATCCTGGGGGGGATGCCCCCATGGCACCCCACAGCCCCACGGGGTGCAGGGTTGGGGCCAGGTGCCGGGGTGGCACGGAGAGGCCGATGTGAGGGAGGGCAGACAGAGCCGCCTTTGTTCGCCTGTGGATTGAAGCTGGTTCTTTAATCCCGTCCGGGACGGGGAACAAAATGCTGCTGTCCTGGCTGCCTGCCCTGCTCCCCCCTCCGGCTCGGGGGCACCCGCAGCATCTCCTTGGTGAAGGAGCCCTGGCTGCCGGTATCGGGGTGTGCCACGCTGTGGCACGGCCCTGAGCATTGCGGGGTGCCCGTCCCGCGGGTGACACACGGCTCCGCGCCCTGCATGGCTCTGACCGGGAGACTCGCCCAAACGCTGCTGCGAGGGCTGGGAAAACCCCAGGACGTGTCCTTAGGTCACCACGGGACAGCGGGGACAGCAAATCTGTCTCACGTGGTCAGGGGACGTGGTGGCTCAGCAAACCCCAGCACAGTCTTGAGGGGTGGCTGGGGTGCTCTCACCCCCTTTGCCTTGTAGTTTTACTTTGACCTACTTTTGGCATTTTTCTGTAGCTCTATGCGTGTGGAATTTCTCTCAGCAGCTCCCCGGGGCGCGGGCATCATTATCCTGGGAGTGGGAAGGCAGCGGCCGGGCTGGGAGAACCGGTCGGGGAGGCGGGAGGGGAGCGGGCGGTGCGCGGGGCTCTGCACTGGGCTTCTCACCCCCGCCACGGGGCAGGAGCCGGGGCGGCCCGGGGGTCTCATGGTGCCCCGGGCTGTGGCAGCGCCTGTTCCCATGTTGCAGCCATCCCACATTAAACAGCAGCTGCTCGGACCCCGCTGTGCTCCGTTGTCTTTATCCTCTGGCCTCAGTGGCGAGGCAGCCTGTGGGGCCTCTGCTGCGGACCCCACATCTGGAGAACACCACCCTCAAACACCCCCAGATCTGCTCTCCAGAGGGACAGCACCAGACTCCCCCGGTCTGGGGCCTGGGGCCAGACTCTCTCTCCGCCCCTGGTCCAGCCTTGGCCTCCCTGCCATGGCCGCACTCCCCTCCTGGGCCACCGGGGGACCACTGGAGGAGACAGAGGGTGCCTCGAAGGTGAGATGCCTTCATGGTGCCAGGCGTGGTGGTGGGGCTGCCCCACGCTATCGCAGGGCCCCAGGCATCAGGACCGGCACCGGGTGCTGCTCCTGCCCGACCGGCTGCACCGAGCAGAAAGGAGGTGGCGGGCGCCAGCCAGGACGTGGGATGGCGGGAGGGGTGCGCTGGCACGGCCCCGCACCCTGGGGCCACCCGAGAGCACCTGGGGCCAGCGTGGGTGACACCGGGTGTATTGCCTGTTTGTCTTCCAGCACTGAAACCGTGCCGGTGCATGGCCAGTCTGTGGCCGGCCCTGGGAACGTCCTGTGTGTGCACCTCGGAGTATGTGGGGACAACACATGCTGCCCACCACGGGGGCTCCCGAGCTGTGGGGCTCTGGGTGCTCCTTGGGTTTGGAGGCTTTGAGAGCTCCTGATTCATGCCCATCCTTTGCTGGGAGGGGGAATGGAAGTGGGGAGCCCAAACACTCCCACAGAGCTGGGAATGGTGGTGGATGGGCAGGAATGGGAACGCGATGGTTGCCGTGAGTCCCTGGTGCAGACATCCATGGTGATGGTGACACTTGGTGGAGCAGCCCCACCAGCCTGGGACACGCTGGCTGCAGAGGACACCTGGGATAGCTTCCCATCATCCCAATCCCTGGCCTCTTCCATTTTTTGGGAGAAAGGCTTTATTTTCAGGCTAAAGGGCTAATGCAGAGCCCCAGCTCGGCCAGGTGCCTGCCGCAGCATGGGTGCCAATGGGTGAGAGGTGCCGGGGAAGGACGGAAGCACAGCTGTGCAGGAGAGGCCGCAGAAACCGAAACCAGGACTGGAGAAACTGCGGTGAAACCTGCAACAGCCGCAGGGTGTGCCAGGCACAGCCGATACCCGCTGCCACGCCGGGACCATAAAAACTCGGCCACTCCTGGCCGCCAAGCGTGGGTCCCGGCCCCTGGTGGGGAGGTGCAGGCACCCTGGGGTCTGCTCTGCGTGGGGCTGAGCAGTGATTTGGGATGAACCCAGGGACCATGGCATGGTGCAGCGGTCGGTGCCCCTGGTGTCCCCCCACTCAGGGAGCAGCACCCCCTGTATCCAGCTGTCCACGGTGCCCCACTCTCTGTAGTCAGCTGTGAGGGTTTGACCAGCCCCGGTTCATCCCTGGGTTCCCTGTGCTGCTTGTCTGGAGAAAAAGGAGATGGTATCTCTGAAAGTGCTGAGCCCTGCAGTCGGTATCAGAGGCAGACCTGGGCTCGTGCCCATTCCCAGCGCCCCAGACAGGAAGCCCCAGGTCCAAAGGTCGCTGAGGGCAGAGTGAAGCCTGTAGGAGCTGGCAGGGCCGGAAGGTGATGGGGCAGAGCCCAACACAGCTGTGGGGTGGGAGCCCTGCCCTGATGGGCACAGCAAGCCCCTGTCCTGCTCCCTAAAAGCCTTCCTCCCCATAATGTGCCCTGCTGAACTGGCATAGTTCAGCTGGGATGGGGCAACCACACACGACTGCCTTGTGCTGTGGGGACATTTTGAGTGGAAACATGACTGGGCTCCTGCAGCTGTCTCCTCAAGGCAGTATGTGTGCCCGTGCTGCTCTGCAGCAATGCTCCCTGCAGCATGAGTGTCCCCGTGCTGGCCTGCAGCTGTCCCCATGTGGATGGGAGCAGGATGCACCCAGCCCAAAGGCACCACTCTTCTGAGCGCCAGCCCGGTTCTGGAGCCCCGCATGTGATGGCTGTGCCCTGTCCCCGCAGGTGCTGGCGATGGCGACGATGACGATGCAGCTGGGCGGGCTGGTGCTGGCCGTGCTGGGCTGGCTGGGCTCCATCCTCACCTGTGCCCTGCCCATGTGGAAGGTGACGGCTTTCATCGGCTACAACATTGTGGTGGCCCAGGTCTTCTGGGAAGGGCTGTGGATGAACTGTGTGTACGAGAGCACAGGGCAGATGCAGTGCAAGGTCTACGACTCCCTGCTGGACCTCACCTCCGACCTGCAAGCCGCCCGTGCCCTGGTGGTCACCTCCATCATCGTGGCCTTCTTCGCCCTCCTTACTGCCATCTCAGGTGCCGACTGCACCCGCTGTGTGGAGGACAAGAACTCCAAGACGCGCGTCTCCATCGTGGCAGGTGCCATCTTTGTCCTGGCTGGCATCGTGCTGCTCATCCCCGTGTCCTGGTCCGCCAACAGCATCGTCACCAACTTCTACAACCCCATGGTGCCTGAGGCCCTGAAGAGAGAGCTGGGGGCTGCCCTGTACATCGGCTGGGCCTCCAGTGCCCTCCAGCTCTTTGGCGGGGGCATCCTGTGCTGCTCGGGGCCCTCATCTCAGCGGGATCACTACCCCAGGAAGTACCGAGCGGTGAAGAGCTGCAGCCCCATGGGCTACCCCATGAAAGACTATGTGTGAGCTGCCTGTCCTGGGTGCCAGCCCGTGGGGACAGACCCGCGGTCCCCAGCCTGCCCACATCCAGCACCCCCTGCCCACACGCCCTGTTCCCACGACGACTGCATCCCCGTCCCGGCCCCCCTGGCGCTTTGCCCTGCCCGCAGGCTGTGACAACGCTTGGCCCTGTCCCGCTGCCAGCTCTGCTCCCCTTGGGTGAGGGGATGGATCCTGCCCACCGCCCCTGGGACGCGGGCAGGGGCTGTGCTCGTGCTGGGTGCTGCTGCCTCCTCCCAGCCCCCATAAAGGTCTTGGTGCCACCAAAGCTGCCTGGGCTTATTTCGAAGCTGCGTTGTGGGGGGACGGTGACAATTCCCATGGCTCTCGCACCCCTGCGGCCAGCTCGGAGAGGGGCTGTCCTGGCACACCCCCATGTCCCCATGAGGATGCAGCAGTTGCCAGCCAGGGTGCTCCCCATGCAGGAGCAGGGAAACTGAGGCAGGAAGAGGGGTGGGCCCTAATCCCCCCCCCAGCTCCTGGACACCCTCCCCAGCCCATAGACAGCCGGCAGCCCTGCGCGAGGGAATAACACACCCCAAATACGCAGCACAGGCAGGGTTTATTTGACAGCCAAGCATGGGATGGGGACAGCCAGGGCCCCTTGGTCAGGACAGCACTGGCGACAAAGGGACAGTGCCTGTGACACAGAGGGCAGGTGGGCACCATCACGTCAGGACACGGGGGGACAACGCAGACCAGCCTGGTGGGGGTGACAAGTGCCCATTTTTACAGCGGGTATTGTGGTCCTCAAAACACATTCAGAACACCCAGCCCAGGGCGCTCGGCTGTCTCCAAAGCCCTGGGACAGGAGCGAGGGCTCCCGGGCTCAGCCCCTGGTTTGGTTGCACCGGGATGGGCACCGAGTGCTGGATATGACCAGAGCCCAGCTCAGACTGCAGGGCTGCCACCTCCCAGCAGGGCTGAGCTCCAGGGAGGAAGGAGATCACCTGATCCCCACATCCATGGGAATGGGACAAGCAGCAACAGGCCTGGGGAAGGAAGAAAGAAAGATCCCAGCAAGAGATTTGGGTAAAAAACTTCCCAAGGAAGGACTGGAGGAGGAAGGGGTGGAGGCACCATCACAAGGGGCTTGGGGAACAGGATGGGCAGGAGATGCCAGGGCGGCTCCTGGGTGGGGAGCAGCCTCCAACTGCTGAGGTCTCTTCCAGGTTCATTTCCCACCCAGACCACTAACTACAAAGCTGTAGGAAAATGAGAGCTTAAGCAGGGATGAAAGGCTGATGTGGTGCTTGGAAATCTTCTCCAGCTGGGCGTTGTGCTGGCACAGCTGCTCCAGGTTCAGATGGGGCTCCGGCACCTCGGGGCACACTGGGTTAGCTCCTGGGGGAATGAACAGGGAACAGCAGGACATGGTTATGGGCACCCATCAGCAACAGTCCGCAGGCAGAGGCCTGGGGTCTGGGGCAGGGAAGATGAAGAAGGATCCAGATTTTGACCATGGCCACGTGGGAGGTGTGCACGGTGTGGAGGAGACAGCCCAGACAGGAGGTGGCTCTGCCCAGTCAGATGGAGCTGCAAGATGTCACGAAGAGCTGTGAGATGGGACAGTGAGGACAAGGACCAAGGCACCTAAGTGTCAGGGCTAAGGGAGGTGCCCAGGAGACCCCGATGAAACCTGGAGCCCTCCCCGAGCTGAGGAGCAGGTTCCCAGGGCTCAGATCTGAGGGGAAGAGATGGGGAAGGGAATGGGGAAGTTTGGGCTATGCAAGTGCTGCTGTGTGGGAAGGGGGTGGCATGGCTGCACAGGGCAGGGGACACGCAGGGTGACATCGTGCAGGTCACCAAGCTCAGACCCCTTCCCCGTGTCATTTCGGCTCTCAGCCCTCCTCGAGAGGCGGGACGGGGCACTTGCGATAGATGTAGACCACACCAGAGATGTAGCCAGTGCCCTGGACGCTCTCCTCCTCCTCGGTGGCCCTCTCCCAGCGCTCCACCTCCTGGGCCAGGACCTTCTGCCAGGCCCCCTGCTGCTCCAGCCGCTGCAGTGCTGCCTCCAGCTCTGCCTTGTAGCGCAGGTTCGAGGGGTTGCTCCTGGTGGTCAGGCACAGGAAGCCCCCTGCCCAGACAGGGGATGGGGTGATGGGGGCCCCGCTTTGATGCGTCACCCAGGGGTTGCAGCAGGTCATGAGTGCCACTGCCCTGACCCCTGGCTTGGACCCAGCCAGCCAGGATGCCAGCGCATGACCCTGTGCCCGTAGGGACGAGGCCACATCCCAGCCTGCCCATACCCAGACTGGGGGTCAGGCTGGGGACCCGTCCCATAGGAACTACGTCCCATGGGGCCACCTCACCTGGCTTGGTGACGCGCAGCAGCTCTGGTAGCGCTGAGCATGGCACCTGCCCCTCGCCGAGGGCCCCCACCACCGTCACTGCGTCGTAGTGCTCTGCGGGGACCCCGTGTCACCGGCCCCGCGGGGACCGACACCGGCCCCCGCCGCCCTCCCGGTGCCGGCCGTTACCTGCGGGCCCGGGCAGCGGCTCCCGGCCCAGCACACAGCGCTGCAGCTGCCGGTACAGACCCGTGCCCCGCGCCCGCTCCAGCATCCCCGCGCTGCCGTCCACGCCGTGCAGGCAGCCGAACCCGCGGCGCTGCAGCTGCGGGGACGGACGGGTGGCGCCGTTACCCCGCAGCCTCCGGGCCTCCCGCTCCTCCCGGCCCGTCCCGTACCTCCCGCGCTACGAGCCCGGTGCCGCAGCCCACGTCCAGCACCCGCGCCCCGGCGGGCGGCGCGGGGAAGGCGAAGGCGAGCGAGGCGGCGGCCAGGTGCGGCGCCCGGTACTCCAGCGCGGCCACATCCTGCGGGACGGGGCGGTCAGCGGGGCGCCGGGGGAACCGGTCCCGGTCCCGGTCCCGGTCCCGGGGAGGTGCCGGTGCCGGTCCCGGCGGGTCCCGGCGGGTCCCGGCGCCCCGCACCTGCTCGTAGCGGCCGGCCCAGCCGTCGTACCGCCGCAGCAGCTCGGGCAGCGCCGCGCCGCCGTGCACGGCCCGGACGCGCTCCCGCACCCCCGCCGGCGGCAGCATCGCCCCGCCCCGCGCCGCCCCGCCCCGCGCCGCCATTGGCTCCGCGCCCCGCCCCGGGCACGCCCCCAGCCACCTATTGGTACCGCGCGCGGCTGAGGACTCACCCCCCACGCTCCATTGGCTGCCGCCGCCGCGCCGGTGTTAGGGCGGGAGCCGAGGGGCGGGAGCGAGCGGCCCGGGGGGGACACGGAGCGCGCCCGGCGGGGGGCAGCCGGGCCCGGGGACACCGAGCCCCATGGAGGTGACACCCAGCGCCCCATGGAGGCGACACCCAGCGCCCCGGGGTCGCCAGGTGCCAGTGTCATCACAGTGTCACCGGGCCTGTCCCAGCCGCTGCTGCATGTCGGCCACTCCGCCGTGGCAGCGCCCTGCTGTCCCCGTGCTTCGCCGTGTGCCGGGCATGATGGCCTCTCCTTGCACAGGTCACCTCCCGCCCGGCCACTCGTCACCTCCCCGCGTGTCCCAGTGCTGCGCCGCCATCTCCGCACCTGCATCTGCATCTTCGGCTCACCTGCACCGCCACGTCCGCTGCCACCAGCTGCTCTTGTCCTGTGCCACCATAGGCGCAGGTGACATCCTGGTGTTGAGCAGCTACCGGTGCAGGCCTGACCGCAGATCCCCAGCTGCCCACCTGCTGCCCAGGGTGGCAGTGCCACAGGGTCTGTGTCCCGAGGGCACAGCTGGGGCTGGGGGTCCAGAGACCAGGAGTGTGGCTGCTCGGGGCTGTGAGTGGCGAGGAGCTGCTTGGCTCCAGTGGGAGCCCACGGGGAGCAGGATGAGAATTGGCACAGGTCACCAACCCAGCATGTGGGGCACCAACACAATGTGTGGGGCACCAACATGGTGCATGGGGCACCGACATGGTGCATGGGGGCTGCTGGGACACCCTCCCCCTTGGTGGTGGTGTCGGCAGCATAGCAAGCCCCGCTGGTTAACGAGAGGAGCTCATTAGAAGTAGTCCCACCGGCCGTGCCCACCGCAGACCGCGTGCTCGTGGCAGTGCCTCCCCCTTTGGTGGCCAAGGTGGAGGACCCTGCCCGCGGTGTCGCCCGAAGCGGTACCGCGCTGCTAATTCACCGGTGACCCCGCTGCTGGACTGTGGCGAGCCCAGCCCCGCCGCTCACTGCCGGCTCCCCCCAGCCCCGGGGGCTCGCTGCCGGTGCTCGTGCCCGGCGCCCCGACGGTCGGGGCCGCGCCCCGGGGCTCGGTGCCGGCCCCGCGGTGGGTGCGGGCAGTGCTGGCCGGGGGCCTCGAGAGGGAGCCCTCCGCCTGCGCTCGGCCCCGCCGCCGGGCACTGCCCCGCCGGGCCCCGCCGGGCCCCGCAGCCTCGGCGGCTCTGCCCCGGCCGTCGGGCGCGGTGCTCGGCAGCGCCCCGAGAGCCCCCGGCCCCGCTTCGGTGGCTCCCGGCAAACGGCTGCGTCTGCCCCCGTGCCCCGCTCCCCGCCCCCCATCCGAGGCGGCCTCGGAGCGTCCGCGGGGTTTGGCAGCGGGGACGCCGCGGGGGGCTGTGGGCAGAGGTTGGGCCGGTGGGGCTGCGGGCTCGGAGGGCACGGGGGGAGGGGGGAGCTGCTGCGTCCTTTGTCCCCTCTGCAGCTGCTGGCGCAGGTCCCACACTGCCCGCCTGGGCTCTGTGCCCCGGGCAGGTGCCTCCGCTGCTGGCACCACGGGGCAGCCTCGTGGCCAGGCGCTTCGGGGCCGCTTTCACACTTTGAACATAATTCCCACCGCTAATTGAAGCCTGACATCCATTTACAAGGCAAACAAGAGGTGGGGTACGCAGCCAGCATTCTCCCCTCGGCCCCACATCCCGCTCTGCTGCCAGGCTGCAGCTGGGCCGCGCGTCCCCCAGCCCCAGCTCGCGCAGATCCACTCTGAAATTAGCCGGTGCTTTTCTAAACATCATGTTCCCGGGTCTGGCTCGCGCTGCCGTGCTGTGCACAGCTGTACAAACAGCTTCTCCTGCGCCCCACGTCACGGCAGCTTTGGACTGGCCCGGACCCAGCTCCGGCGAGCCAGGGTTTGGACCGGACGCGGTGCCAATGTTGAAAGGCCCAGGGATGCTGTCCCCCGCGGGTCGGCGGGGACCCCTGTGAGGGGGAAAGGAGGCTTCAGCCATTGGGAGCTTGCCCGTGGCCGGAGCCGTGCTGAGGCTGCGCTTTGTCCTGGCATGGGGCCCCATGCTCCTGCTGTGTCCAGTCTTGCTCCTACTGTGCCCGGTGCCATTCCTTGGGTGCTGTTCTTGTGCCTTGACTGGGGACAGAGCATCTGCTGTGACGGTGCTGCTGGCAAGGGCATGTGGCTGTGCTGTGCAGCAGGCACAGCCAGTCCCTCACCCTTAACCTGCCATGGATCTGGGACAGAAGATGGGAAAGAGCAGCTCAGAGCTGGGTTTAGAGGCACTGCAGGAATGGGCGCCTCCAGGCTGGGCTCTGCCAGCTCTGGCAATGTCATCCACAGCCTCACCTGCTTGCAATTCCCCTGCCTGAGCCTGTCCTGGGCTCCAGTGTAAAGTTTCCATTTCCCTGCAGGACAACCCTTGCATGGCCTTGGCCCTGGAGGTGGAAGTAGCCAGGTCCCTAAGGCTCCCCATTGGGGTGAGGCACTGGGATGCCCAGGCAGAAGCAACTCGGACAACCAGGGGCGTGGAAATCACTGCCAAGGACTGGCTCTGGACCCCCTGCTGTGTGCAGCACCCTCAGGGTGTGCTGAGGCCGTGTATGAGCCTGGCTGGCAGCAGTTAGTGATGGACGGCTGGTGCCCAACAAGAGCAGGGAGGGAGATGGGCTCTGGTACTTTTGAGGAAACCCAAACAGGCCCAGGTGTTTTGAGAGGGTGTCCCTCAGGGCTGTGCTGGTGGGACAAGGGATGGGACATGGGGTGGAGGCTGCGGGGCACATCCCAGTTAGTGCATCCCTGTTTTTCCAGCTCCTTCTCTGTACAGTTCCTGCTGGTATCACCTGCTGGGATCCCGCAGGAGCTGCAGCTGCACCAGCCTGAGCCCAGCTGACCCTCCGTGGGGGCTGCCTTGGCACCCACATCCCTCTGCTGTTGTCTCCCTTTCCAGCAGATGGAGCAATCAACCCCCTTCCAGCAGTGCCTCCCCTATGCATATGGCCTTGAATGGGCTTACCTGGTCCCAAATATCCTGCATAAGGCCCGTGGCCTGGCTGTGCTCCCACGTGTGCAGAGCCAGGGGCCTGGGTGTATTTCAGCTTTGGGGTACAGCCACAGGACAAAAATGTCCCCTGGGGCTGGGCAGGGGGACAGAGGGCATGGTGCCAGCTGGGGACTTGGTACCCTTGAGCTTTTGCATGTCTGCAGTGACTGGTCACACACCAGTGCTGCCATGGGGGCTGGGACAGCTCTGTGCCTGCATGCTTGTATAATGCAATGTTTTCCTTTCCCAGAGTCCAAGTGTGGCCGGAGTCCATCAGCCCCTGGACTGTCCAGTCCCTCCCTAAAGCCCAGTCCTGTGTCCGAGAACAAGTGGATTTTGCCCCCTCACGCACACCACTCAACACCACGAGCCCCCCAGGAGGGCTGGGCCCCTGCCTGACTTCTCAGTTCATAAATCTGAGCACGGCTCTGACTGATCGTGGCCAGGACTGCTGCTGCTGAACTGTCTGCCCCAGCCCCTGATGCTTGCGTGGCTTGTGACCAGGTAGCAAGAAGAGGCTGAGTTACAAATCAGCACAGTACGGCTCGGAGCTGGCCAGAGATCAGACCAGCAGAGCAGGCATACAGGCTGGGGGGGCAGCTGGCAACTGATTCATGGCTGCTAGCAAGGCTGGCAAGGCTTGTCCTCCACCCCCGTGCCATGCTGCCCGTGCCACTGCCGCCCCCAGGCTGCCCCCTGAGCTGCCCCCTGAGCCCTGCCCGCTGCTGCTCCCCAGGGCTGCCGGCAGCAGGAGCTTGGCACCACGGTGCTCTGGCATCGGGCCCATTTTGGCACACCACGCTCTGCGCCATCTGCATCCTGCCCTCCTGCACCCCGGAGCAGGGTGCTCCCCCCGCACCCCCACAGCATGGAGGTCCCGGGTCAGCGCATCACGAGGACACAGTTGCTCCCATCCTGGTGACGTTCTCATTTCTGACCCCCATCCCTCACCCCAGCACCTCTGCTCACCAGCACGCCCTCTGCAGTTCTCACCTGAGCCCCCACTGCCCAGCTCACCCCCTTCCTCACCCCACAGGCCCACCCCACAGGCCTCACTCCCATTCCCTGACCATGTTTCCACCCGCACTTTCTCCCTTTTCTTGTTCCCTTTGCCGTCTCTCCTCGTGACCAGGCGCTTCCACTTCCCACGCTGGCCATGTCCCGCACACCCTGCGAGCTGCTCCTTTTCCTGCCAGCTCAGCTCCCTGCCCCGCGCCCCCCGGCTGCTCCCACGCCCGCAGGCCATGCCGTCGCATCGCCCAGCACCTGCGCAGCCCTTGGCCCCATGACTCAGTGCCACTGTTGTGATGGCACCCTCGTGACTTGGCAGTGGTCCCTGGGCACTCCCCAGTGACACCACGGAGCTGACAGTTCCCACCCTGAGACTGTGACTCGCTGGTGACACTCCTGCCACTTGGTGCAAATCCCTCGGTGTGACCCCAGGCACTGCGTCCCCACGGCTGCCTGCAAGTGCCTGTGTTCAGCCTGAGCCCTGGGGCTGCACCCACAGGATGCAGCCCAGCCCCTGGCCCTGGCTGTGCTCACACCCCAGGGCAGTCCCCTCTGCTCTGCCCTTGTGCCCTGGGGAAGCACCAGGGATGCGATGAGATCCAGAGGCAGGATGAGATCCAGGGGCTGGAAGCTGGGTCAGCTTGGTAATGAGGTGCCAACTTTTGCTGCAGCAGGAATTAATGAGGGGATTAGAGACCGCCAACACACGGCGGATTTGATGTGGTGTGAGGGATGACTCGGTGCAGCCCGCGAGGTGTGGTGTGGCTGGGTGTACCCCGGCGGGCAGGCAGTGGGCCCTGGGCTGTGTGCCAGGCTCTTGTCTGCCGAGGTCTTGGGTGATCCTAAAGAGTTTCTGGATGTTTGGTGATACCAAGCTACCTCATCCCTGTCTGGACCAGGACTGAGGTGGCATTTGGGGATCCGAATCTCAAAAAAGCAGCTTTTATCTCCCTCTACCAGCACCTAAGTGTATGGATATTCATTCAGGTGGTAGGATGGGCTACTTCACCACCTTCCCCTTGCTCTTTTTATATTTCATTCTCAGGCCCTTGAATCGGGCCCCGGAGCCCAGCCCTTCCTCCTGCAGGGGCAGGCTCAGCTGGATCCCAGCAGCTCCTGTTGGTAGGAGGCCAGGGGGACCCCTTGGTGGCTTCAGCCCTGCCTGCTCTGCCCATGAGGGGTCTGCGGGTTTCCCTGGGGGAGTAGAGATGAATGGAAAACAGCATTTTCCATGGCCAAAGCATTATTTTGTCTCAGATTAAGCTGGGCTGGATCTGAGCTTTGTCAATTCTGAGCAGAACCACATCTCCAGGCAAGGACCACGTAGTACACTCAGGGAGAGCACACGCTTGGAGGATAAACGTGTGGCTTGGAGCTTTCATTCAGCCAGCTGGGGAACGGGCTGAGGTGACAGCAGTTTGGGTGATGGTGACCATGGACTGAGAGCTCGCCCTCCCTGGAGATCATGGTGTTCTCCTGTGGTTGAAGACGTGTCAGCCACACACGCCTGGCTGTTGATTCTTGCCCTCCCTTAGCTGGAGGATTTCAGCTTAGGAAGATTTTGCCGGAGGATTGCATCTTTGGATTTCCTGGCTTGAGTTGCCTGTCTGAATGCTCTCCAACCTGCGTTGATCCAAATGACCTGGTTAGGCAGTTTAGTGGTGGGCTTATCCTAACTCACAGTTGCAGCTGGAAGAGGATGTGCAATTAGTGTCTTGGAAAAGGAAGGAGGAGAGCAGCAAAGCAGACTATGGACTGAGAACTGCTACGTAATAACTCCCGGGAAGCACGTGCAGAGGAGGATACTGCAGGGCAGCTGCCTGGTGCTCACAGAAACGATTTTAAGGGAGTAAGTTCAGAGAGAGGCTAGGAATCTAGCAAAATCCAAATCTCTGCAATTATCTCAAGAACAAGGAGGAGGGGCCCAGACAGCGGAAACGACATTAAATCATTGGAGACGGGGTAACATGAGTTCAGGGACAGACGCAGAATGACCTGCTGGAGAAGGCTGGTAGACTTCCAGGGGTCTGCAGGAAAGGTGGAGGTGGTCTCTGGAGGTTGTTGCTCCAGTGCAGAGGTGACGACAGCTGGCTCTGGGATGGCTTAGTTTGTTTTTCTCCATATTTGCTTTGGCATTTGGCTGGGAGCACAGCTGATGTCTCCCTGGGCAGGGTGGCTTGCTCAGTCTCCAGTGGGCTGGAGATCAGGAAGAGGGGTGCTCGGAGGAGCCCTGTGTTCCCAGACGGGCTGAGCCTGATGGGCTTTTGTCTAGTGGCACTTGAACACTGGCTGAAGCAATCTCATTGTGGATTATCTCTGAGAACAAGTAAACTCAGAGCTCACGTGGGTTCAAAGGGTGGGTTCAGCTCAAGTTCAGGGAAGAAAAATCCACCAGGGATTATCACATAAAAAGGCTCAGCTCTGGCTCAGGAGGTCCATGAACTGCAAACTGCTATAAGCTGGGAAAGTATTTGAGGATGTGTCACCCTGTGTGGGTCCTGATTTTCTGCTGCTCTGGAAAGGTGGCTACTGGTGTCGATGTACAGGGACAGGCCCCGAGGCACTGCAGCCACCTTGCAGAGCAGAGGGAGGGAAAGGCACCGCCTGCAGCCAGCAGGAAGGTGGGCGAGAGGACCCCTGCCACACTTCTGGCTACAGGAAGGCTTCTCGTGCTGTTTCACAGCACGACTCAGCAGGGAGCACAGGGCACCTGGGGCTTCTATAGCCTGTGTGCAAATGGGATTCCCAAAGAGCAATCCTCATTGCTTTGTCTTTGAAGGCAGACCATGTTGGTTTCCTCCCCAGACTCCACAGCCTCATAAGAAGCTGCAAACGCCTTGAAGGGCTGATGCAGAGCTCAAAATATTTCAGACACATTGAAGAAATGACCTTATTAGAAAAAAAAAAAACCACCACCCTGTGGCTTTGGACCCAGTCTGGGCTGCTGCATTGGAAGAGGGACATGGGTAAAGGGAGAGTGGAGAAATGTGGTGGGGGTGAGCAGGGTCTGGGGAGCAGGACCAGGAGGGACCTGGCCTGGTCAGCCCCAGCAGGGCAAGGACAATTATTCTGCCCTTGGGATTTGGGACTGAGATGACAAGAGTGGGGATACAGCAAAGTAACAGTGCTGGAGGAGAATCCTTTTTCCAAAGCCCTAGGAGAGTCTCTCCAGGTCTATCCCATCATTTTAATCCGCCTTCATCCAGGTTTATCTTGCTGAGGGCTGATCTCTCCCAGCCCACCTGGCCTCATGTGCTCAGCCAAGCCAGGTGCAGCCCCTCTCTTCAAGCCAGACTGGACTTGTGGCTGCTCCCTGCTGGAGCCGGCCAGCCACAGGGAGCCCCGGTCCCCGTTTGGTGGCACAGCTGGGTCTCCCTCATCTGTTTGAGTCTGGGGGCCGTGAGCCTTTGGCTGGCACAGCAGGCTTTGGAGAAGGATGTCTGGGGATCACTGTGGGGAGACCTGATGGACGGCAGTGCTTAATGTGCCTTGGCTCTCGTACAGGGCCGAGCTTACGGCAGTGGTGGGTGGAGGAGACCTGAGGAGGTCCCTGCTCCAGGCTCCTGCCAGTGCCACAGACCAGCCCAGCACCAGGTCTCCTGCTGGGTCTTGGTGGGCTGTGGGCAGCCCCTCCTCAGTACAGCAGTAGTGAAAGGCTCCACGGTGGTGTCCATGAGTGTGACGGGGGAGGCACCACTGCTCTGCACCTCCTGCTTTGGACCTTCCTCCTGTGGTCCTGAGGGCTGCAGAGGAGTCTCGTCCCTAACAGGGCCATGGGTCTGCAGGCAGACTGGGTGCTGGGGACACAGAGGGTATCTGAACATGGCCCATGGTGGGAAGCTGGCTGGGCTCCATGTGCTGGCCCTGTGAGCCATGCTGCTGAGTGCTTTGCTGCCTGGAGCACAGAGCTCACAGCTTCGCCTCAGGCCACCCCTCGCACGCCAGCTGCTGGGCCCCGAAGCGCTGGCCACACTTGGGGTCCTGGCTGCGACCCGCTGCCCTGTCACGCACACAGCCCCGGATGCTTGCAAGATGTGTGCAGCACAGATGCTCTGGGTGATGCCAGATCCTCTATGTTTCTTGGCCCCCGGTTCCTAAGCCATCTTGCCAGGTATGTAACTATCCCAGCTATTTCCTGCTGTACTCCAAAAAAAAAAAAAAAATACAACCCTTTTCCCCATTTGATATAAATACACAGCGTGGCTGCCCAGCCCCCTGGCTGGACAAGCAGCATTGCAGACGGATTGCGTCCTCTGGCAGCACAGCCAGCACCCTGTGCCCTGCTTGTTCCCTTTGGCAAGGGGAGCAGAGGGGGCTGCCATGGCCATGGCCTGGACCCAGCTCCCATCACAGCTGCAGTGATTTATGGTCTGCTTCCTTTCTCCTGACGACCATATCCTCAGACCGGGGGCTTCTGCACTGAGCTGGAGGGGGAGAGGGGAGCATGTAATTCTGGAGCTGCCCTGTCCTCATGCAGGGACTGGGGTCAAGCCCCAGGCTGGGGCAGCGCCTACCAAGCCTGGTGAGTCAGGGTGATGGAAATCCCCTCTCCCTGGTGTGTTTTTCCCAGTTTATATTTTCTGTCCTGGTTTGACAGTTCCAGGGATCTGATGCTGTGGTATTTCACCCCGTAATCCCAAACCCTGCTGCCATGCTCCCAGGCCGGTGTGATGGGCGCTGACAGCCCAGTGCAGGAAGGTGCTGGGCAGCTCCGGGGAAGCTCCCTGTGGCCTGGGGGGGCTGGGTGGGGGGGTCTGAGGCTGCTAGGATGGGGGGCTGGGCTGTGCAAGATGTGCTTTGCTCCAGGACCTGCGCTATGTGGGTGCAGGGCTGGTGAGCGTCGACACATAGCCCTGAACCACACATCCTAAATCTGCTGGTGTGCAGCTCAGGGCAATGCACTGCATCTGATGCTGTGCTGCTCTCAAAGCAGTCAGTGAGCGGATTTGCTGTCCCTGAGCTTATCCCTGATTACCCTCTGCCAAGTGTCTGCAAGGGCAATGGATGTTGGTGGGGTGAGCAGTGGGACCCGACAGTCATGGGGAGCAGGATCCAGAGCCCTGCTGGCACCTGTGCTGCTGTTATTTTTGGGCTCCCTCCTCTACGTGCCTCTAGCTCCTGCCCCTGCTCTGTGCACAGCTTACTCCTGTGTGGGAAGTCCCTGCTCGACCTCAGCCTCCTGCTTTTAGTTATGGGGTCCAGACACCTCGGGCCTCCCCTCACAGTCAAGCTGCAAAGCACTGGGGACTTGTCCCAGACCCAATGACTGCAACCAGTTTGGTATAAAACCCCATGTGCTAATTAAACAAATGAGGTCCTGGACACCATGTGCAGTCCTCCCTGAAGTTTCCTTCCCACCTCCACCCCCTGCCCACCTCTGCGTGCCTGTGCCCGTGGCTCCAGCGGATGCAGGGGCTGGTGCCACAGCTCTTTGCACTTGTGGTAGGTCTTTGGTTATTTTGTCTGCTCTTTCCCCAGCTGAGTGGAAGCAAGCTGAATTCCAGTTTCTCTGTAATTGTTCTGTTATCTCCCCGCCAGGGTCTGGTTTCACTCATGCTTTGAGTTGCTGTCTGCAATGAATGGATTTCTCCGTTACTAGGGGCTGTTCCAGAGCCATTCCTCCCGCTGCTTGTGTCTGACCTTTTCCACTTCCAGCACTGCCCTTGCTGCCCTCTGCATTCCTGTTGGCCCTGAGCCCACTCACACCAAGTCCCTGCAGTGTGAGCCCTGAGACGCACAGGCAGAGGCCGCTGGCAAGCACCTGACAGCATCCAACAGCACCCGACAGCATCCAACAGCACCCGACAGCA
>CM021749.1:823166-841157 GCA_011075105.1 Heteronetta atricapilla
GACAGCATCCAACAGCACCCGACAGCATCCAACAGCACCCGACAGCACCTGACAGCATCTAACAGCCCCCGACAGCCCCTGCATGCCTGGCTGACCACCAGCTGGCCTCGCAGCAGGGCGTGGGGCAGTGCTGGCCCTGGGACTGGCCGGGCGGTGGAGTGGGGCTGGCCAGGAAGACGGAGCACCGCTGCTTGGGGTGATGGAGCACAGCTGTGGAGGTGAGGTGGAGAGGGGGAGCTGCCAAAGACAATGGACACTGGTTGCCACATGGGGACTTGTCATCGGAATTTCTCCTGGTAGATTTATTTTCCCCACAACGGTGGCCAAACACTGGAGTAAGGGCCCAGAGAGGCAATGGGATGTCCATCCTTGGAGGCATTCGGGACTGGAGCGGGCACAGCCCCAGTCTGACCACGCTGAGCCTGCTCTGCCAGGGCAGCGGGGCTGGACCAGGTGCCTCCATGGGTCCTGCCCAATCTCAGCTGCTGTCACTTGCTGGTGGAACACCCCTGCGAGGTGACAGTGGTTCATGCTGAACACCATGCCCATGGGGCTGAAGGTGCTGCGAGACGGCACTGCCAGTGCTGCCAGAGATAGGGAAATCCACAACGGAGGTTTACAGGATCGGGGCTGGTCCTGCCACCCATCCTGGTACAAACTCGTGTTTCCTGAGGTCCTCTCCAACCCTTGGGGTTCCTCCCATAGTGTGGCTTCCCAGGCCCTTCAGAGAACGTTCTCCACAGACCAGCCGTGTGCTCCTGGGGTCCAATGGCTTTGCTTAACTGCTCTGTGTGGCAGCAGCACAGCACCTCTGGACCCAGTGTCCCTGTTCCCCGCTCTGGGGATGCTGCATAAGCCAGGACACAGCTCTGTGTCCTGCTGCAGGTCCCTGTGCTGCTACATAGGTTGGGGTAGGGCAGGTGTGACATTGCTCGGGACACTGGGATGCGTGTGGGTGCTAATCTTCAGGGTCATCAGACCAGGCACTGAACCAAAATCCCACTCTAATTGGCCTCATCCAGTAATTTTTCCTAACAAAACAATTAAGTTTCTCAGGCAAGAGATGTTCTTTGCAAACACGCCATGCCAGATGCTTTTGCTTTTTTTATCTGTGGTATTTAAGGATCTTTTTCTAATACTCACTCATTATTTTATGAGGCACAGACTGGTTCTGACTGCTCTTTTGAAGCTGAGTATCACACATGCTCATTTGTTGTCTCAGGGCTTCCCTAGCTCTACGCAAAGGCTTTTTTTTTTTTGCTTTTTTTTTTTTTTTTTAAATTTTCTTCCCCAAATTATTTTAAATAAACATTCTTGACTTGTAGAGGACTGGGACCTGTGAGACAGTGCAGGGAGTGGGACCAGCTCCAGCCCTCCAGGCTGCGGAGGCTGCGTGCACCGCAGCAAGGCTGAGGTGAACACTGGAAAATCTTGGAAAATGTGGTCTGAGGCGCATGGTTCCCGCTTGCTGCTGCTGGTCTCCATACCTGGGAGTTTTATGGCACTTATATTCCTGCCACTGACTTTCAGTGGCTTCAGCCACCCTTTGGGGCAGCTTGTCCTTGGCTTTCCCAACCCTGTGTGCTTGCCTGTTGATGTGCTGGGATCGTGATGAGCTGCCCATCTGAGCACTGCCAACACCTGCCCTTCCAAGGGCCCTTCTCCCACTGCTCATCACCAGTGGTGTTTCCCCCCCAGTTCCCACACACAGCCGACTCACACCAGTCCCAGCACCGCTCTTCCTGATCCCTGGAAAGGGGGGACAAGCCAGGGGGGTACAGCCCCGGGGCAGGCACCCCAGGAAGGGATGCAGAAGCTGGCATCTCTTGGAAATGGCACATTAGTGGGGCAAGGCAGAGCATTAGGATGAGATGTGCTGGGTTTTGGGGTAAATCTGTGCTAGTGTGCAGGTCTCAGTGAGGTCAGAGCATCAGGACTGGGTAAGCCCTGGTGTGCCTTGTGACATCTCTGACGTCCTGTTCAGTGGCACCAGCACTGCTGGCTGCTTGTTGCAGAGGATTTGGGATGGGGTGGGTGCTGCTAGAGCAGAACAGCTGATGTCCCTGCTGTTACCTTGCTCAGGAACCACAGGAGCCCTGGACTGAGGTGGTGCTGCCTGGTGCTGTGAGGGGCAGGTGGCTGGCAGCAGGAGCTCTGACAGCGATGGTGCCCGTGCCCACTGGATGGGGATGCACGGGGGTGCAGAGAGGATGCCAAGGGAGGGTGCAGCCAGCATGCGCTGTGTGCCATCAGTACGAGCATCCTGACACTGCAGCCCCACATCAGAGGCCAGATCTTTCATGCCCACTAACACTGGGATTGGGAAAATTGCATCCCTTGCTACTGCTCTGGGTAATCCTCTCCCTCCTCTCCCCTGGTCCCCTTGCTCCTGCTGCACCTGGGTCTCACGGTTTTTAGGTTGGGAACAGTTAGTCCCAGTCCCAGGCTCGTGCATGCATGACCAGCAGTGCAGGTGGATGACCCTGCTTTCCATGTGAGGATCCATTCCCAAACCTGCATGCTCCATCTCCTGGGGCCGCATCCATGGCAGGTGCTCCTGTGGCTCTGGCTGACCCTTCCATCAGGTTCCAGCTCAGCCACTCCATAAAACTCCCTTCCTCCACGGCGCAGACCGCAGGGAGGCAGCCTGGGCTGAGGGCTGGGAGCGTCCAGCTGTGGCTGCAATCTCCACAGAGGAGCCGTGTGTGGGGATGCCAGCATTTCCAAGCACAAGACAATTGTGCTTTATTTCCCCGCTGCATAGGAAAAATAATAAACATTCCTGGGGTTTGTTTTCAGGCTGCTTTGTGGAATAAATCTCAGACTGTTGTTGTCTCCCTGGGCTCTCCGGTCCCACAGAACTGCGTGTTCTCACTCCATGAGTCACCGCTGACAGCGCCTCCGAAACGCGTCGTGATGGCCCCGTGGTGCTCTGGCTGGAAGCGCTGCAGACGCTGGAGATGATCTGCTCTGCACCCACAGGGATCAGCGAGCCCCTCCAGACCTCTTCGCCTGCTGCCAGAAGTGACCTGGACAGACCTTGCTGCCTGGTCCTCTGCACCTGAGCTCTGCCTTCCAGCCTGGCGATGTCCTGGGCCTGACAGTGCGATGTGCTGCAGAGCTGCGAGGCGAGGGGTCTGTCCTGGGGCATGGGGTGTGTCCTGGAAGAGGCTGGGGTTGTGTGGGAGCCAACGGCATTTCCCATCCCCTTTCCTTGGTGTGAAGGAGATGCCCCTTGAGTGCCTGAGGGAAGCTATGTCTCTGCCTGTGGCCTGTGGGAACGTCCTTCAGCAGAGTCCATTTGGATGTGGTGGGACCTGGCCCTCTCCAGCGTGGCACAGAGCCCTTGCCTCGTGTAGGACCTCATGCTGTACGTGTTGATCCATGGGAGAGGAGGTCACTGTACCCATGCCCTGGTCAGTCCCCACAGAGGCATCTGAATGCCATGGGAGGTGCATTGAGATGGGACGGTCTATGGAACTTGCTGGAGCCAGGTTCACACCACCGCTGCTGGAGCAGCTGAATGTGCATGGATGACATGGGGGTGGGAAATATGGGGCAGTACTGGAAGGGCTTTCTGTAGCAGTGGTCCTTGGTGTGGCCAAGAAAAAGCACCACCTGCATCATCCCCAGCACCTAGCAAAGCACCACCAAGGCCCAAGAGCATGTGGAGACCTCATAAACTTGACTTCCAAACCCTGCCAGATTTCCTCCTGCAAGTGAGGGGCTTTCCTCCCTCCCACCTGGGAGATAAAGGAGGGCTTGGGAGGTTGGTGTGGACCATACGTGTGAGGGAGGGGAGCCTGGTGGGCACAGCACTCCATGTCAGCTGCTGCTGGATAGTTTCCCTGTGGGTGACCTGCACTGGGGGCTGAGCCCTTTGGCTCAGGGCTGGGAACGTTGGGCCAGTGCATGTCCCATAGGATGGGACAGGGTAGGGGAGTCTCCAGGAGGATGGCATGTGCATGTGGCTGGAAGGCTGACCTCAGCTGGAGCATTGCTACCGACATGCCCCCAAAATAGCTGGTTTTAGAAACATGAATTGTCTTCATTACCCAACCCACAATACAAATATAGTGGCAGCAGTCAGTCTAGTGAAACCACGGCCAGGAACAGTGTGAGTTACAGCAAACAAACTGGTGCTGGGGGATGAAAGCAGATGGGAGGGACTTGCTCCCCAGGGCTGCCGATTACATGGATTACATTACAAAGGATCATGGGGGGAAAGAGTTCTTCACCTGGAGATGCCTGGTAGACACCCGGCGGATATCTTCTGCAGCCAATAATGTGACTTTTTGAGAGTCTCCAAAAACTGCAGAGAAAAGTTGGTCATGGTGGAAAGCTCTGGACACTGTCAGGGTGATGAGTGAGCAGACTCTGCTCTGCTAATGACGAGTTAATTGCTCTCAGGTGCAGGGATCTGTACGCACCGGAGAGCAGCGTGGCTGTGCTCACATTGGACATCAATGAACAACGTGTTTATTTGGACATCTGAAAGGTCAATTTTCTAAAATGTGAAACAATCTCTGGCATGACTGACTGGGACTGTAAATTTAGAGTGGGAGGCGTTAGCAAAAGCTGGGACTCATTCAAGGACATCCCAGCAGTGCCCCAAAGCCATGATTTCATAGACCAAAATAATTCTCCCAGGGAAAAAGCTGTCAGTGGTGGTTTGGATGTGTAACCGGGGTGGTGGTGGCCAGAGGGAGGACTGCTGTGCCCTGAGGTGTGCTGCAGGTGGGAACGAGGCATGAGCCTGACCAGAGGCTGGCATGGAGGGAAGGCAGCTGAGTGAAGGCCTGTGTCCCTGCCCAGAGAATGTAACGTGCTTTCTTGTCTTCCTCATTCTCTGTTTTGCTTCCACCATGACTTTGGGAGGGGTGACTCATGCTGAGCAGCCCCAGTCAGCTGGTGGGAGAGCTGGCAGCATGACGCAGTGGCCATCAGAGGAGAAAAGAAACCTTGGTGGCATCTCCTGGTCTTTGGGACAATGCCAGCTGGTGAGGACCTTGGAAAGGTGAAGCCTGCCATGCTGGGCTGCTCCATCCTGCTGGGGAGGTGTGATCAGATGAGGTGAGCCATGGCTCGAGCTCTCTCCTGCCTTGGGAAAGGCTCTGGCAAGTTGTGAGCAGACACGGGGGTGGGGGGGGTGTCACTTCCTCCAGCTGTTACTGAGCACCAAAATTGCACGATTCAGTTTCTCAAGACCCCTAAAATTGATCATGGCCCTACTACTGCCCAGGAGTTGTAGGAGTGGCGAGGAAATTTCCAGGGTTAGGGCTTCAAGCAGAGCCTATGGGGTGTTCCCCCCTGTCCTGCCATTGCTTGTGTAGAGCAGGCAGGAGACATCTCCTCCTGCATGGAGCAGGCTTCCTGCTGAGCCGGGCACTGCTGCACCAGACAAATGGGATGTGCCCAAAACTGGGTCTAGCCCATGGGATGGAGAATCTGGCACTGTCCAGAAGGGTGGGGGCAAGGGAGGCCTGCAGTGACCTAAAGAACTGCTGGTTAAACTGTACAGGTAGTAGAGGGGGAAACCAAATAAATCAATGAGCTTTCACTGGCTAATGGCAGTGAGAAGTCTAGAAATGTACATTAAAGATGACCAAACCAAGCCAACCCCCAATTTCAGTCCTATGCAAAACACATGGAGTCAAACGGTAAGAAGCAAAACCAGAAGAATGCAACAGATGACTCCAGTCTGTGCTTGGGTCAAAGCATAAAAAAGCGTTCCCCCCCCCTTGTGGGGGCTAAAATATTTACATCTGTGATGGAGAAGGCTGTGCAACTTCAGACCAACAGGCCTGGTTAACTTATACCCTTGAGCCAAGAATGAGCTGCTGGAAGAGTCCCTGAAATGCTGACACTGACATTGAACAAGTCTTGGAAAGACATGACAATATTGAGCCTTTGGAGACCTGCCAGGAGCTGGAGTTTGAAGGCTGAGGAGGGGGGACTGCAACTGGACTTGGTGTCCACTCATTGTGGTCCCCTGGTCCTAGGGGCTGGGAAACAAGCTGTGCCGGGCTCAGCTTGTGCCACTTGCTAAGAGAAGGCTGGCAGGTGATGTGACCATTTTTATAGGTACTTGAACATAAAGATGTTTCCGGGTGGGGGAGGCTTTCAGGAGCATTGACAAATGTATGTTACGGTCAACTGGCTGGAAGCCTCATTTAGACAAACTCAGCCTTGAAACAAGCTGCAGTTTCCCACTCCTCAAGGGCCACTGGACACTGGAGGAGTTTTTTGGATGGGGGGAGGATTTGCTGCTGCCTGGAGCTTTGGCACAGCAGCACAAAGCCTTCCTGCAGGCCAGGCTTTGGGCCAGCTTGTAGGAGAAATCACGGTGTGCATCCCGTTCCTTTGCAGCCCTTGTGAGGAACCAGCTGGCGTGCTCATGGTGTGCAAAGATTCTTGTTGGAAGGGGGTTTCTGATCCACCTCAGGGCTGCAGGCAGTGAAGCTAGCACGAGGGTGGGAGACATGGAGGCAGTGCTGTGAATGATCTGCGGGATCTGGGTCCATGTTGCAGCTCCTGGGGCTGGGAGGACGCAAACCCATGTCCCATGTCCTTGAGAGGATGGAACACCAGTCGTCACCTCTCTGCTGTTATGGCTCACACGGACGGGGGTGTAGGCACCTGAGCGAAAGAGTGCCAGCTCTGGTACCCGGGCTGGGGAGCGGGATGAGGACAGGATTGCTTTGGCTGGGTGCAAGGCCAGGAGCTGCAGAGGAGAGGAGGAAGCTCCATTCTCTGAGCAGGGCACGGTGTCTGCTCACAAGCCACAGCTCCTTTACATTTCTGAGAGCAGCTCCAGGAGGTCCAGAAGGATCAGCAGTTCCCAGAGCAGGAGCAAGTACCTGCACATGTCCCCTTCCTTCCCAGCAGTGATGAGCTGCCGAGAGGGGACAGAGCAGCTTCACTGGGGTAAAGGGCTTTTCCCTGGTGCAGGGGGCATCCAGCCCAGCAGAAGGGCAGAGTGCTCACAAGAGAGAGAGTCCAGGTCCAGCAGCAAAGAGCAGCAGCCACCTGCAGAGCACATCATCTGCAGAGCACTGAAGATGATACAGGAGACAGACAAGACAGTGAAGAGGAATGGAGCATGCTATGGGATATAGATATGATCCACCAAGCATGATAATGACAAGTGGCAGACAAGGCTGGGGACAGCGTACATGAGATTTAATGTAGCCAAACAGACCCCTCATGCCCTGCCCCAAGGCCCTGAGGACAGCCTTTGGTTACCTGCGTGCAGCTACCTGGCTGCAGAAGGGAATGGGCCTCTCCCTCTCTCCTGCCTTCTAGTCCATCTGAGCCCCAATGCCTGTGTCACCAGGAGACTTTTTAGTATGGCAGGAGCAGGAACAGAAGAGATGTGCTTGCAGAATGCTGGGTCTGAGCATCACTGTGACTGGGGTCAGCCTCTAGGTGCCCCTTCCTCCAGGAGCTCTGGGGATGGGGAGGTCTTTGGCCAGTCTCTAAAGGGGCTGTTTCAGTGCCAGAATAACACTGGGCACTTTGCCTGGTGCCATTCGCACAGCTCTTGCTTTGGCCAGTGCCCAGAGCTGCCCTGTGCTTTATTTCTTTGGCACAGGTTCAATGGGAGGTGGGTAGGGGGGAACCAAAATAGATGCTGTGAGAAGAAGCTGAGAAGAAAGCACACCATGAGCAGGAGGGGATGTGGTCACAGCAGTGCACCTGAGCCCTGTAGGGCACTGTTATGGGAAGCTCACAGCTTTGGGAAGGAGGCTGTAAGAAGCAGCTCCAGGCTTGGTCCTGAAGGCCAGGAGGTGGCCGGCCTGGCTCCTTGATGCTGTGCACACCTTGCAAGCTAGTGATGGAGTGGGGCTTGGCAGATGTGGCTGCGATGGGTGGCCCTGCAGAGGTGCCCACATCCATGCTGTGGAGACGTATGGGGAAAGATCTCCTTTCACCCAGCATCACCCAGGACTTCTCAGTGGGATTAGAAAAGAGCTCCTGGGATGCTGGGGTGTTGGCAGCATCCCTGTTGGCTTGCTTTTGGAGACAGAGACTCCTGCAGTGTCCATGTCCTGGGTGGTGCCCTGGGTTGGGAAACACCTCCAGCTCCCCAGGGCTGGGCACCCTGCTCTGAGCCCTGTCCCTGTCCTCCCCAGGGAGCCGGCTCCATCACTCCCACCCTGCCCCGCCAGCCCCGGGAAGAGGTGTCCACTGCCCACTCTATCTCACTGTCTGGGAATGTCTCCTGAGACTTTGCCTGCATTTTGCTGTCCTTATTTGCACCTCTTGAGGCTCATTCATACCCTTGTCTGGTCTCCTTGGTGCGTCTCCTTGGTGCATCTCCTTCCATCTGCCTTCCTGGACCAACCCTCACGGTCCCTCCTGCTCCCAGATGCTGTTTGGTGGCTCTAGGGTCAGTGTCTAGCACCAGCAAAAAGGACCACCACTTCTCCCTGATGACCTCCCCCCTCCAGAACCAGAGTCTGAGCCCATGGAACTTGGAGAACATACGTATCCTCCTCTCCTAGCTTGTTCTTCTTTGCCCAGTTGCAAGCTGGCCCCCCACACTACTAGCTCGTGACTGGCTCGCCTCAGCCTCTGCTTTTGAGGCTGATTTTGCATTTGTCTGTTTCTGAGCTAAGGCAGGAGCCAGCTGGGTACCTGTGCTTCCGTGCAGGGTTCAGCCTGCATGTGTTTGCCTTCTCCCCATTCCCATCCCCGCGCACAGCTCTGGGGGAATGCAGCACATCTGGATCCTTGCACCCTGCCCCCAGCTGATGTGCCACATCTGGATTCCTTGCATACAAGCCCTGTCTAACAGGCTGTGTCTGGCTTCCCAGCATGTGATTCCTAGATAACAAGTCACTCCTGGATTTCCTACATGTGATTCTTGGATAACATGGCATATCTGGATTCCTTACATTCAATTCCTGGACAATATGGCACATATGCTCTCTGGCTAAGGCTGGAGTTGGAACAGGACTTTCTCTTTACAGTTTAAAGGATTTTTTTTTTTTTTTTTTTTTTTTTTTTTTCTGGAGAAGATGAAGCTTTGACCTGAATTGCTGGCTGCCTCACAAAATCTCCCTTCTACCTCGGCTTTGGCTGCTCTTGGCTGGGAGCCTGGCTTGAAAACAAAGATCCTATCTCCCCCCACCCCGTGGGCTTTGGGATTGCTGGCGGTGGACATGCTGCCCCTCGCCAATCACTGCTTACAATAATATTTTTCTCTAGGATTGAGCTTGGAATAACTTTGTTTTGACATAATCTGAACTAATGTCTCCCCGGCAATGACAGTAAACACTCGACAATAAGTCACAGCGCAGCCCTGAAGCTCTGCAGAAGGGGCTCCAGCTTTTGGACACACAGGAACTGGTACAGGTCAACACTACAGGGATGGTCCTGGTGAGGGCAGGGTGCACCACAGCCTGAGACATTGGGTTTGAGCCCTTTCCCCTCATTCTCTCTACAGAGGGTGAAGGAGAATGCAGCACGGGGCCATTGCTAATCAGTTCCTCAGGCATGAGGAGTTTTTGTGTCTGCGGCAGTGGCAGCTCTAATTTAAACACTGTCACTGCACTATTAATGGTCCTGGTGTTCACTGACTTGACAGCTTGTCCTGGGATGGCTGTGCAGCCCCAGAAGAGCTTCAATCTTCATCTCATGTTGCCCGTGCCTGGCTGTCTGTCCCCATAAGCTGCCGTGCTCAGGGCACCCTGTGCTGGCACTGGCTGATGGTGCCACATCAGGCCACATCTCCTCCCCATCCCATCTTTCCCAGGGATGAGGGTCCCCCAGGAGCCCTGCAGAGAGGCTGTACTGTGCCCAGGTGGTGTCACCTTCACAGGGACAAGTAGCGCCCACCAAAACAGCTGCAATGAAGCTCAGCTGCCTCAAGGCTTTGGCCAATGTGTCCGGGGATGGCCATGGTGGGAGAAAAGGAGGGGCAGGGATAAGAACGGGGCACCCAAGGGCCCCTGTGGAGAGGACATGTGGTGGGCACAGGTTCCCTGCCAGGGGCCTCCTCCTTTCCCCCTTGGACAGCCCTTGGGGCCAAGCTCTGCCCTGAGCCCCGATCAGAGTGGGACCTGTTGTCCAGCCGTGCTTCAAGCAGTGGCTGGCCCTGGACCTTGTTTGTTTCACAAGCCAGCAGAATCTGTCCAAAGGTTAAAGCCACTGAAGGCTCTGCCTTCCTCCCTTCTCTGCAGAGCTCTGCTTCCCATCTGCCTGCACCCTCTTGTCCAGCCACACACCAAGGCAGTGCAGGGCAAAAGCCGGTGCTGGTGGCAGCCCACTTCCTGCTGGCTCAGCTCCCTGCTCAGCCCCATGCAGCATTAAGGCTCTCCTCTGCTTGAGACAGGTCCCAGCACGCTGCTGGTGCTGCACCACCACATCCTTCATGCAGCAGGGCTCTGTGTACCACCCGTGAGCTGGCTGTGCCCATCACAGCTTCCCTCTGTGAAGGCAGGGCTGGTCTTGGCAGCACAGGTACCTTTCTGTGCCTGTGGTCAGCGCCTGGATGCAGCAATGCTGCTTGGTCCAAGGGTGTAACCCTCCCTCATCCCCCATCTTTTGGTGGGCCAGACGTCTCCTGCCATGAGCCTCTGACCCTTGCAACAGTGGCCGGCATCTCTGAGCCCCAAAGCAGGGCCGTAACTTTGCATCCCAGAGCTAAGGATACCTGGCAGTAGGTGACACCAAGAAGACCCATCCCCACCTGAAGACAGCATCTGGGCGAGAGGAGGCAAAGCTGCAGATGGGAGGGCAGGCAGGGCTCCAGGCTGCGGAGGGTGGCTTTCCTAGAGGTCTGCAGCCCTACCCCTGCTCATTTTTGGGGGTCACAGGGGGTTGCACAGCACAGGAGCTGGAGGGTCCTCACTGTCTGAAAACTCCGCACTGCAGCGTGGGGTTGGTAGACCCATCCTGAGCACCTCCAGAGGGATGTGAACTGCTGTCACCATCCTCCTCCAATGGGCCCCTTGGGTATAGCTAGAACTGCAGCTCCTCTGGTTATTTTGGAAGACCATGGGCGGACTTCTTTTATTTTTTATTTTTTAATGGATGAAAACATGTGCTTGCTATTGTGACAGGAAAAAGGAGCTGTTGAACAATAGCTAGGGGACTTCTGAATGTCAATGGAGCAAGCTGTGGAAGACTGGAAGGTGGATGTCACCAATGGCTGGTGCCACAGACAGTAAGAAAAGTCTGCCGAGGTGCATGTTTCATACTCCTTGGTAAAGGAGAGAAGAGTTTCTGGAGCTGGTGCAAAATCAAAAGGATGAGATACGAGGTGCGCTTCTTAGCTGTAGAGCCATCAACCACCCCGCATGGCCAGGGCAGAGGTCAGGGAGGTAGGAAGCAATGTCCCTGCATTGCAGAAAGGAGCTCTGTGAGGATGGAATCACACCAATGTGTTGGGATGTGTGCTTCGCAGCAGAGAGGCAGAGGGGACAGGCGGGTGATGACAGTCTCTGGCCATGGTGCAGGTGCTGAGGTAGCCCTCCTTGAGAGGATGGTGGGCTCCCAAAAAGCCCAGGACCTGTCTGGGTGGCCTTGTTCATCCCTCTCTCCTTCTTTTCCCTCTTTGTCATGTTACAGGAATCCTTTCATCCACATGTTTGTTTTTCTTTCGGTCTCTTTGCAGATGCTCAGTAATTCTTTGAACATATCAGATGGGTTTGTGTATCCCTGCGTCCGAGTTGCTCTGTGGATTCTCCCCAGAAGAAAACAGGCACCTCTGGAGCATGTTGCACACTGGCCTGAGGTCATGTCGAAAGGCAGCCTGGCAGACACGTACTGGAACGCGGCCTCTGAACAGAGGGCAGGTGGCGAGCTTGCGGGGAGAGCGATGCTGCATCTGGGAGCACTTTTCAAGGTGTGGGGAGATGGTGAGCACTGGTGGGAATAAACATTGCTATGCAGAAGGGATAGGAAGGCTTGTGAGTGTAAGTGCCTGGGGCATGGTCGAACCACAGACAAGGCTGGCGGCTGCTTTGGAAAAGAGAATGTGCAGATGTCCTGTCCCTGAATGCCTGGGAGCTCTGGGTGGTGGCTCTGGGGCTGGCTTGGCCCAGGAATGTCAAGACCACCTCAGCCCATGAGTCCTGAGGGCCCCTCTTGGTGTCTTGGCCATGCTAGATGTTGCCCTGCCTGAACAAAGGGGGGGGGGCAAAGCTAGAGAGTGATCCCTTGGAGAGCCACAGACACATGAGCTGTCCGAACATCCTTCCTGTGCCCCAAACCCAGCCACATTATGTGGTGTGGGGCTGGGATGTGTGCTGGGTCGCCCTTCTTCATTTGCTGGGCTCCTCAAGCACCGTGGAGGCCACACGGCACCTGAGCAGCTCAGAGGAGAGCAGCCCAAAGCTTGGGTGCTCAGAACAAGACCCTTGATGTTCAAGACAAGATGTGCAAGATGTCCAAGACAAGACTTGGAGAGCAATGCTTCTGAAAAAATGCCACACGATGCAGGCAGAGCTGTGGCCTGTGGGCTCCTGCTGCCCGTGGGTGCAAGGCCGGGGGCAGTGACATGGGCAGGGTTGGGTGCCAGGCAAAGCAGGCCGCTCACCCGGGTGCTGGGCAGTGCTGGGGATGGTGCTGTGAACCGGCCGGCCCTGCTCCGGCACTGTTCAATCCTGCTCTGCCTGAGCCAGCTCCTTGCCACGCCACTGGTTCTGCTTCCAAAATGCTGTCTGTTTCCCCAGCAAGCTGAAGGCTGTAGGTGTTGGATGAGTTTGTAGGCAAGGAAATCGGGAGCAAACTGGAGTGGAGACGGCTGCTAAGTCCTCAGGCCCTGCCGGGTTGTAGTAGAAGGGGTGTGGCAAAGATGTGCACAGACATCTTGGGAAAACTCCAGGTCATGAAGCCAAAGCCAGCACCCAGCACAGTCCCTGTGCTCTGCATCTGCGGGCACTGATGTGTGCGAGGCACTGAGGCCAGGAGAGGGCCCATCACAGTCTCAGCGTGGTGTTTACCTCCCTTGGAGCAGCCTTGAGAGCTTTCTTCACAGGCAAGAGCTGACATCTGGAGAGGCAGAGCTGATTCCCGTGTTTGTGGTGATGGCAGTGTGGGCAGGGGCAGGCAGAACTTTGTCAAGCACTGGTGGCAGAGGGAGCCTTCCCTGGGAGCACTGGACAGCCACATGGTGCTGTGCAGGAGCTCAGTGGATGATTTGGTGGCCACTATGGAGCACAAAAGTGGCTCTTGGGTCCTGCCGGGGGGCCCTGGGGAAGCAGGGAGGGCCCGGGGTGCTGCAGGAGTGCGCTGGGGCGGGGAGGGACACCAGCAGTGGGGCAGCATCGCCAGGGCCATCAGCTGGGTGGCCGTGTGGGGACCTGGAGGGCAGGGGTGGCTGTGATAGCAGGGCAGGAGGGACCCACAGAAGGAGCGGGGGACCCATGGGTAGGCCGTGGGGCACACCAGACATGGCACCTTGGGATGTGAGAGCTGCAGTGAGGAAGCGGAGGCAGCCTCGGTGCAATCCTTGCAAATGCTGTGGCAAGACGTTTTCAGATAAATATTTACTCTGAATACATCCACTGTAGGGGTCTTCCATGTTCTTGGTGACAACATGTAGAAACCCTCCTCCCTGTCATGCTGCGCTGTTGTCATTGCCCTACATGGGTGACCATGAGGAGGATGAGAACAGAGCTACTGGTCCTGTCACTCCCCACCAGTCCTGGGGAGGACGAGCTTGTTGGGGCTGACCAGAGGCAGCCAGGAGCAGCTCTGCAGCCACCTCCTTCACATGACAACATGGGCAGAGCAGAACCCACTGCAGAGACCAGGGTCTCCCCCAGCACCTGAGCAGCTTCTGCAGGTGGTGATTGCTCCCGAAGGGATGGGTGAGCAGCACCCAGCAGCCCGCCTCTGCCCAAGTACAAAGGAGGTCTGAGGACATGGATGGGAAGGGGGAGTGGAGCAAGGCAGCACAGAGGAACAATTGAAAAGAGGAAAGAGGAAATCCTCCTGGAGCTGTGAAAGTGTTTTCCCAGACTGTCTGGCCCGCTACGATGACCTCATTCTCCAAGGTGATGTTAACTGGGCTGAGAGACTGGAGAAGAGGCTGTCCAGCCCTGTGAACCCCATCGCTGCTGTCACCTGCGCAGCCCCAGCACGGCACCCATGCCTCCTGCCCAGCAGCAACCATCAGGTGCCGCTGCCACAGCTCTCGTTAAACCTGACCCAGGCTGCCCCTGCCGAAATGCAGAGTCCTGTGCTTTTGCCAGTGGCTTTAATGAGGGTTAACAAGCCACAGATTTCCATTAGTTCATCTCAGCTGTTTATCCTGGAAAATTCCCTTTGCAAAATCAGTGTGATGCACACAGATCTAGAGGGAGGGGAGGGCATCCGAGTGCTGTGCATGCCAGGCTCAGAGGTCTCTGCTCATCTCCAGGCACTGATATCCTCATGACAGCAAGGTCCAGGAGACCAAGTGCTGGGAAGCATGGTCTTGTGGATGTGAGACCACAGGAGCGTTCGTTACCAGAGATAAGGAGATCGTGGGGTGGACATCCTGTTCCCTGCATGGGCGCCAAGGGGGTGTCTCGTGGTGGGTCAATATTTTAACTGAGATAATGGAGGTCTGAGTAATGGGTCCCCTCCCAGATCCTCTTTCTCTAAAGATGTGTGGGCATAAAGAGAAGTTTTTTCCACATTCTTGCTGAGAGGCATTTTCTGATTTCTTATGCGGAGGGGGAGAAACCAGCAGAGTTTATCTCCTCCCACATGTTTATCTGACTTCTAAACATCCTTAAAACACAGCTCCTAAGGCCACTAGCTGCCTGTCAAATTTGCCTGAATTTGTTCCCCTAATTATGAAGGCATGAGGAGCACACACATGCGCATGATTGCAGAAGGCATGCTTCCTTGCAAAAACCAAAACAAAAAGTAAGCACTTGGGAGTGCTTTTAAGTAGCAGAGAAATTAAAATAGTGAGAATGAAAGGCTGGACATTAAAGCTAGATCTCCTCAAATGTGGACTGGCACATATCTCAACACTGACTGTGCTGGAACAAATTACAGAGGGCAAAGGTTGAATTCTCCTTGATAGCTTGGCAGGCAGACTGGCTGCCTTTCCGGCAGAAGATCTTAAGCCAAAAGATAGTTCCTGGTCTTGATGGTAGCAGGGCAATGGTGTCAGGCCTCAAGTTGTTTGAGCTGCATAAAATGAAATCTTATGGCCGTAAATTTGGTGCATGCGAAAGACCATGAGCAAAATAACAGTGCTGTGCCATTGGCTCCTGCTCAACAATGCTCATCAGCAGCCTGGTTGTCTCCAGGCAGTCAAGCAACCACATCAAGCGGTTATTGCACATCTTCTAGTGGTTATTGCGCATCTTCTGTGTTCTCATTGCATCTCCCTGCAAAATGTGGGTGTTTTGAAGGTAGGAAAATGTTGCTGTGGAATTTATATTCCTATTAGAGAAGGCAGGATCAGAGCCAGGCCACTGGCACATGGGGTGGAAGTAGGGGAGAGCAGCAAGTCCCTAGAGGGCTGAGAGGCTGTGTCCCCAGAAGGACAAGTTGCTTCCTGATTGCCAAGCTCCAGCACCACAAACACAGCCACAATATTTGCTAATGCAATCTTCACCTCCCTGCTCGAGTCACTCAGGCCAGACCAGCAGGCAGGGACCAAGCTTTGACTGCGATTTACTCTAAAAACCTGTGGTCACCCTTCTGGGGAGCTGTGGGGAGCAGGCTCTGAGTCATGGTCTCATGTGGTAGGTTGGAGGCTCCTTGACGGGAGAGGAAACCAAACCCTCAATGCAAACCCACAGCTGGGAGTGTGATGCAGCAGGGAAAGGAGCCTGACCATGGCTTCTGCCCCTGTGCCTTCCCCTGGTCACCCTGAAACGAGGGTGAGCAGCAGTCAGGAGCTCCTCCACAGCCGTGAGCTCCTCCATGTCCTTCAGTTTCCTCCTCTCTCACTTCCCTCCTATCCACTCAGATGGCACCAACTTTGTGCTTACTTTGGGATTCCCTGAACATTCCCTAAACACAAAGACTTCAGTGTTGTGCTTTTCTGTCCTTCAGCTCTTGCTGTTTAAGTGCAAATTTGCTGCAACCCTTGGGTCATGATGACATTTCTTGGTCATCCCATCCAACCAACTCAGATACGTTGGCATTCATACTCCCACATCAACACCATGAGACCACAAGTAGAAACTGTCTGAAGCATTTTTTTTTTTCACTTGAATTTGGCTTTTCAAGAGTTAAAGGAGTTTCTTTTTACCATCCATGTTGCTGATAAGCACACTCAACTGCCAAATGCCATTTATTTGTAGCTTTCTTTAAAGATAAGAGAGGGTTCCCCATGGTATTGGAGGCTCCATTCTGCTACCACTGTGCCCCTTCAGAATAGCTCCAGTACCATATTTGTCTAGTTTGAACTGCAAAAGGTCGTAATAATCTCCAACGCTGGCATGTTGCTATGAGATTTTAAACACCGGTAATGAGCACGGACTGTCAGCGGCGTTTTTCATGGTGGAACCTCATCAGCTTTTGCTCCAGGACAAATAACATTAAGCAAAGCCAAGAAGTCCTCTTGGGAGACAGTCTGCCAGACATGAGCCATGTCTAGATTGTGGCTTTGAGTAAGAGACCTTGCTCGAAGTACCGCTACAGTACTGCTGACGTGCCTGCAGTGCCTGCCGTGTCCATAGGAATGGGGCTGGAGGAGACACTCCTGCAGCATCCACACGTTGTAGTTGTTGGGTGACCTGAAGTCGATCTGTGGATGATGTGTGGGGTGTCTCATTCACTTGTCTCCAGTTTTGCTCCCTGTGAGGTATCTGTGCCTGCCTATGTGGTCCTAGCTCCCATCAGAGCAGTTGTAACCGCTCAGCAGCTGGGGACACCTGCTGAGGCAGACCTTTCCTGTGCACTTTCATTCCTCATAGTTAGCTCTCACTTTCTGTGTGCCCCTTGGCAGCTCCCCCTTGTACGACTGTTCTTGCCTTTACAGGGAAGTTTTACTTGTCTTGGATTTAACAAAGAGAAGATTTCAAGCCAAACAACAGATGACATCTGGTCCTTGTGCCCCCCAGCACTCATTTTTAATGCAGGATATCTTTTTGTGTGCAGTCTTTTTTTTTTTTTTTGAATATATTAAGTATTTTTAATGTTGAAAACACTGTTGTTGCATCCAAATTATTCTCTGGAATTGGTAGTCCCTTCCAGATTTGGAAAATTTGAATCTGTTCCTGCCTGCTGACTTTCAAGATATCTTTGGTTGGTAGTGAGATATCTTTGGCTAGGTTATTTCAAGATATCTTTGGTTTGTTTTGTCCATAGGACTTGATTCTGCTGCAATAGTTTGATTTTTCTGACATTAGTCTTAGTTCTGTCATGAACACTTCAAGTTGTATGACTTCTACATCGTTCTTTATTTCCTACTAGTTTTGCTGTTATTCCCTTTGGAAACGGCTTTATGTTGAGTCTTCAAACACCTATTTTTTTCAGGCTAGCACAGGTTTTTCTTATGGGATGACTTTATTTGATGAGTTATGACTTTATCTTCATTTTTTAAACTACTTGAGAAGCAGCTGATGTTAATTGTTGAGTCTTAGTGATGGCATGGTATTGCATTTGGAACAGAGCTTTCATTATGCTCTGTCTCAAATTGCAGATTCTAATAGCGAAATTTTGCTGTCTTCTTTGCTGTCCAAATTTATTTGAAACATCTCTTGCAGTACTGATGAGTCCATCTCTTCCTTAAGGATGTCACTGAAAGCATTGTTATTAGGCAGGAGAGTACTGACCTCTGCATCTGGTTTTGTGTTGTTATGAGACATAACTTGAGATCCAGATTCTTTGCTAATAAAATCATCATCTAAGGCAGAATTTAGAGCTGGCATATTTTGTCCTAGTGCTTATGTTTTATTTTTTTTCTATTTCTGAATAAACAAACCAGACCTGAATACAGTATTCTTTCTTTCTTTCTTTCTTTCTTTCTTTCTTTCTTTCTTTCTTTCTTTCTTTCTTTCTTTCTTTCTTTCTTTCTTTCTTTCT
>CM021749.1:841257-926082 GCA_011075105.1 Heteronetta atricapilla
TTCCTTTCCTTTCCTTTCCTTTCCTTTCCTTTCCTTTCCTTTCCTTCAATCTATTTGAGCCAATAACTTTATATGGGTTCAGCCCACGCTGTTGCTCACCTCTCTTGCTTAATCTAGATCTGAATTAATTGAGAACAGCCTTGCTTTTCCTTTATGAGCTACTGATGCCTCATTATTGATGTTTTCTCCTCTGACACTGAGACACCACTCCCTCTCTCCCCTTCACTTGGCGGCTGGTGGGTGGGCAGCTGTGCATGCTGCCCAGCTGGTGCTCAGGGGATGCTCTGGAGGAGGCCCAGCTGCTGCGGCAGGCAGCTCAGGCCCCACCAGTGGAAGTCTCCTTGAGCTGGTAGGTTGGTAGAAATCGGCCCGACTGGCATGGAGAAACCATGTGGATCGAGCCCCTTTGCTCTGAAGAAGACAGGCCAGCTTTGGAGGTGTGTCCGGGTGTCTCGTCCTGGTGCCATTGTTCTGCTCTGCCGTGCCTCATTTCCCACCGTGGTCAGAGCTGAACACTGGTGGTGAGCAGCAGGATGAGGATGGACTGTGTGGGCGAAGCTGTTCTCCAGGCCAGTGCACTGGGATGCCTGGTGTGGGGGTGCCTGGTGGGGAAACAATGGGCTCTTGTCTCTTCTGCTCCAGGGACAGAACAGGCTGGCTTGAGCTTGCTCAGCAGCAAGATCAGGATGGGTTTCATCTCCATGTGAATGTAGCCAGTGCTTTTGCACTGATTTTCATAGCACAGGTAAGAACTGCCAGGCAGGGCCAGCCTCCAGCCCCAGGAGGGTACCCAGCTGTTATCTGCTCTGGGGGCTGCATCTCCTCCTGCTCTGGGAAAGCCCTGACACAGGGGTATTGGCCAGGGGGAGAGGCAGGTGGACCTAAGAGGGATGGTGGGCAGTGCTAAGGCTCTCCACTGGTGTGGCAGAGGAGTGGGGACTCATCCTAGAGAGGTGGACAGCAAGACTTGGCAAAGCTGAAAGGGGTAGGGACCTACTTCTTGTCCTCCAGGCGCCTCCAGATGTGCGGGCAGCCAGCAAGCCAGATGTGCAGCACTGCTGGGGGCCCCCAGCAGCTAAGGGATGCTATCAGCACCCCTGCCCTGTGCAGCCCCCCAGGCAGAGGACTGGGTGCCCCTGGGGACCGCCCCAGCCCCGAGTGCTGCTGTCCCCTCTGCAGGGGAATGGGCAGGGCTGCGCCCCCCTCCAGATGTCTTCCTGGCCCCTACCCCCTGTTTCCCCGTAGCAAGGCCTGTCTGGGCCACGCCAGCGGCTGGGCAGGCACTGGGAATGCTGCAGGCCTGGGGGATCGGGGATGAGAGGCAGCACGGCGGTGGGCTTGTCCAGGCAGCTGGGAGCCCAGGGAGGTCCCTAGGGAAATGCAAGGTTCTGGGCTACGGCAGCCAGCACCCCCAGCCCTGCTCTGCTCAGGCCACACAAGCCGTGGTACCCCATCTGCCCACGTGTCATGAATGTGATGGAAGGTGGGGGAAACTGAGGCAGTGGTGCCCCTGCGATGGTGCCAGGCCATCATCTTGCCTGTGGAGTGAGGGGACAACCCTTGTTCACGGGCAGCATGACACCAGGGTAGAGATGATCCTGAGGGCACACTGAATGGCAGTCTTAGTGTCCGATGTCCTGGAGAGCCCAGGACCACTGGACTCCAGCCAAAGCCCCTTACATGACCAAAAGGCAGGGATTCTGTGAGCAGGGAGGGAGGACAGAGCAAATGTGCAGGTGGTGCCTGGGCAGAACGTTGCTCCTCTGCTCTGGCACCGTCATGGCTCTCGATTGCAGGCTGCTCAGGGGACCTGAGTACTGGTGCTGCTCCAGCTACAGGGACTCCTTCCCTGCCTGGTGAGGAGGCCACAGTCCCTCCTTGATAGTGCCAGGCAGCCCTGTGCCCACCCCACCCCCTCCCCATGGCGCTGTGAAACCTTGGCAGCTTTCTGGTGCCCCTCAGCACCCCATGGTGGCTGTAGATCCTGGGATCCCATCTGTGAGCAGGGCTCTGCTTGGTCTGAGACAGCCTGGTGTGAGCTTTCCTCAGGCCGGGAGAAGCTGCATGGAAGCCTCTCCTCCTTCTTGCCTGTGCCCTGTGGGGAAATGGGGTGATGCATGGCCCCACTGGGGACCTTCAGCCTGTCCTTCTCCTTCCTGAAGCTCTTCTCATCCAAGGAGGCCCTGCAGCCCAAAGACTCTCTGCAGATACACCACAGGCGGAACCATGAGCTTGATTCTCAGCAGGCTTTTGGTGGAGCTGATTTTGGGGTAGCAGGTCTGGGCAATGGGATTAAGAGCCATTATCTGTATGAGGACGCCCTGGGGGACTGCAGCCTTGGAGAGACAGCTGCCTGGAAGAGGATGGGATGGGCAGCAAAGCCCATGGAAGGCTGTGCAGGAAGCTCTCCCTGGCCAGGAGTTGCTATAACTATCAGTTGTTATATTGATAGTTGTTCCTTGATAAGGAACAAGTTGTTCCTTGATAAGAAACTCTCCAATGGTGGCTGCCAGAATGGGATGGGATGGAAAGGGATGGGACGATACAGGATGGGACAGGATGGGATGGAATGGGATGTCATGGAACGGGATGGGATGAGATGGGATGGGATGGGACAGGAGGATATGGGATGGAACGGGATGGGATGGGACGGGATGGGATGGGATGGGATGGGATGGGATGGGATGGGATGGGATGAGATGAGATGCCCGAAGTGTGCCAAGCCCCATGGGGCCATCTCCAGCCCCCTAAGGTGCCCCTGGCAGCAAGCAGAGGTTGGGCTGAGATGAGAGCTGGTGCTAAGGGATACATTCCTGATACTGAAGAGGGATGTAAGGAATGAGGAGCTGGAAAGCCTGGAAAATGCTATATCAAGGCACTGTGGGTTGCTTGCTGAGGGGTACAGCTACACGACGTTTGAATCCCTGGCCTCTGCCAAATCAGTGCTGCAAAGCAGTACCAGGAGAGCTGCTGCTGCCCTTTGGGCTCTTGGTCACAGTCAAGGAAAATCCCACCAGGAGAACTGGAGAGAAACTTTGCAGTGACATTTAGGATGTTATTTAAAGGAGAGAGACATGAGTAAGTCTGACGAACTAGATGCTCATTTATAAAGATAAATACTGCATAGTATTCATTAAAATATTTTTCAATATTTTGCCAGCTGCTGATCAAAAATCAAAGTAGCCTTGAAAAATGTACAAGACTTGTGAGAAACTGAACCCGGAGCCCCAGAGGACACATTTCCATGAGAGGTGCCTCCAAACAGGCACAGTCCTGGGGAAGATGTGGTCTGTGCTGTCTGGGCTCCCTACACCATGCCCTGCCCTGGGCTTTCTACTGCCCTAGAGGCTTGCGCCTGGCAATGTCCTCTTCCCTGGCCAGTCGCTGGGGCAGGGCATGGTGTACAGACCCTGGGGCCATTCCCACAGTTCACATCAATGCAGGACTCAATGCTCTGCCTCAGCATCCAGACGTGCCCCCAGGGGTAGAGCCTGGTGCCTCAGCTTTTTGTTCCCGAAGGGCCATGCCAGTGGGACTGTCTGTCTGCCTGTGGGGCTGGCAGTGGGTCCCAGTGGGGCCCCAGCATGACCTCCTGGTCCTCTGTGACCTCATGGATGGAAAAGACTGAGCCCTCTCCTGCTATCTCTGGTGCTGGGTGATGTCCACAGTGTTCCATCTCACTGCTGACCACTAGCCCTGCTTCACAGGCTACAGCACCAGCAGGATATGGGGACACCACAACAGGGTGCCCCTGCACCCCATGACAGCAGCAGGACATGGTGGATCTCACAGGCAGCACCCCTGGCTGTGACCCCCTGTTAGGGACAAGGTGTCCCTCCGGAAGGTGCATGTCCTGAAACCTCCTGTCCCGGTGCCTTGGCGACCTTGGCTCTGCTGTTATTTGTGTCTGGGTCCCTTATCTCAACGCCCCACCTAGCATGATGCTGACCATGGTCACCCTGGTGCCAAGGCCATGGGTGAGTCACAGCCCCGTGCCAGCCGAGGCACCACTGCTCAGGGACAATTGGAGGAAGCCGTGTCCCTTGGCAAGCCCTGCGATTTCTTCTGGGAGTGACATGGCTGGGGGCGTGCTTGTTAACATGGGCACAGGTCACACACACCTCCCAGGGGCACACAGACAAGCTCGCACTTGTAAGGGGGCTGTGTCCACACACACGTGTGTGCAGAGAAGGAGGCACAGTGATGTGTGCACGCAATCTGTGTGTGCTCACACACTGGCAAATGGGTGCCCTCATGCAGTGCACTCAGACTTTGTGCTCAGGCGACGTGCCATGGTGAAGCACCTCAGCATCTTCTGCTGGCATTCAGCTCCTGAGAGCCCTCAAACCTGCCCAGGCTCTTTGCCACCCCTCCACTGCCTCTGAAACCTGGGTGCCATGGCATCCCCGGGTGCCATCCTGCCTTGCCCCACCTCTGCTCCCTGCAGGGCTGCCTGCTCAGCGCTGCGTGCCTGCAGGGTGCCTGTGGAGCTTGGAGGAGGCCAGAGCAGTGCAAGACAAGCTCCTTATAAGGCTGGAGACATGCGGGTGGCCGCCGCATTCCCAGGCAGCCAGGAGTTCCTAGAAGTTGGTTCCTGGTGCCAGAGAGCAAGTCCTGGAGAGCTGCGTGGGCCAGCCTTCCTGGAAGGAGTCACTGGCCGCGGCAGCACCCGCCTTGTGCCAGCTCTTGCCCCGCTGTGCACTGCCCCAGAGGGGGTGGCTGTGCTCCCTGTGTATCCCTCTGGGCTGTGGCTGTGCATGTGGAAACCCCCGGCCTGGCCAAGGCTGGCATCCTGCTCTCCATCCCAGCCCTGCCCCTGCAGACATGTGGCAAAGAGCCATCGCCATCGCCATTGCCATCCCTGTCCCCACCCCCAGTCCTAAGCCACTGCCGGCCCCATTCCCCAGCTGGGAGAACACCCCAGGCTTGAACCCAAGTGTGTCCTGTGGCTACCACCCAGAGCTTGTAGTCCTGCAGCTCCTGCTCATGCCTTGCATCCTCCTGTACTACCAGCAGCACCGTGGTCCTTCCAGCTTCCTTGAATTTGGTAAAGGTATCTGCTGCTGCTGGGGTCTCCCCATGACTTGAGAGCAGTCCCACTTGCCTTGACACCACTGTGTGCTCAGGACACCCAGTGTGCATCCTCCATGGGTCCATCTTGTGTCCAGTGGCACCTCCAGTCCCACATGGACACCTGAAAGGTGCCTGCTCCCCATATTGTGCATCTCCAACACTTACAGACCGCTTCCATCCCCTGACTCCTCTCAGTTGCTCTGTGCAGACTGTGTCCCCTCCTCCAAGTGGCCAAGATGTCCCTACTGCCAGCATCAGCTCAGCATGTGTCTGGATAGGAGATGGCCATGAGATGATGGGCAGCATCCAGGACATCAGAGAAGTGTGTGGACACCCGTGCACAGCTCCACCACTGGTCTGTGCTTCCCAGAAGAGGGCATGTGGTGGACAGGCACCAGCATAGAGGTGGCAGGTCCCAACCCCAAGCATCCCAGCTTCTTGATCTGAGGATGCTGACTTCTGTGACCCCAGGCTCCTTTTGACCCTTTGATCCTTGTGTCATGGCCACCCATTGTTGCTGCCTTAGGCTGACATCTGCAGAATGCCTTTTTCCTGGGGGCTTCCACCAAAGCCTTGTCTTACAGTGTGGCCCCCATGATCAGCCCTAAGCACAAAACCTTCCTGCAGTCACACCACACCCACTTTCCCCTACTCCAGTCCTCAATGCCATTCACCCGCTGCTGTCCCAAGGCCTCCTGACCCTTGTGTCCTTTGCTGTGTCTCTTTTTCTCCAGAGATCCAGATGATCTTGTCCCAAAACTGTGCTGTGTCTGCTAGCTGCCTGGCCTGCTGCTCCAGCACAGTCCATCCTCTCCCTTATAGCCCAGATGATCCCGTGTCACCCGCCTCCTTCTCCAGCCTTCATAGCAATTACCTTGTCTTAAAAAAAAATAAAAAATAAAAAAGCTTTGTTGATTTTTTTAAAGGTGCCAAGTCAATCTGGTACAGTCTATCCCTGATAAACAGCCCTCCCTCAGGGCCTCTTGGGACCAGAAATAGCACAGGGGCTGGACCCGCTCAGAGCAAACATTCCTCCCTGTACACGCATGTCTGCTTCCCCTGGCTGCTGTCCATCCGTCTGTCCATCTGTCTGTCCCCTGGTAGCAGCAGCACCTCGGGGCACCAGTGCCACCGTTGCCTCCCGCAGGTCCCAGTGAGGGCAGTGCCCAGGGAGGGACAGGAGCTCACTGTTCCTGCAGAGGAAACCCTGTACTAATTAACAAGTGTCACTGAGTCACAGCAATCCCCTGGTGGCAGCCAGCAGTGCCCTGCAGGTCCAGGCCACCCAGCCCAGTGGTGCTGATGTGGCCCCAGCTGTCACAGCATGGCTGGAGCACCTCAGGATGTGCTGGGTGCTGCAGCCACCTCCTGGGGACATGGCTGCTGTGTGACGGTCCTGCTCCTGCAGTGGGGACCAGCTGCTCACTGCTTCCTGTGCCCTTGTCCTTGTGGCTGTCCCAGGCTCTCCTGCCTCCATCCCGCTTGTCCCTCAAAGGAGCAGGGACACAGGGCAGGGGCAGTGACTGCTGGGGGCAGCAATGCAACCCCTCCAAGCTGGGTGATGGGAAGCAAAGCACAGTGTGTGGGTGCTGTCAGGCTCACAGAATGCCAGCATGGCTGAGGCCAGCAGGGACCTCTGGGTCCTTCAGAGCCAAGCCTTCTCCAGCAGGGCCACCCAGAGCAGGGTGCCCAGGACCACCTCCAGGCGGCTTTTGAAGATCCCCAAGGAGAAGACTCCAGCACCTCTCTGGGCAGCCTGTGCCAGTGCTCGGTCACTGCACAGCACACGAGTGCTGCCTGGTGCCCAGAGGGAGCCTCCTGTGCCCCTGTTTGTGCCCACTGCCTCTGGTCCTGGCACTGGGCACCACCGAGAGGAGCCTGGCTCCGTCCTCTTTTTATCCTGTCAGGTATTTATGGACATTGATGAGGTCCCCGTGAGCCTGCTCTTCTCCAGGCTGAGCAGTCCCAGCTCTCTCAGCCTCTCCTCACAGCAGAGAGCTCCAGGCCCTCCAGCACCTCCATGTCCCTTTGTTGGACTCCCTCCAGTAGCTCCAGGTCTCTCTCATGCTGGGTTGCACTGGACACAGGTCTCCAGGTGTGGCCTCACCAATGCTGAGTGGAGGGGAAGGAGGATCACCTCCCTAGACCTGCTGGCAGCACTTTGGCTAATGCAGCCCAGGACACCATCAGCCTTCTTTGCCCAGAGGCACCCTGCTGGCTCGTGGTCAGCTTGGTGCCCACCAGGACCCCCCAGGCCTTCTCTGCCAGGCTGCTTTCCAGCTGGATGCCCCAGCCTGTCCTGGGAATTCCCTTGAGCCCAGGAACATCCCTGTCCTCGGAGCAGGGCCACTGCCCTTGCTGGGAGCAATGCCCTGTGCTTTCGTGTGGCTCCCAGCAGGAGAGACCAGTTGCCAACCCTCACAGATCTGGTGCATGAAGAGCTTTTGTGTTTCATGCAACAAGTAATGCTCTCTGAATCTTTAGCCTGCTGGTCCTTCGAAGACACATGTTTTAGAAAGCTGTGAAGAGGAAAAGGATCTGGGGGTGTTGGACAATGTTCACCTGAACATGAGCCTGCAGTGTGCCCAGGTGGCCAAGATGGCCAACGGCATCCTGGCTTGTATCAGGACTATAGTCAGCAGGACCAGGGAGCTGATCAGCTCCCTGTGCTCTGCTCTGGTGAGGCTGCACCTCAAGTGCTGTGTTCAGCTTATGTCCTCACTAAAAGGACATCAAGGCCCTGGAACATGTCCAGAGAAGGGCTACAAGCTGGTGAAGGGCCGGAACACAAGTCCTGTGAGGAGCAGCTGAGAGAACTGGGGGTGTTTAGTCTGGAGAAGAGGAGGCTCAGGGCAGACCTTATTGCTCTCTGCAACTGCCTGAAAGGAAGGTGTGGGGAGCTGGGGGTCGGCCTCTTCTCACAGGTAACTCATGATAGGACTAGAGGGGATGTCCTCAAGTTGTGCCAGGGGAGGTTCAGGTTGGAAATGAGGAGACATTTCTTCCCAGAAAGAGCAGTCAGGCATTGGAACGGGTTGCCCAGGGAGTCTGTGGCATCACTGTCCATGGGGGTGTTTAAGGAAAGGCTGGACGTGGTGCTTAGGGACATGGTTTAGTGGGTGATAGTGGTGGTAGGCGGATGGTTGGACCAGATGATCTTGGAGGTCTTTTCCAACCCTAATGATTCTATTATTCTATGATTTTCCTTGGTGTCTGCCACCTTTGCCCTTTGCTGGGAGAGTGCTGGGAGCCAGCTGAGAGAGGGACAGCACCTACTGCCCACCCCAGGACCCTGGCTCCCCAGAGCACATCCCACTGCTCCCTGGAGACAGTCCTCTTCTTCTGGAGGGGCTCCTGACACAATCGGTGTCCTAAAGCACGACAGATGTGAGAATACAGAGATGGAGCACCCAGACCCTGCCCACCACATCTCTGCACATCGCTGAGCGGGGAGGGAGTGCTCCGTTCCTGCTGGCTCTGTGAGTCCCACTGCTGTGTGATTCCCTCTCCACAGACATTAACAGTTGGGCTCAATGATCCTTGTGGGTCCAGTCCAACTCAGGGTACTGCATGATTTTGTGATTTTTCTGACTCTTCTTGGAGCTTTCATACAGCCAGCCTCCCCTGTGAAGGCCACATGAAGAAGTGAGCCCAGCCCCTGGTGGGGTCACACTAAAACACCCAGAGCCTTCCTGCTTCTGCTCCAGTCCGTCTGTGTCACTGCACATTCACAAATTACCTGCCAGACCCCCAGGCTGCCCCCTGGGACAGAGCCCCCAGCCCTGGGAATGGGCTCAGGGCCCTTGGTCTGTGGATTTGGGAGCAGAGCCCCCAGTCCTTACTCTGCTCCTCCTGGAACAGCTTCACACCATAGGGCATCGTGGTTGCTTTCTCCCTCTGCAGCCCATGCCATCTGCAGACAATATTAATTGTGTTTTTCATCCATTAATCACTAATGACATTAATCATGTTGTCTTCATCCACAGCAGTGTTAAATAGCAGATGACTGCAGGAACTCACTAAAAACAAACCTCATAAGTGATGGGCCTCTTCACAGCCACTTCTGAGAGCTGACAGTCAGCCAGCTTTCAATTGCTTTTCACGTATGCCATGTGGCTTTTATATTGTTTAGTCTCTAATTGAGATCTGGGGCAGTATTGAATTACCTGTCCCACAGCTGTGCACTGCATCGGCTGGAACCGCACCAGCGAGCTGTCATGTGTGCTGGATGCTGTCCCCCACATGTGCACATACAGCGGCTGCTGTGCTGTCGGCTGTCCGTCAACATCTCACAAATGTGGTCACTTTGCCTGGCCTGTGGCTGCCCGTGACCGGGGTCAGGCTGGCAGGAGTGTGACCGCGGAGAACCAGCAGCATGAAACATGGTCCTCAGCTGGGATGCCGAGCTCCTGCACCTTCTGGTGGGAGAGGAAGGCGTCCTAGGGGGGAAGCTTTCCCTGCCCCCCCACAGTATGGTGGGATGGGGGCTCTGGAGGCTCTAACTCCAGCAGAACCATCTCCAGCACTAGGCTGGGGGCTGTGGCTTTGTCCACCTGAGGCTTGGAAGCCTCTGGAGATGGAGATCCCCCCTCCTAACTCTTTTGCTTGTTCTCACACTGGGATCATGTCCAAGAGCCAGTATTGCATCTTCAGCACAGGAATAAACATGCCAAGTCTTAGCCAAAAAATGCACAGTCTCAACTTTTCTACCAAGAACAAAGTAATGTTTCTCATGGGCTGCAAAGTACTTTCAGTAGGGAATGCGGTCCCTGTTTTCCTTGCCACAGTAATCTACAGCTCACATCATCACATCAAGAACATTTATGTGCATAACTGATGCTCAGCACTGTGGCTGAGGTCTCTGAGCCCACCTGGGATGGAGTGCCAGTCCTTCAGCAGGCAGACACAGCAGGCAATGCCTCCTGCCAGGTCCCCACACTGCTCCCTGAGGACTTACACCACTGTGCCTGGAGCCCAGAACTAGCACAGTGCTTGTGGTGGGAGCAGCAAGTGTGGTTTCCCCCCAAAAAACCCTGACATTTCAAGATTTGGTTTTGTTTGGATTCAGAATGAACCCAAAGCACAGAACTTCTCCTGCCGGCATTTTTTTGGGGGATGGGGGGTTGGATGCAACTCCCAGGCACAGGGAATTCCTGGGAATGCTGACTTCACGCTACTCCTCTTGCTGCTCTGTCCTCCGGCCAAGGCGCAGGCCAGCCATGGGGGCTGAGGTTCTCATGGAGCGGTGAGCGGAGGCCTGGGGCTTGAAGACTCTCTGGGCTCCTGGGCTGCTGCCCGTGCCCCAGGCAGCCGCTCAGGAGCTGGGGGAGGTGGAGGATGGCCAGACAGCAGGTCTGGCAGTTTCTTGGCAGAGTCTGACTACAATCAAACCGTCTCCACAAAACATCGCGATGAGCCAGCACATTCCAATGGGGAAATGTCTTGTCTAAGTGTTTCTGACCAACTCTCGTGCGGCGGCTTTCTCACTTTTCCTCCTGGCTGTGTTTCTGAAGGAAAAAGCTCTTCAAGTACACAGCCCTGGCTGGCGAAGCTGCAGGTGGGACTGTGCTGTCTCAGCTCTGGGGTCCCACTCCAGGCCCTTCATCTGAGCTCTGACACACCTTGGGAGAACCCCACCAGTGCTGTGCTGGGCTGCCCAAGGAGCCCTAAACAGTCAGAAGGGGAAGAAGGTGTGGGTGCCTCATGGCTTGAACAGTCCCACTTTGTAGCTGAGCACTGCAAGGAGCCAACCCTGAGAAGCCAACCACACCAGGCAGCAGGAGACCCCCAGAAGACCCCCTGAGACCTTCAGCGCTGCCACCATGGGAGAATTGGATGGGATGGGGCCAGGAGGAGGTGATGTCTGTGAGCCAGGGCAGGTCCGCTGGGGCTGGTGGGGGTGGTGAGGTGTGAGGACACAGCATGCACATGTGGGGGGCATCTCTAGTGATGGGAGGGTTTGCCCACTGGCCAACCTGTGGACTTGTGTTTGGTGTGTGTGTCTGGTGATGTTTTGTAAATGGGGTATGTGGAGTGATGTGAGAGCTGCTCGTGAAACTGGGCATGTGTTCAGTGGCACGGGGATGCTTATGTGTGCTACCATGGGTGTGCGCACTCACAGGACGGAGCACACCAGCCATGTGTGTGGGAGTGATGCTGCGCTGGGGAACCACATTCATGTGTTGTTCTCCTTTCAGAGACAGTTTCTGGGCTGAAAGTGGATTTCCCCACACGGCTGCATGGAGGATGCTATGCCTAGGACGGTGGTCCTGTCTCCTGCCCTCGGCAAACTGACCCTGACCAGGACGTGTGAGGGGAGATGTGGCCCCCCACAGATCCCCGCTGCAGGCAGCTGATGAGGTGTGACGTGCTGGGGGCCAGTAGCAGTGCATAGCCTCTCCCTCTGCAGTGCCCTTCCTGCGTGTGCAGCCGGAGTGAAAACACCTGGAGCCAATTTCCAGCCCCAGGAAAAAAAAAAAAAAAAGGCAAGGCATTCAAAACCTCACTTGGTAAACAAGCACGGCGGTTGGGCTGTTTTCTTTTCCCTGGGAAGGAGGAAAAGGCCATGCGCGGGACAGCCCAGGGACACTTGGAGCGAGATGAAGTGTGCGAGGCTGCGAGCAGGACACCTCCGTGCCTGGCCTGGGCGGGGACGCAGGAGGCTTGGATAGAATGGGTTAGTCTGGGACTGGAGCGGACGGCTCGCGGCCGGCCTTACAGTGCTTTGGAAAGCAGGAAGCGCTGTCTCTGTGGTGGTGAAGCCTCCTTCCAGCCCTGGCGAAAGTTCAGCGTGAGGGCCGTCCCCAGCTCAGCACACAGGGAGGCTGCGGGGAGGCCGGGCAGTGCTGAGGCTTGGGGAGCAGGGGACAGCAGGGGCGGACAGCTGTGCCCGTGCATGGGGATACAGCGGGGGCTCAGGGGGGACAAACAGGGGTGACCCGTGAGCAGGAGAAAACCCTGCGTTGGTGGAGCAATCAGGAGACCACCAGTAAGCCCAGGAGAGGGAACAGGGGTATTGCACAATGTGTATCTCCTGCTCAAGGTCCAGGTGGCACTGAGCACTGCCTTGGAGGAAGGGTGGAGAGTGAAGTTTGCAGGGGGTGGAAGATCCAGCCAAGTGAAGCCCAGCAAGGCCAGAGGCAGGCATCAGAGGAGCACAGAAGTTGCCTCAAGAACTGATCGCTGCACTTGTGTAAAATCATGAGCAATGGTGAAAGCAGCAGAACGTGGGAGGGAGGCTGATGCAGAGCAGCTTCAGGGAAAGCGAAGGATGGAGAGAGAGTCTGGCAGTCTGCATCCCACTTTTATTCCCAGTTAAATAACAGAGCACATCGTACGAGAGAAAGTCATTAAGTGTCAAGCGCCAGATTTCAGCAGAGCTCAGTGCCAGGTTCCCCAGCACTCGGCACCACAGCCGGGGCCAGACTTTCCAAAAAGCCATCTTGTCTTGGAGCTACCGCCAGAGCCAGGCTTGCAAAAGAGTTCGGCTGCCCAGGGCTCCAGGGGGCTTTTTGGGTCTGGCTCATGGGGACCTGAGCACCCTCCTGGCCCTGCCCTGCTGCAAAACGTGGTGTTGGTGTCCCTAGGGGACGTGCGGTGTGCCCAGAGAGAGGACCCCGCTCCCCTCGGGGGCTGGTGCATGCAGCATGGCTGGTGCCATTTCAGCCCTGGGCCCGGCTGGCTGGGGCTCCTCAAGCAGAAAAGCAACACATCGTGGGTTGTCGGCTTCCTGTGGGAATTTCTAAATGAAAAATCACTGCAAACATTGTGAAAAGCATTTTAATAGTCAGAGAATACCATCTGGATGCGCACAAACAAAGGAGGTATAAATCCACCACTGACAGCAAACTGAACTCACTGCTTTTATAAGCAAAAATACTTGCAAATTGTTTCCCAAATTACTTAAGCAAGTCTTTCCTCTAATGAAATTCAGAAAAGATCCTTACCAGAGGCGAACAGCACAATCTGAGCACAACAGAGACATTACACAGAGGGATTAAAACACAGGCAGAATATAATCAAATTACATCCCCTTCGTACGAATGCAGCTCCATGTTTAGAGATAAGTGGAATCCCAAACACTTCTGTAATGGAAGGAAAAAATTTAGTGATGATCTGGGAATGGGGGGAGAGAACAGGCAATAACTGGAACCAGTTTCTGGGGGCACGAAGACCTCGCAGGGCTCGTAGGAGAGTGTCTGGGGGGCGATGCTATGGCTGCCTCCAGGATCCTCACAGAGGGGGCTCGGGGAGGGGCTGGAGGGGCAGGAGGCTGCAGATAAGGAGGGGAGAAGCCGGCCAAGTGCGAGGATGTTGTGTGGGGAGGAGAGAGGTGCTAACAGTGTGGCTGGGCGCTGGCTCCAAGGTGGCGCATTGCATGCAGCGCTGGAGAGGCGAGGAAGAGGAGCGCTCTCGGGACAAGCTGGATTGTCTCCAGCAGAAGGGATTGTGCTCAGGCTTGGACTGGAGGTGCCTAAGCCAGCTGGAGTTGCCCTGTGGCTGCAGAAGGGGCTGGTTGTGGAGGCTGTGGGACCTCCAGCTTGTCCTGGCTGGTGGCATGCACAGGGCTGTTGTTTCCCTGGACAAAGCATCTGAATGCTGGAACAGAGGCAGAAGCGGAGACCCTGGCCCCAATGTCCTCATGTCCTGCAGCCCACCTCTTGACAGCCCAAAGCTGCCACTGAGCCAGCAGCTTTGCTCAAAGTGAGCTTCTGCTGAGAGGGAGCTGGAGGTTGAAGCAGCGATCTGGAGCCAGGGGAGGCCACGCTGAGAGCACAACGACTTCGGGTGCCTGGGAGGTAGAGACCTGGCAAAGGGTGTGCGGGAACAGCAGCGGGGAGGCCACCTCACAGCAGCACCTGGAGGGATGAGTGGTGGCATTGCTTTCCTACTGATGCCAGCCTGAGGACAACTGTGGCTCTGCCACTCCTGTGGTGATCTCGGAGCTCTGACCAGATTTTAGGATCCCAGCAGATGATGCAGAAACATCTGCTCTTGCTGGCTCTTCTAGATCCATCTCTTGCAGCCATGGGGAGGGTCCTCCAGTGGGGGAAAGCTTTGGGCTGGGGATGAAGGGTCCCACAACATCGTGTTGGCCTGCAAACATACCCCCATCTCTCTGCTCACTAGAGAAGTTATAGTTCAGTAATGTACCCAATGCCCCGCAGCCCACCAGCACTGTGGAGCAGAGGGCATGCTGCTGTCCAGGAGGACAACGAGCCCTAGCTCCCCAGTTTCAGCTGAATTCACCATGCAGGACAGTTGTCTCAGTGACACAAATGCATATTTATTTATGGCTCTTTCAGGCCAGGTGTTGAATGGGAATGGGTACAAGTTTTGTTAGCAAAAAGGTTGCTCGCAAAAGGAAATAGGAAGTGCAGTCTGGTCTCTGCACCATCATGAGATGCCTGGCCAACAATAGGACACCTCCTGACAGCCAGACACCCCTCCACCAGACAAGGCCCAGGCTCCCTCTGTTGGGATCAGCCTTTTCCTTGCTGCAGACACACCGTGCATGTGAAATGCCGGCACAGATGCAGCAGCACGGAGACGTGGGCCGCAAGCAGGAGGGGTACGTGGCAATTGCTCCCTGACCTTCCCAACTTCATAGCATGTGCCAGGATTTGCTGCCTTCTCCTGAGGCTTGGAGATCTTCACAGGTTTCCCTGTGGTTTTAATTTCTCCTTGGAAGTATCAGCTGTATGTGCCTATTGTCCTGTGGACTGCAGCGTGGTCTCAGAGTTGGACTGAGACCATCCTCAGTCTCTTTGGACACATCAGAAGGATTCCAGATGCAGGAACAAAGTGTTTGCCCAGACATGCTGCCGAGGGCAGGCTGCCCCACACCAGACCAGCTGCCAGCCTGGGGGTACTGGTGTCCTCAGCTGGCCCCAAGAGCACCATGCCTGTAGTCAGCAGCATGACCAACGACCAAACTCCTGCTTGGGTAATGGGACAAGGGGTGTCACCAGCAGAGGGGCATTGGAGGAGCTGCCTGTTCCCTTCCAGACACTTTGCTAACATGCCCCTAAGCCTCTCCCAGCCAGAAAAAGCATTAGTCACTGTTACAAAGTCAGGATGAGCAGACAGAAATAACACGTGCATTCGTCTAGAGCACATCCATGCCAGGCAAAATATTGTGGCCAGGACTGTGCTGTGCTTGTGCTGGGGAATGGGCAGAGGAGCTGGCCTGTCTGACATGGGGGAGGGCTTGAACTGGGTTGTACTGGTGAGCAGCAGAGCTGACCTGAGACCTTCAAAGGTCTGCAGAGATCAACCTGAAAGGGGGGCTGAAGAAGTGATTTAGCTCCCAGGAACACAATGAGGGGAAGAAAGCTTTGTGGGGGCAGTGCTGTGCCTTCACAGAATGCCAGCATGGCTGAGGCCAGCAGGGACCTCTGGGTCCTTCAGAGCCAAGCCTTCTCCAGCAGGGCCACCCAGAGCAGGGTGCCCAGGACCACTTCCAGGTGGCTTTTGAAGATCCCCAAGGAGAAGACTCCAGCACCTCTCTGGGCAGCCTGTGCCAGTGCTCGGTCACTGCACAGCACACGAGTGCTGCCTGGTGCCCAGAGGGAGCCTCCTGTGCCCCTGTTTGTGCCCACTGCCTCTGGTCCTGGCACTGGGCACCACCGAGAGGAGCCTGGCTCCGTCCTCTTTTTATCCTGTCAGGTATTTATGGACATTGATGAGGTCCCCGTGAGCCTGCTCTTCTCCAGGCTGAGCAGTCCCAGCTCTCTCAGCCTCTCCTCACAGCAGAGAGCTCCAGGCCCTCCAGCACCTCCATGTCCCTTTGTTGGACTCCCTCCAGTAGCTCCCTCCAGGTCTCTGTCATACTGGGCAGCCCAGCACTGGACACCGCTCACAGTTCCCTGCTGTCAAAGGCTATCCAGGCTGGCTGAACATGGCCAGCCATGGTGGAGAGTTTGGAGGAGACTGCAGCTTCAGCCCTCACCCACCCTGCCCCTCATCAGCCCTGTCCACAATACCAACAGCCTCCCCCAAAATGATGTTCCAAGGGAGGCTCCTGCCCCCTAACACGGCCCGTCCGCCTGCTTCAGCATCACCACGGAGCAGCAAGGTCTCTGGGAGCAGGATGAGCCAGGGCCTGGATGCCGGCCGACGAGGGGAGAGGATGAAGGGAGATCTGAAGTCGGCGTGCAAAAAAGGAGAAGGGCGAGGATGTGGCCGGGTGCTGATGACGGGAGTGGCTGCAGACAGTATCGCAGCAACGTGCTGGCATAGTTCAAGGGCTAGGCTGAAGTCAAACATAGGGAACATTTCTACCAGACGGGACAATTACACACTGGGGTTGCTTGCCAGTGAGGCCCCATCACGAGTGGAACAGATCCCATAAGATACTTCTAAGTTTAGAGTAAAGGAGCCCTCTCCAATAGCAGAGGATGAGAGACGGAGAGCTAAAGCCCGCACGTCGCCGCCAAACCACACTCCCCGGAGAAACACACACGAACGGCTCTTGCAACACTCGAGTTACGGCTGAGACACACATTCCAGTCGAAACCCCTATTTTCAGTTGTTTATACATCGCTCAAAAAATATCCTTTTGGATTGAATTTGTTCATGCTTGATCTCAGACCAAAAAAACGAAGAATTATTTGGGGATGGTTTGAACAAAAGCTGTTCAGCTGTTTCTGTGTTATGTAAGCATCAGAATAAATATGTTTTCCTTTTTTCAAACATTTTTCTCATCCTTGCTAGCTGTCAGAGAGCTCAAAATCAGCTTCATGATTTGGAAGTGTTGTGCTTAGCCCATGCCTGGCTCTCAGTGAGGGACCAGCCCGATCATCAGACAGACGAGACCTCCTTGGGGAGTGAGGGAAGCAGAAGAAACTGCACCTCTTACGTGTGCTGCTTGGCATCTTGAAAGGTGAAGTCCTGGGGAAGGGGAGCACAAATCACAGCCAGGCACCTTCTGAGAGTGTTTGTGAGACAAGGTTGACAGTGTGAATGGAAGCTTAAATAAAAAGATGTTGAACAAGGGTATGGAAAAGAGCTGTAACCATTCATGCAAGGGAAAGTCAAACACCGGGCTGTAGCATAGACCATGCAGTAAAAGGAAGGCTCTTGAGGCAATGGTCTACCAGGGGCTGTGCACATCTCACTGCCATCGTAGCAGCTCCATGAGGTTGCTCTGGAGTTGCTCCCTCCTTTTTGGTTCATGACGTGAACGTGATCATTGGGTAGTGGGTTGAGTTTTGAGAAGAGAAATGAAGGAGAAGAGCTCCCAGACTTGAGGACACTTACACCCCAGGACCGTGTCCAGGTACAGGAAGGTGACTGACAACCGGCATTGCAGAAGGAAGCCCATACTTATGAGGTGAATAAGAGGTGGGGGAGACTTTGTGCCAGCACCTTTAGGTTGGGACAGAGCCATTGGAGGCAGATATAAAAATATCCTTGAAATCTGGTTCGTAGATTGGAGAGGACCGTTGGTCAAGTTTTTGGAGTTCACATCAAGTTAGCACAGAGGTCATGTCCTTACCCAGAGGATCCACACTCTCATGGGCATTCCTCTTGGATGAGGAGGCAATGTTCACTGCTGTGAGCTGCTCCACAGGACTGAGGGACGCCGAGATACTTGGGTGCTTGCCTTCCCCCACTCTGATGAGGAGTTAAACACCTGAATGCCTGGCAGCAGCTGGGACGTTGTTCCCAATCCATCACCTACAGAAACCAAGGAAAGACCATCCAAGTGCTGATTCTTAACTACGGGGCATTTGTTCAAGGAATGACATTCAAGTAACTACAGACAAAGTGCTATAGCAACGAAAACGGAGCTGCCAGTAAGAGAGACTCCAACATAATGTCAATGTTTTGTGGAGAAACTTCGGGAAAAATGAGAAGGTTCATTCTGAGCTGGAGACGGGGAATTTTGAAGAGAATTAGGAAACTTATAAAAATGCCCTAAGCACAAAACGAATTAAAGACACCCAGCTGAATGCAGAGGCTGCCTCAGCATCTGTACAACTACTAAGGATTCACAAAAATGGAGCAAAGAAAGGGGGCAGGAACAAACATCACTTTAAGTCTGTCAGGAGGGAAAAGGCTGTGAAACCATGGGCAGGCAAAGAGTAAATATATGTATTAGTGGAAATTCAGAAGCATCTTCACTTTGTTCCGATATGTAACTAAAGTCCTCAACCTAGGGACTAGAGGCATAGGGAAAGGCACCAGTAGTCAAGGGGAGACCTCAGTGCCTCCAAGGGGGCACCACAAGCCTCCTGGACCTAGTATTGGCCTGAGATACCTCCCTGGGGCAGGGCCATCACTTGGGCCTGCAGGAGGGTCGATACCCTCATTTCAGTCACTGGAAAATTCCAGCACTTCTAGGCAGGCTGCACTGGTGAGGAACCAGAGCCCCCAGGGTCCCGAGACAGGAGGAGGGATTTAACCTGAGGAGTATTGAACATGTGCCAGGACAGATATGAAGTCAACATCTCCAGAGCTAGGTGGAATCTGTCTCTGCCTCCTTTCTTGTTCCACTAGAGAACCCTGCTGATAGCTTCAGCACTAGCGTAGGGCATATGAACACCCCCCAGGTTTGCTTTAGGGCAGAAGGGACACTTGGACACACAACTATTTCCTTCTGTCAGTGTAGCATTACTTGGGCAGCTATGCACTGAGGCTGGTAAAGAGTGCTTCCATGATCCACCCCATGAACAGGCAGGAATACATTCTTAACCCATCCCAGATGTTTGCAAAGCAGACATATGTCTTAGCACTGAGCTAGCAGACGACAAAGTGCTGGAACAAAATGATATGTTAAAAAAGAAAACGCCAGATCCACATGGTAGAGCTGAGAGTGCTCAGGGAGACAAAGAATGTAGCAGCTGCTCTGTCAACTGAAGCAGGCAATTTAACATTAAAGCTACTGCTTTCCAGAAGTCTGGAGTACAGCAAATGGATTGGTCTGCAAAAACAGCAGCAGCAATCATACTGGGAATAGGCCGGCAGCTCTTTGATTCTGTAAAATGCACTAGAAGGAAGTAATCATGGATAATCCAGTCTGAGGGACCTCCACAAGCTGGATGGATGGGCCAGCAGGATCTCCATGAGGTTCAGCAGACACATATACCATGTGGTGCACCTGGGGAGGAACAGCCATTTGTGTCAGGACAGGCAGGGGACAGCTGGCTGTTTGTGTTAGGTCGGCAGCAAAGGGCTTGGGGACCGGCTGGACAAGCTGACCATGAATCAGCAGTATGACTGTGCAGTCAGAGAGCCAACTGCAGAGTGCTGTGTTAGCAGAGCATCGTCAGCATCTGGGTGGAAGCTGCATGAGCACAGGCTGAAGGAGCTGTGGTCATTCCGCCTGGACAAGAGAGGTTGAAAGGGGAATCTGATCACGTCTTCCCCAATCTCCAGAGGAGCTGCAGAGAAGATGGAGCTAAACTCTTCTCATATATGAATAATAAAGAAAATGGACAACAAGCAGAAATTGAAAGCCTGGAAGGTACCACTGGACACAAGGAAAAAGCGTATTGTGTAGCCCTGGTGTGGGGACCAGACCAGGTTACTCATGGACAAGACCCTGAGCAAACAGGTTTGGCTTTGGAGTTAGCCCTGCTTTGAGTACAGCTGGAGTGTAGATGTTGGATGTTTATTTCAGACTAAGATATTCTTTGATCCTATGGGTTCCTGATAAAGGAAGATCAGGGAAAATCATCTCATAACATGGCCTTGATCAGGCTGGCAGAGCCACGGACTGCTGCTTGATGTGTGGAGCCATGCCCTACGAGAGGGAGTGGGTGTCAGGGAGCGGCACTGGTACAGGCAAGACTTTCAGGGCACACAAAACAGCTCGCTGAGGAGTTTTGGAGCCAAGCAGTGAAATGGCCAATGGCTTTAGTGCTGGTCAGCATTCATAAATGGGCACTTATTCTTAGCTCTTTGGGGTGTGCCTGTACTAGCATTAGAGCTTACCCAAAACTGCAGGATCCAGAATGCACAACACATTAGTGTGCAGGATGGAAGTGACAACAAAGAGGAGGTGATGCTACCTTTAACATAGAAAGCATGCATGCTTCTGGATGCTGTGGGCACTCCAGTCCTTCTGTTTCAAAAGGAGAGCAGGAGATCAGAAGCAAGAGAAGCTATGGCACTCAAAGACCTTCTGCGTGATGAGACGCTGAGAGCACAAGGTGCGAGGAGCTGGAGAAGGCTTACAGCACAGTGGTGCGTTGTGGTTGGAGAATGACTTCAGTTGTGATGGTACCCAGAGACACAGAAAACAAACACAGGAGTATTTGGGACTGCAGGTGGCTCATCCACAACCTGCTGTTGTCAGAAGTGTCTCCATGCTGGGTGAGGCCGGCTCCCTCTGCACCGTGACAGGCGGCTGCGCAGGAGGAGCACCAGGACGCCTGGCTCCAGGGTGCCCGGAGCAGTGCTGCCTGCTCGTTTCTCAGTTCCCCCAGCCTGCAGGCTAGAGGCAGTGTTCCTGGTACTCAGCCCCTAGAGCAAGAAGGAAAGATGTTCATCATGCTTGCTTTGCTCAGCACTCATTTGATGTATGGACACGGGCTCTGAGAGTGAGCTCTGACATGGCCTGCAGAGAGCAGAGCGTGCCCAGGCAGCAGGATGGGGAGGGACCAAACCACGAGGGAGCAACCACATGAACAAAGGAAGGAGCTGCCTGCAGGTCCTGTACCCACCCTGCTGAAGGACACTCCTGGAAAGCAGTCTGCACAGCACCTCAGCCTGAGCTGTTTCCACAGCTGTGCACTCCAGCCCTGCTCTGCCCAAGCACTGCAGTGGGCCCTAAGTAAGTCCCTCTGGAGTCTCCCAGGGGACACCTTCAGACCCCTTCCTCTATGCTCAAATTCTCTACTTATCTGAGGCTGCCACACCATCACCTTTCCACTGCGGCCCTGGAAAGGAGTAGATGCCACCCTGAGCATCCATTGCTATACCGGAGCTGCTGGTTAATCTATGCAAGTTGTGTTAGCAACATCCTCACTCCCCTTCTGTGTCCTCAAGTGGGACAAGATCCCTGCAGACATTTCACATGTTCACTCTTGTTGGCCTTATCTCCAGGATCAAGACCATATTTCTCTCCTCATTCCAGGAAGGACACATTTTAAGAGGCCTAGAATTGGAAACAACTCCCCTCTATTCCCATGCTTCCCACACATTTTTCACTTGGGGAGTAGCTTCCTGCAGTCATGCAGGCGGAGAAAGAGCACTGGGATGTGAGCAGAGTCCTGGCTGCCAGGCGCCGTGTGGCTGTCACCACCCTGCCACCTCTCGAGCTGTGACACTGTACCATGCTGGGGGTGCACGAGCGAGTAGGGAGGGGGACAGCAGGAAATGTCCTGTGCCCTGGGTCGAAGGAGACGGTTCCCAGGTGAACTGATGTGCTGGGATACATCCTGGGCTCTGGCATGGGAACCCAGTGGTGCTGGCCAAGACATGGCTGAGCTCCCCCTGGGTGCCAGTTGCAAGCCCAGTGAGAGCAGAATGTCCCTGCTCCCCTGTGCAGGCCTCATGCTGAGCAGCACAGGGCATTCAGCACCCCTCTGCGCGTGGAGGCCAGGTGAAGGTCTGTGCTGGGCATGGGCAGAGGGAAGCAGCAGGGACATGGTGGCAGGAGTGGCCCCTGGGGGTGTCCCCTGCCCATGCTGTGGGTTGGGTAGGGCAGCGTGGGGCACAGCAGGGGAAAGACATAGAGGTGCTTATACAAGGCAGAGCTTCAGCATGCACAGCGCTGCACTCCCCTTTCTGCACAGCGGCTTTTGCCACCAGGGCCAAAATCATCTCGAGCATAAACCTAAGAGGCCTGGCAGGAGCTGACTTCCAGGAACTTACTGGGGCTTATCTTCCTCGGCAAGCAGGCACTTTGGGGTGACTGACCTGGTTTTTAGGTCTTTATGAGCCAACTGAAGGGTGAAGTCCACCTCTGTGGGCTGGCAGCGCAGCTTCCTCTGGGTCCTGAGGCACAATCCAGCATGTGGTATAGCAATGGTTCCGAGCAAGCTTTCTCAAATGTGGCTTTCCTGAGCAAGAATATCTGCAGTGTTTCCACATGTCACAGCCAGCTCTGCCAGGCTCTCCCATTACCCTGCACCCAGCCTCCCCTAGGCACCGCAGCCTCCTCCTTTTCTTGGATGCGCCCAGGGATCTTGCAGGCTTCTGTATCTCGAACAGGACAACTGCCTCCCCAGGGTAACCTGGAAGTAAAACCACCTGGCTTTGCTCCTTTACTTCCCTGGCACAGGTACTTCCAACAAATTGTGTTAATCCAAAAGCCCTCAGCTGTAGGTGTCCGAGCACCTCAGGTTATTTCCTGAGCAGGGAGTGCACACAGAGCTTGTCCTACAGCTCAGGCCAGATCAGCATGTATCTGTCCCACATGGTGTCAAGGAAACCCTCTCATTATGCCTTGGAGCAAATAATAAGGAGAGCCCAACCTCCCAGGCCAAGAAAAAAGATTTGCAGAAGCAGCTGCTGCCTGAACTCTCCAGCCTCTATTTATGGTCCCTGCACAGAGCAGTCAGCTCCCACTGCCACCATGTCCAATTGCATCTGGAGAATCTGAGCACCCATATGGACCTCTCTGCCCCACTCGGTCCCTTCCAGGTGTTATACACACCCCTGACCATGGCCCAGGAGCCCTATTTTAGCTCATTTTTGAGCCTTCCATCCTTGTTTGGGCCATGCTGTTGGTGTGTTTGTGTCTTTGTTGTGTCTCCTGGATGGACCCTGGCCTTGTGCAAGGTAACTTGTCTCGTACATTGACCATAGCACAGCGCTGTAGGTTTCCTCCCTGCTGCGCCCTGACAGAGGAGCTTTGACCACGGAGCAATTATGTTGCTTATTCCTGGAGGAGGAAGAGACTGAAGTGGGATGATCTACAGTTTCCTGATGTCTGCAGTTCTCTGATGCTAGAGCTCACACCAAATTCTTGACTGCAGTGTTTGGACTAAGAGCAAGGGATTTGTGTCTGGGCTGTAGATAAATCATGTTCCCACCATGCTGGGGGAGCAGTGACAGCTCATGGGATGTTCTCCCATATTCACCAGGAGGGTGTGAAACCAAGTAGGAGTGAGAGCCTGGAGGGTGATAATATGGTGCCTCTGGGAGAGGTACAGGTGGTCCCAAATTACATCGAAGAAGATCTGGCAGATACAGGAGTGTTAATGCCACCACACCAGACCCTGACACCTCAGTAGAGCAGGGCACATCCTCATTTAGGATATGCAGAGATGATGGTGTAGGAGGAGGCTGCTGGGCTGAGAAGTGGTGCAGAGCCTGTGTGAGTGATGGAAAGCAGAGCTCAGCTTCTGCAGCCTGGTGAGCCTCAGGTGGGGAGGGGAGGCTCTGACCGCACGAGGTCAGGCTGGTCCTGATGGAGATGTAGAAACAAAAAAGCCAAATTCACCTCAGAGGTGAAGAGAATAAAAAAAAAAAAAAAAAAAAAGCAATGGACACAAGCTATAACTTAAAATGCTCCTACTGGGCATAAAGATGATAGTTCCCATCCTGGGGGTGATGTGGCCTGGGACAGGGACCACGTGCATGCTGGTGGAAGAGGCAGTCAGTGACAGTGACAGCCAGGGAGAGCTGGCCTGGTTTAGGGGGCCAGAAGGTGGCTGTGGATAAAATCTGCCTGAGCACATGGCTGGTCTTGGCACAGGCAGAAATGAATGTTAACTGGCCATGAATGTGGGAAAGGAAGTCCACCATTCTCTGCTGTCCTGGAGCTTTTCCTTGGGGAAAGCACCCAGGCAAGAGCAGATGGCACTGGCAAAGGCTGCCAAGTGGCATGGGGCTCAAGACCTCTCCAGCCCTATGGTCGCATGAATGTGGAGCTGTACTGGCTGTGATCAGAGGTGCACGGTGTGCCAAGGGCAAGCTGGTCCTGCTCCAGCCGTGAAGACAGTCTCAGAGCATCCAGGGGTGGCATCGTTGGTGATGATGAGGAGATGGCTGTGGTGACTTTCTCTCTTGCAGGAGGAGTGCAGTGCTGGGCTGTGCTCAGCCAGACCACCACAACCCTTCCAGGCTGCAGCTCAGCCTTCTGCTCACAGATCTTCTGCTTGGGTGTCCGTGTCTGTCCCAGTCCAGAGGTAGCACCACAATGTCCCACCACGGAGGTCCAGTGTCCCAGTTATGGAGAGGGCATCATCCCTGGGACACATTTCCCACCCAGATAGAACCCAGGATCAAATTCCCTCTCAGCTTTGGGGAGCTCCGCAGACCGAGCTCTGCAGTGTCCCCCCGGATCATTTCCCTTCAGGCACCCACTGCTGGTGCGGTGTGTGCGGTGTGCGCAGCTCTCCCCCAGGCAGCCCAGCATCACTCCCTCTGCCTCCATCCTGCCCAAGCAGCCCTATTTCCATGCCCACAAATGCATTCAACCTCCCTGGGGGTGCTGGGTCTTCATCTGGCAATGTCTTAAGTCCTGCTTCCGCAGTCCCCCCTGCCAGCCTGAAGCACCCCCTCCCACCAGGGGCCAGGTTCCTCCAAAGCCCTGAGCATGGTGGTCACCGGCTCCAGCTGTTGTGGGGGCAGGACCAGGGGCACCCTCACAATATCTAGAGCTGGACGCTGGCTGCCTGACCTCCACCTGGAGCTGGCGAACGAGCTTGGCTGGAGCAATGTGTCAGGGCCCCTGGGGTGCTCTTTGCCTGTGGTTGTCTGGTTTTATCGGCTGCATCTGCAGAGCCGGCATCTCCTCGCAGAGCTGGAAGCAGTTGCTGACAGATGCTGGGCTCAGGCTGCCCCCGTGCTCCGGGCGGGCTGCAGCTCATCCAGGTGCCGGCCGGCTGCAGAGCCTCGGTGGCCACAGTGCAGCTGCTCCCTCGCTGCCGGACACGGGGAGGTGATGTCCTGTGTCAGGGCAGGACTTGTGCACAATTTCCTGAGGGACATCTCTGACTGCACAAGCCTCTGCACACTTCCTATGGTGGACAATTCTCCCAGCTCGCTGCTGAGGGTTCACCATCAGCCTGGGAGCTTTTGGAGGGGCTCTTGGCTTCCTGAGGGGTTGAAGGAGGCAGGCGGGGACACTGGCAATCAAAAGACCCACAACGGTGGGGTGATGTTCCTGGAACAGATGATGATCCCATGGGTGATGACCCCATGACCATGCCTTGCCCCTCTGAGCCTGGCAGGGACCAGGAGAAGGGGTGACCCTAACCAATGGATCTCACGTCCCCTGTCCTGCACTGGGGAGTTGAGCAGGGCTTGGAGGATGCTTGAGAAAGGGCCAGAGCTTTTGGCAGCCCTTCTGTAGCCAGAACAATGGCTGACATCATGTTGTATTTAAGAGGGAGAAGGAAAAAAATTGCGACCAGAAGGACCGGGGCCCTGTAGCCCTGGGAGAGATGGAGTTTATTTTTCTTGCCTTCTGGTTCCTCTCGCGCTCCCCCTGGCCCTGGCCGTGGCACAGCACATTCCTTTGCTGTGATCTCCTCCCTCCCATGGAACAGCACATTCCTCCTGCTCTGGCTGCTCCCTTCTGCCATGACTGCATCCGGGCCCTGCGCTAGCCACCCTGGCACAGACAGAGTGGAGGGGACAGTGGCCACCTCTCCTGGGTGCCTGTGCACATCCAGAGCCCGTCTCCAGCCCTGCTGGAGCCATAGCCCCTGTGGCCAGGCATGGTCCTGCTCCACCCTGCGTGCAGGTGTTGGTCCCTGTGCTGGCCTCTCCATCCCTGCAGAGATCAGTGTCCTCTGTGTATGGGTTGAGCACTGCCACCTGCTGTGGACCACAATTCCTGTCCCTGTGGCAGGCACCCTGGTCTGCAGGGGACCCAGCAGCAAGGGACAGCTCCCGGGTGAGGATCCCCACAGGTGCCAGGAGGGCAGCACGGGGTGCTGGGCACTGCTCGCTGCCTCTCCATGCTGGGTGGAGCAAGACCAGCACAGGGTTGGGGTCATCCCTTTGGATCCCAAGCAAGCAACAGCACGTGCCAAGTCATGCGAGCAGCGGGGAGATGAGCTAACGCCTCGTGGGACTGAGTTCACTAGGCTGTCAGCAGCTCCCGGGGCAGAGTGCACGGGCCACCCTGGGCAGGGCAGGTCACCCACCATCGTCCAGCCAGGCTTGGGTCCCGCCACAAACCATCCTGGGGGCATGGCCCCCTCCTGGCCAGCGCCAGCGTGGGGTCAGGAGGGCCAGGCTGTGGGTGCTGGTGCCTTGTGCATCCAGAGCATCTGCCTCGCGCTCCCGCTGGCCTCCCTGGGACTTGCTGACAGCACACGGCCGTTTTCCTGTCCCCTCCCGACACACTACTGGGAGCCCAGTCAAGCCTGGCTGCTTCTCTGTAGTGTTTTCTAGATGCAGTCAGGCAAAATGAAATGCCTTGTCCAAGGACATGGTCCTGTGCTCACCCCAAACCCCATTCCAGGACATGTTCCTGATCCCAACCCAACCAGTGATGTGCCCCTGCAGCCCACTGGGATGACCAAGAGGTGGGAAAATCCCTAACTCCTGTTACTCCTGCTTTTTTTTTTTTTTTTTTTTTTTTTTTTTTTTTTTTTTTCATCCATACCAGCTCTGCCTTGCTCCTGCTGATGCTGAGGGATGGACACAAGAAAGCCGAGGGGTTTGGTGCAGGGGCCTGGGAGGCATCGCAGGGCTGAGGGCTCTGGGGTAGACCACGAGAAGCTGAATGGGGCCACACGTGTTCCATCTCCTGCCAGGCTGGGCTAACCCAGGGTTAACCAGAAGGACGGCTGGGAGCTGCCACATGCCAAGAATGTTTCCAGGCTGGGGAAGGGCTGGACATGAATCACCCGCTGCCTCTGCCAGACACCACGTGCAGCCAGGGCTCCACACCACCACATCCTGCAGCCAGCCGGGGACACCCGCACAGGCTGGGGGACCCTTACTCCCGCAACACCACCATCACCTGCCCAGGTGGCTCCATCCTGGTTCTGTGTCTCCTGGGGAGTCCCAGCTGGATCCAGGAGCCAGCACCCACCTCTGCTTAGGGCAGTGCTCATGGGGAAGCCCACGTATGTATGTATTTTGCAGGCCTGTGTCAGGTCAGCTGCAGGATGCGCTCCTCCCATGTTGGCTCAGCTCTTTGCCTTTATGCTCCTGAGTCTGCATTTTCAGGAGCTGTAAATCAGCCTCCAGAGATCTCCCACTTTCTCCAGTTGGTACCATGGCCCCATACAACCCAGCCTCTGGCTCCTCCTTCGTTGCCTGCCCCAGCCCCATCAGCATGGGGATGCTCTCCCTTCACCTCTGACCAACACCAGCCCCATCCTGGAGTGACTCCAGGGAGTCCCAGCAGCTCAGAGATGGGCTCCTGGTGAGTGTCACAATGGGGAAGGTGGCCTGCCGGCCTGTGCTGTGGGTGGCTCTGCAGAGGGGTATGGCTGGTCCCACCACAGGCTTCAAAGATGCCCAGGGTCCCATACTTCCCCACACCCAAATAGTGCTGTAGCTTCAAGAATGCAGTCCTGTGCCTGCTGCCGTCCTCTTGGCAGGGTTGGGGGGAGCCAGGCTCTCCCCACCACCTCTGCTCTGAGCTCTGCTCAGCTGCAGATGGAGCTTCTTCCCCCATGCCCTCTTGCCTTCCCAAGGCTGCAGGAGGGCAGGTGGAGCTTGTTCTGCAGTGGACACCCGGTGCCAGCCCAGCTCTGGCAGGAGGGGACATTGGCTTGCACCAGCTGCTGATCCTGGAATGGTTGGCTGCAGCCACCAGAGGGAGGATGCTGAGCTGCTTGGGTGAGCCTCTGAAGCCAGGGGGTGATGTACATGTAGGTGAGGACCAGGGCTGGATAAAGAGTACAGATGCAGCATTCCTGGGGTGCTTGCCTGAGCCATAGCCCCCCACAAGGGTTTCTGCTATGGAGCCGCAGCACGCCAGAAGGTTTTGCATTAGCAGTAGAGAGTGCTGGCCAACATGGGCCTCTGTGAGCTGCTGCCCTTGAGAGCCTTCAGAGAGCTAATCTGTGGGATGATTCATGTTCCCTGTGGTTTGGAAGCAATGGTGATGCAGGTTGGAAAATTTCACACTTGCTTGCGTGCGATGCAGCCTTGGCCCTGCATGTCCCTCATCCATGTGTTTTGCTCCCCAAGGAGAGGGGTCTCTCCTCCCCACGGGTAGGTTGGGGTCTCCTGTTGCACCAACCACCACCCATTGGTTCACCAGCACTGGTGATGCCCCTGCTCCCCAACCCCAGCTGTTCCCACGTGGCTCTCTGGTGTGGCCGCCGGTGCATGGAGAGCTGTGGACCTCCTGGACTTCCCCTGTAGGCTTCATGGCAAGAGCAGGAGAGGATTTGCAGAAAGAATGAGTCTACCTTGGGCTTCTTGGAAAGCAGAAGTCCCCCACTACAGTCCCTGTGGCTTCTGGTACACAGATGTCCCTAATCTGCCACAGTAGGAGCGCTGAGCCTGCCTGCCACGCAGCTGGGGGTGCACAGCTCTGAGCACCAGGCCTGCCACCTTCCCACGAGGCAGCGGCTGGATGAATGGAGCAGGATGAGCGTGGGAGGAAGGGCTGCTGCTGCCCAACCTCAAGGTCTGTCCTCGCCAACAGGCTGAACCGCTTAGGGCTAATTTCATGCTAACTCCTTTAATTCAGAACATCTCCATCGCCATTAGGAAGAACAGAGGCTCTTGCATTTGCTGCAGCTGTGCAGAGGCTCGCTGGAAGCTCCCTCTCCTTAGACAGCAGTGAGAAGTGGGTCCCCTCTGGGGACAGGGGGACACTTCCCAGCCCATGGCAGCCCATGGGGTCCTGCAGAGAGCAGAACCTTGCTGCATTGCCGTGGCAGGCCCGCACTCAGAGCGCATTGCACACAGAGCCACCAGCCCCGTGTGCTGCGCCTGGTGAGCTCACTGCTGGGCTGCTGGCAAAGGACCGCATCTCTTCCACAGTATTTTTCCCTTGCTTTCCTAACACTTTCCAAACAAACTCATCTGAAAGTATTGACTCAAGGGTTTCATGAAGCTGTGCCGAGCACAAAGACATGCGTCCAGAGACTGGTGCCTGAGGACTCGTCGGCTCAAGAAGTAAACAATGAACGAAGCAGACCTCTAAACATCTGGTGGGAAGCAGGAGCATGTTCCACGATGTGAGTGTCTGCAGGATAAATGGGGCTGGAGTGAGTAACAGCTCCTTTCTTGTCTGTGTTGCTCGGTAAATGGGGCAAGCCTGATATTTATGGGCTTCAGTGATGCTGTGACTACAGCCTCTTGGCATTCCTCTTTCACTGGCTTCTAGGGTAATAAAGACACGTGTGAAAAACATGCTGCTGGGGCACAACATCCCGTGTCCAAATGGCAGCTGAGGCAGTGAGGCAGAAGCTCTGGGGACAAGCTGAGCTCTTGCCCACAGGCGTGATCGGGCAGGGCACACTGTGATGGGGAGGTGGAGGGGAACTGTGAGACTTGGAGAGCTCAGCCACTGGGAGAAGATAGAAACCAGGCAAAAAGTAGCTCTGTAAGCAGGTTGGCTCACTTGCCTGGTGCTGTGGCTGGGGGAGACCCTCCTAGAAGAGGGTGTTGTATGTGGTCAGACGAGGAACAAACACAGGAAGATGCAGCAAGCTTCTCAGTACTCAGCCCCATATCTAGGTCCTGCACCTTCCTTGTCTTCATGGGTCTCACTGATAAAATAAAAACCAAAAAATAAAAACATCAGGGCCTTGAGGGTCATCTAGCCAAGGAGCAGGACTTGGAGTCTGGCATGGAAATACATCAGCCCATGGGTCTGGTGAACCCTGCCTCAGAGTTAAGTGCATGAGTGGCCCCATTGATTTCACTTAGGGGAGGAGTGTGCACTTAAGTGCTTTGCTGGATGAAGGCCTAGGAGATGGGAGGGCTGAACTCCAAGTGGAGCTGGGCAGGAAAGAGCTTTACGCACTCTGCAGCACTGGTTGGGATTTCCAGCCTGGCGCAGCCAGCAGGGCAGGCAGAGCGTGGAAACCCTGCCCCAGAGCCCTGCGTGGGGCAGGGGCCAGTGCCAGCATCTGGGGCAGCCCAGCCCCTGGTTCCCGGCATGTCTGGGCTGGGCCGGGGGCTCTGCAGGGCTGAGCTGACCCTCAGAAGGCACAAGCATGGGCAGGCAGGTTTGGCATTGCCCCATCCTGCGCAATTTCTTGTTCCAGAAGCTCTAGCAAAAGTGGTGTACAAAGCTGGTGGTGGGTGAATTCTCCTCTGAAAAGCTGTAGATGAGAACAGCGGAGTGATGCAGAGGCTGCCTGCCTGTGGAAGAACAGGGACAGCCCTGCTGAGAGTATGACCCAGGAGAGCCAGGACACTGGCAAAGACTCCAGTGAGAAGACTGATGGCCTTGGCACGGGGCTGTGCTTGGGTCTGCAGGTCACTCTGTGAGTGCCTGTCACTGTGTGGTGAGGAAGCTGTGGTGCCCTTGCCGTTTGGCCACAGTGGTCATGCGTGGTCACCTGGAGATGCTCACCCGTGCCCAGCAGCGAGAATCACCAGGTGACCATGGTCTTGAGTTGGGCCTGGTGAGATGAACAGGCAGAAAGGAGGAGGAGGCACCACTGGCCTGGGGAAGGGATGATGTGGAATGGGGAAAGGTGATAAGGGAAAGCCTGGTGTTTGCTGAGGTGAGGCCAGGCCATCCTTAGGAGCTTTGGAGGCTACTAGAGCACTTCTGGGGGCTTCAGAGATATTCCTGAAGCAACACCCCTTGTTTATAGTCCTTGGCTGGGGAAGGGCAGGACATGCAGCTTGCCCACTTCTTGGGCTGTGGCCAGCAGCATCGCTGTGCTCAGCTGTGCATGTGCAGGGCAGGGGTGGTCAGGGTTGTGCCCACACCTCAGACCATGGAGAGCTCCTTCAGCAGAGGTCAGCAAGCTCCTGAGGCCACCTCAGGGGGGACGCTGTCCCTGGGGGCCCGGCTGACAGCTCCACCACCCCATCTGCCTGCGCTGGGGCTGCTGCTCCCTGGCCGCTGCGAGAGATGCTCGTGCATGCAGAGGGAGGGAACCGCTTCCTTGCAGCTGGGACTTGGCAGAGGTGCAATCTCACTCATGGTGATGATGCTCAGATATCATCTCTGGTGATTTACGGCAGGAGCATGCAAGAGCTGGTTTGGGAAGATCCTCATAAATAGCTCCATCGTGACAGCGGGCCTGCTGGATAATGGAAAATCAAGGGATCATCCCTTGCCACAGCTCTGAGCAGTCCTGGACAGTTAACCCTGCAGTGACAGCCGAGAGGGGCACAAAGCTCCCGGAAAGTTCCTGCTTGCAGGAGCCCTTTGGGCCAGGCCACAGGTTCCCCTGCAGACCATGGGGTTCACTGCTGTGCCAGGCAGCAGGATGTGGGCCGGGCTCCACCACGCTGGGCTCTGCTCGTTGTGTTGTGCCTTCCGTACTGCTCTGCTCGTGTGCCTCCAAATCCCCCCTCCCTTGCCATCCCTCCTCCACATGGATTTTGCTGCATCACCATGGAGCAGTTTCTGTGTGGAGACTCTGCCACCTGTTAGCAGAAAGCTTTAAACCACACCTTTTCTTCTAAAGCCAGACCTTACACTTACCCCATTATGTCCTTCACAGCTTTCTGCTCCAAAGCTTGCCTCCTGCTCCCTCCCTCCTGCCACTGGGGAGGTCTCATCCTTTGCAGGACTCAAAGGCCCTTGGGAGCTCCTCCCAACCCTTGCACACTTGCAGCAGGGCCACCCGTCCTGCTTGGTCCCATCCCTGCACACCCCACCAGCACCCACCTGGGAGTTCAGGGCCGTCACACAGGCACTGGGCTGTCACCCACATCCCACTGGTGATGGGCTCTGCAGGGATGGCTCCGTGGCTAATCCAGGCCCCCTGCATGGCAATGGGCTGCTCCCAGGCCCTCCAGCCAGGGCTGGGAAGAGGAGGCATGTGGAGGGGACACACGGCAGGTCTCAATGGCAAAGGGTACCCAAATGCCCAGACAGTGTGTCTGGGCTTGGCAGAGGAACAGGACACCAGGAATCCATTAGCAGAGATTATTTATCTATCTCCAGAGGGCTCTGTCACTAGCCATTAAATGTAGAGAAGCACATGTAATGAGGGCTTAACACCATCATCTCAGCAATGGGGCTGGCACTGCTCAGCACAGCTGGAGCCACACGAGGACAGGGGTGTGAACAGGGAGTCCCCTGGGACCCGGGGTCCTGACTTGTCTTGTCCAGTCCCCCTGACGAGCACCTCCACTGCCACACAGCCCAGGGGACAGAAGGTCTGGATGGTCTGGAAGGTCTGACAGAAGATGGGGGACATCAGGTCTGGATGTGCTCTCAAGCCCTGGTCACCATGGTTCCTCCCCTCTGGCATCACCCAGAGACCAGGGAGACACTGATGAGCTGTGGGTCTCCATCCTCAAAAAGGGAGGACTCCCCCCTTCCTTCCCTATTGCCACCCCAGCAAGTGAAGCACCTCTGCTTGGTGTGTGGAGGCTGCTGCAGCCAGGAAAGGCAGCTGGCTCCAGTGCCTTGACATGCACAGTGCCATTTCACAATGCCTCGAGATCCGCATGGCAGCTGGAGCCAGAGCCAGGGCGGCACAGCAGCACTCCAGGCCCTTGCAGCACTGGTGCATCCTCACCAGGTCCCTGCAGCTGCTGTCCTGCGGTCCCCTGGGGTGCTGGGGCATGATGCGGGATGCTCAGGAGAGGGCATGGGGGCTTGGAGGCACCTTGTGGGTGAGAACAGTTCTATTGTGGTGGCAGGCTGAGGTGAGGGGGCACTGGGATGGTTTGTGGCTGCCTGAGCCCACCAAGGGGATGCTCAGCCCAGTGCCGGTATTGGTGTGTATATAAAAGCTCCCATTCAGCTCCCCAGCACCATGCACCTCCAGCAGCAAGCTTCCCAGGATGACTTGCCTGCCTCTGCCAGCCAGCCCCTCTCCCCAAAAAATCTGACCTGCTCCAGGTTACTTGCTGTAGCTACTTCACCCCCCTTTTGCAGCAGAATTGGCCCATGAATCCTGCTTTGCTGGCTCAACCTATGGAAAGTATCTTTTGGAGGAAAACTGTTTCTAGGATTTTTGGATGAAAACTGTTGGCCTGTTTAAGGGCTAAATTTTGCTTCTCTGCCTTGCTACAGCATACCCCATGCTCGGTGAACACCATACTTCAGAGGGAGGTCTCCTCTGGTGGTGAGGGGTTGCTAACCAGGCCCTTCCCTGGGGAGCTGGGGGCGCAGGCTGTCCCGGGAGATGGAGAGGGCAGACCATTCCCCTGGCTCTCTGCAGAGGGGCAGGGATGTGCTCAGGAACAGCTGCCTGCGCTGGTTCTTAGAGAAGTCTTTAATCTAGCCACAGCTAACAAGTGTTAGAAGGAACAGGCTGGGAGGGGTTAGGATGGAGACCCACCGTGCCACCAGGACTGCTTCCAACCGGCAATGTGTCCTTGGAGCCAGGATGCTGCAGGAGTTGGTGCCTGCTGACTGTCCTTTTCCTGGGGTGCAGCACAAAATGTGGGGCTGCCCGGCCCTGAGGACCACAGACTTGCTGCTGCCAGCCCACATCCCCCAGGTGTCATGGGGAGCCCTCTCTGTGTGTTCTTCCCCAGTGCTTCCCGAGCTCAGGGGCTGCAGAGCCCGTGAATGATGCCTCCTACCACAGCGTGCCTTCTGCTGGCTGTCACCATGGTGTTTGCAAGGCTCTGCAGGTTTCAGCCATGGTGGTTTGTAACTAGATCATCTGTTTCTCAGCCTCTGTGGGTGAGGGCTGCAGTTTCAAGGCAGCTCTCCAGGAATTTAGCAACAGTGAATGGGATCCGGATGGGACGGCTCAGGTATCTGAAGGTATGTCAAGCCTCCACTCAACCATTTGACAGTGTTTTCCATGACCTCATTAGGCTGAGGATCATTAGCCTGGTCTCTACAGGAACTTGAACTCCTAGCAGGGAATTACAGTTCATTATTTGTCGCCAGCACAGTAGGTATGTCATGTCTAGCAAGTACAGCTTTTATGTGTGCCATTACATGACTGAGCGTTGTAGTCTCTAATAATACTATTTCTGGATTGCAGTAATGATAATTGAGAACTAGTGTGTCATTAATTATACAAATGAATTTATGCCAGTGCTGGATTGTGGCTCTAATTTCTGGAATTGCTATCCTCCTTTGTTTTGTTTGACAGCTTCTAACATTTGACATCTCATTATTTGATGCTTTATTCTACATCCACAGTGAACCCAGGCCAGAGCAATGCATGTCCCTGTGCATGCCTGTCCCGCTCAAGTCTCATCCTGCTTCCGAGAAAAGGCAGCCTGAGGTCTCTGGGTGAACTCCTGCCTGTAGCTGCTCCATGTGGCTGGGCTTAGCCTGCATTCAGTGACTTTTTCTCATAGGTTATTTATTAAACCTGCAGTATTTTCCTATTGTAAGTCCCTCCCAGAGCTTTTCAGGACTCTGATTCTGCTCTTCTGGCATTTTTTTCTAGTATAATACAATCCCTGTGAACTTCAGTATCTCAAATATTTGCAGTATCTTCTTGAGAAATACTTTGGATGAACAGCATAGCCCCAGGGAGCCCTGGGAAGCACCTCCCCAATAAGACACAAGAAGCGCACATGCAGGAAGGCTTGGGCTCTGTCCAGGGGAACCGGTGAGGATCCAGATGAAATATCCTACAAGAAAACATCTCACCCCTGCCACTTGCTTCAAACCCTCTCCCCTATCAGTTGCAGGAGAGCATGCCATTTTCACACCAAATTTAATCATGAAGGGCTGCTTCTCTTTCCATCTCAGACAGACCCATCCTGCAGTGGTTTGCTCTCCAGTGTCTCCCACCTGCCAGCCAGTTTCTCTGCTGGACCTGCTGGAGTGCTAGCAGGGCATTTTTAGCTGCCTGTCTGAAAGGACAATATTGTTTTCTAAAATTATTATTATGGGTTATTTCTTAGCTCCTACAGCCCTCTCCTCTCAAAGAACACCCTGAAGAGAGGACTTGTAGAGCCCAGCTGCACCCACCTGAAGGCCAGGGCAGTCCCACACAGCCCAGTGTTCCTCAAAGCAGCTCCAGTCCCCCCTCTTCACACCTGGGATGTGGTTGTGCTCCACGTGATTATTATTATTATTATTATTATTATTATTATTATTATTTTCCAAAGAGCTCCTTTCTGTAGCTTTATGAAACTTGAACACCAGGATCTGGCTTAGGGCAGTTCATTAGGGCAGTTCTTGACCAAGGTGTTTCCAGTCCCTACATGTACCATCACCTGATGGTGCCCACAATGAATCCAGATTTAGCTCTCTCCAAGGAGTCCTCATTTGTTCCATCCACCCCCTCCTTTTATCTTTCCATTGTTCAGCCTTGAGAAGTGTCTCTGTCTCCTGCAAGCAGGGCAGCTCTGGCCAAGAACAGGGCAGTGCACTTAGGTTTGTGCTCTGTTGTCGTGGTAAAACATGGTCATGTTTTACAAATGCCTGGTTGTGCAGACCAGATGTGTTCTCTAGGCTGGCAAAATCAGGTTATTTTTGTAAGCATAAGCCAGGATTCCCTATCCATCTCTCCCAGCTTTGGTTTTCTCTTCCTCATCAATTTCTGTTCTCAGAGAACCAGACATCCTCCAATGCTCCCTTTCATCAATCTACACCCTCCAACTTGCTGTGCGTATGTCAAAAGCTTCATCCCCTCAAGGTGGCTCCTCTCTCCCTCCTGGCACTGCTGTGGCTCTGTCCCAGCCTCTTTGCTCTTCCCCACCAAGCAGAGGCAGCCACACGGCTCCGTGCGTCTGTCTCAGCATAGTTACTGTGGCAGAGGGACCTTGTGCATGGACCATCCATCCTAGGAGGTCTGCAGCATCAGGAGCATCTCTCTGGGAAGGGACAGATGCATATGAGCATCTTCAGCCTATTCTGAAAAGCACATCTGGATACCAGCAGGATCTGGAGGGATACTTCTGTGCTCTCACTCACAGATTAGCAAAATCTTGCAAAGTCCAGCTTGAAGATCAGTGTGAAGGTCACCCATGCTGGAGGCTTCTGTCCCCTAGAGGAGTTTCAGAGTCCAAATATCATGAGCACATCAGTCTTGCTCAGAAAGTTTAAGACCATGGCTGGAGACAATGGTGGAGCTGAACAAGGTGCTCAGTGCTCTGAGGCTCTCTCTGTTGGCTGTCTCCTTAGAGGCAAGGTCACTTCAGAATCAGGGGCTCTTGGCAGGCAGCACTAAGTGCCATGATATTTAGTGACAACTCTGGGAATCCTGCAAAAGCAAGGCTGGGGAGACTAATGGTTCTGTAACATTCTTGAGAGATATGGACCATGAAAGAGAAATAACCATGCTGATCCTCAGCCAGTTGCATTTAGGTGGTTCAGGACTTTGGTGAGTAAGTGATCTCCTCAGAAGGTTGTCTTGTGTCCCCATGTCAGGTGGATGATCCAAAGGTAACCTATACACCCTTCTGTAGGCGATACATAACTCAGCCAGTTTTGCTGTGAAGTGTTTTCTGTTACTGTACTGACACACGTACCTGGCCTTACCAGCACAGCCTGCATGGACTTGAGCAGTATAACTCAAAATCCTTAGCCTGAAACATCTGCATGCTGTCTCAGTGGGACACCTGGAGTCCAACAGTATTAAATTCTGGGCTAGCCATATCAAGACCACCATAGTTTTGAAACAAGTTTGTGAAACATCTGTCCAGAATAGATTGCGATTGCATTGAAATGCTCTCAGGAGCCCTACGGCTGAAGCTTAGGCAGGGATAAAGCGTGCATACCTGTGATGTAAGATGAAAGAAAAATCACTTTTATGGAGGGGAGGTGTGTAATTGTGGAGACGTGAGCAGGATCTGATTTTATCCCCGTTGGACAGATTGAACACTGTCAAGTGCAATTTCTAATCTCAGTCCTGCTCTGCTGTGTTGGGGTATGGCTGAAGGTGTTTTTCAAGTGTTTAGGAGCCTGTCCAAAGGCAACAGTATCATCTGGATAACATCAGCCTCCAGGCTGGTTACTGCGAATGGGACGCTCTTTGAAAAGCCCTCAGTGCTGATGCAAGCCCATATGGCGCATGTTTAACCTGGGACACGTCCATCTGTGACACATGCCATGAGGTTCCTGTGGCTCTCACGCCCTGGCTCAACCACATTCAGCCTGTAAGTGCAGTACAGAAGTGCTGTTCCCTCTCCGACATCCCACAAATCTTCTGCCCCTGGCAGTGCTGAGATTGGTTGCAGAGGGCTCCTGTGGCAGCCCTCCAGGCACACCCGAGCCCCGCCAGGTCTCCCAGGCTCTGTGGGAGCACCCCAGTTCTAGCCTGGGCTGGATCTTCTCTGTCCCCATGCAACTCACCTGCAGCAGCCAGCACTGGTCCTGCCTGCACCAGCCCTGATGGTGGTGTGCCAGCTGCTCTGGAGGGTGGCCTCCCCGCTGCAGGACATCCCTCCTGTGCTAGGAGGCCCTGCTTGAGCAGGGGTTGGAGCAGATGGACCGAGAGGTCCCTGCCTCATCCGTTCTGTGATCCTGTGGTCCCCAGTCAGGCTGCATACAGCTGAGAATCTGCGCCCTGGGATGGGGTCAGCAGCCACCCCTCCATCCTCCAGAAACCAGTGGCTGGGTGGCACCAGCGTGGGGCACCATGACTCCTGCTGCCCCAAGCAAGGGTGCAGGGGGATCAGCGCCCTCGAGATGTGGGGCTTTATCTGGCTGCGAGTCAGAGCCACACTGCTGATTCTCATCAGGAAGAGTATCTACTTCTCTCTAAACAACTTTAAAGGAGCTTTTTCCTCTGTCCCACTGACACTTTGAACGTCCTCACAGCTGGCACAACTGCACCGTGGTGTGTTCTTGGGTTTCAGTTTTCATTTTGCTGCTTCTGTAGCCCTTCCAGAGGTGAAGAGGTTTGGAAAAGCTGTGGGTGGAAATGGAAAAGTGCAATGAATACAGAGCCTAGACACTCTTGAATTTTATGGCCACGAGCAGTGAAGGGGAGAAAAGAAAAGTGGGTGTACTTTCCTGGCCGGAAACTTCCAAGCAGCAAATAACAAGAAAATGTTTGAGAAGATCAGGAAAACCACCATAGTGGTTTTCAAATTTGTTTTCTGACTTGTTTTAGTGCACAGCCTGTCGCTGCAGACAGCTCAGACTCTGGGTCTAGCCAAGAGCGGAGGGGAACAGCTATACAATGCCTGGCACTCACCATGGAGGATCAGAGTTTTACTTTCCAACCAAGTACGAGGGTTTGAAGCACGGTGTGCCGAGGGAGGTATTGGGAAGGGCTTAGATCAAACACTCAGCTTTCCCTGCACTGCCTTGGGCTAGCTGGATATTGGCACAACTGCATCAGCCTGCTGGGATGCCAGCAATGCTTGGCGGCAGCACAACATGCCTCTAGCCAGGATTAACCTTGTGTCATCAGAGTGTCAACCTGCATTTAGGTACCCAAAATAAATCACACCCCTGTAGAGAAGCCGGCTGAGAGACAGATCCTTGCAGACTTTCCTCATGTTTACATGTGTTCTGGTGTCTCTCCTTCTCCTGTGAGTGGCTGATTTATGGTTGCAGAGGGGAGGACAAGCCCCGGAGGCGCACAGATGGGCAGCAAATGCTGCAGCTGCGCAATGGATGGTCCAGCTCCTGTGGAAAGCAATTTCAAGACGGGGGTGCTACTCCTGCCACCGCAATGAAAAGGTAGAAAGAGGGTGCTCCAGGGCCTCCTCCCTCTTTTCTGTAGCCATGCTTTTCCACCCCTTCAGCTCCCTCTGCCCACAGTGGGGTCTCAGTGTATCCAAACCAAGAGCGTGCAGCAGTGGCCAGCAGAGGAGCTGGATGTGAGGATGAGGCAGATGCCATGGAGAATGGTAGATGCTGGGCTATCCTTGTGCTGGCAGCTCTGCAGCCTCCGATCAGTTGTTTGGGGACAGCGTGAAACAAGCAGATTCTGCTTTGGGAGAAATCAAAGTGTGACAGCATTTCTTTGGGGGTCTGAACTCTCCTCAGCTTCTTCCTTTTATTTAATACCTTGATAAAAATTAATTCAATTTATGAGCAAAGAGCTTATATTGAACTGATTAGGTGTTGTATCTTTTAACAAACAAACAAATTCAGGAAAGCAAGTCAATACTTTTCCCCATTGAAGCTCACTTAGGCTCTGCCTGATGCAGAACCTGTCCCCACCACAGAGCCCTGCAGTGCTACCCATGCAATGCTGCTGCTGCCTCCACCATGTTCCTTCTGCTCCAGGCCACCCAGAGCTGGCTCACATAGGTAGCAGGGGTAGAAACGAAGTGTGAAGTAGTGCCATGTTCACCAGTGCCCACCACAGCCTCTTCATGGTGGTACCCAGGTGCCGCTCCCATGGTTGGTGACCCATTGCTCGGTCTTGGTGAGCTGCCTCCCTCCATTGCACACAGGAGTGGTGTCTTTGCTCATTTCTCTTCCAGGACATGGTGCTGAGAGCTACATTTTTTTTTCTCTCTTCCATTTCAGCACAGGACCTCTCTTTGCTGTGTTTGAGTGTCCAGCTCACAGATTAACCCACTTCCATTAGGTGATGTTACACCTGCATGCCCATCTCACCAACGGTCCAGGACCACCCAGTGGTGGTGGGCTGGGTTGTCCACAAGCAAGTTTGACATCAGGTGGCTGGTGAGATACTTCCAGGGACAGATAAGCCTCCACATCCCCACCAGCTGGCTCACCCTGTCCCATTGCCACTTGAGCTGCCTGTGGAGCACAAGTCCCCAGGGCAAAGGGGTATCGAAGGCAAATCATGGCTAGAGAGAAAGGATGGCAAAACACAAGAGAAAAATCTCCCCTACTGTGGTTGTTCCTCGTAACAAAGAGCAGGGCTTTGCCCAGACTGGAGGGCACAAGGCAGGGCTGAGCCAAGCTCAGCTGGGGACGTGCTCCTGTATGGTCTCCATGCAGCTGCGTGCTCCAGGAGGGGGCAAGCCAAGAGTTTTGGTGAGCCCCTGGGGGAAATACCTTACAGAAGGCTGCTGGCTTTCCCTAGAAAGCAGATGTGGATGGGTGCTGTCCTAGGAGAGCTGGTGGGGTCTCCAGCTGGGGCAGAGGGACATGTGCCAGCCTGGTGGGCCCTGGTGGGTCTCACTGTCCTTCGAGGTCCACGCTGATGCTCTCAGCCAACACCTGGGCTCTTCAGAAAAGTATTTTCAGATGGTTTCCAGCCATTGTTCCTATTCTGTTCTGTTTAAATTTTTCCTCCAAGAAAATTTCACTTGTAATTGTTCTCAGATTTAGGAAACTGTCTCTTCTTGAGACCTAGAAAGCAGCATTGCTCACTGGGACAGTGTTCCACTTGCTGTGAGACGATGCGTGCCTGTGCCCACTGCAGTCTCAGGCCAGGGAGCAGCCTCATTCCTGCTGCCATTGCAAGGTCTACCCCAGCACCACCCCTGCTGGGCAGGAGCATTTTGTATTCAGCAATCAGTTCTGGCTTTTGGAGAGCTGGAGTTGCTCTGTGGCAGCAAGGAGAGCCTTGGGTACACTCCTGAGCAGCTGCAGCACACGTGTGCTCCACAAGTGCTCTGGGGCGGCTGTCCGTGTACCTGGGCTGTTTGCAAAGAGACCTTTGCCTTATGATATCCCTGTTAGCATGGTGATGCAGCAGTATGCAATGCCTGAGCCTTCAGGAGCCCTCAGCTGAACTACCAAGTCTGTGGTCACATCAGGAGCAGCTTACTTTTAAAAACACATCCTGCTGGTTCAGGGCTCCGGGCTACTCTGGAGCAGCTGATAAATGCACTGCCCAAGCCCTGAGGGCCCTTCAGCTCCTTTGCACCACGCTAAACTAGCCCTGCTCCCTACTCCTCCTCCCTTGGTGAGGTCTATGCTCCAGGACCTGAACTGGGATGCTGTCAGGATTTACCCACTTACCCTTCCTTTGGCAAAGTGCGTGAGAAACAGCTGCAGGGAAATAGAGTGGAAAGGTGAGGAAATGGGGATATTTGGGTGGTCAAATCAGGAGGAACTGAGCAAGGGGCAGGCAGCAGGAGGGTGTGATGGAAAGTGCTCCAGGGCAGGTGCTAGGGCGGTGCTGCAGGGCCTGGCCTGGGTCTATGGCCCTACTAACAATGCTTGCTGGAGTGCCAGATGGGAAGCACCATAGACACAGACAAGGAGCAACATGACCTTCTGGAAAAGCTGGGCTGGGAGAAGCATTAGGGCAAGGTCTAGAGTCTGCACAGCACCCCAAAAGCTCCAGTGAATGCCGAAAATGAAAGAGAAGAGCAATCAGGATCCACCACCATGGCCTCAGAGGGGACAGGCAAAGCTGGCAGGGTGCACACAGCAGGGACCAGCTTGCACCCATACCACTGAGCGGGTACTGCTCTGCCAGTGGCAGAGGAGATGAAGGGCCCAACTTGGGAAGAGGTGGGACAGCGTGTGGAAGGAGCCTGGCTTTAAGAGAAGCCTGAAGCACTTGGCTTGTTTAGTCTAGGAAAATGAAGGCTGGGGAGAGAGTTGATCTATAAATACATCTGGGAGTAAACAGCAGGAGGGAGAAGAGCTATTTAGGCTAGAGGACAGTGCTGGCAGAGACGCAGATGGCTATCAGCTGGCCGTGAACACCATTACACTGCGAGCGAGAGCAGAGATCCCCTCCCTGCAAAAGGCGACCCTCCGGCCACCTCTCCGGGGCTGAAGAACCCAGCCGGGCAGCAGCCCTCAGCCCAGCAGACATGCCAGAAATCGCCTGGCTTCCCCATGGCCCCAGATGTCCCCATGCCATGGGGGTGGCAGTCGCAGGGGAGCCCCTGGATGCCCAGGGGGTGTCTGGCACCCTGGGGACACGTCCTGGGGCCACGACCACCCTGGGAGATGCTCGGAAGCTCTTGGTGTCACGGAGGTTGAGGTGCCACCATGTTCCTCGCTGGTGTGCACCGTGGAGCCGGCAGGCACAGCAATTCGCCGAGCAGCTGTGGGGCTGGGAAGCTTGCGGCTCACCGGAAACTTCCAAAAAATGCTGGTTGGAATCCAGTTTGGCCTTGGCCCAGATTAAAAAAACAAACAAACACGACATTTCTGGTGAACTAGAGACCCTGGCGCCCAGCCAGCTCTGCAAATAGCCCGACGGGCTTCAAGATGGAGCTTGAAAAATTTATGAGGAGGATTACCCGAGCGGTTGCCTGTGGTAGTAGGGGATGGGAATGGTTCCCTCAGGAGAGCTTCCTGGGCCAGCATCCGACCCGTGGCCACAGCCCGGCACACGAGGACGCGGACGCCCTCTCCAGAAGCTGATCCCCAGCCATCAGCTCTCACCTCCGACCAGAGCATCGTCCCCTTGCTGCCTGAGAATGAGGAGCTGGCTAAGCCAGGCAGGTGGGTGAGCATTAAGAGAGGGATTGGAGGAGGCTGCAAGGCTGAGGCCATGCTCCCAAGCTCCTGGAGTGCTTTTCCCACAGGAGAAACAAGGAGATGATATGGCAATGGTGGGCTGGCCATCGCTCGTGGGGCCATTCCCGGATCAGTCACTCAGGAGGGGCTCAGGGCTGGTCTCTGCACAGCCACACAAGGACAATGCTCAGGGGCACACAGCACAGTGCTCCCAGCCCCCTTGTTCCCATCCTGTCCTCCTGCTGTCTCCACTGTGCTGGAGAAGAGCTTCTGCTATCTCTTCCCATGCAGCTTGGATCTCCTCTCCCATCACCGGCACTGACTTGGGGTCACCCCCCAGCATTTCAACCCCCTGCATCCCCTTGCCATGGGACTTCACGCCTGCACACTGGGGTGCACAGAACTGTCCCACCACTTGTCCCCCTCTGAGTCCCCCTCCTGGGGCTAGTGTCCTCCATCCCACATGCTCCTGTCCTCTCCTCCCACAGCAGCCACATCCTGGTGGGTAGAAGCCCCACTGCCCCCATGCATGGCTGCCTCACGCCATTCCTTTCCTTCGGCACAGTTCAGGGGTGATGCTGCCAGTGAGTTTCTGGTTAGGACACCACAGTCCTGGGCACTCATTTGTCCCCAGTGGCATCACTACCAGCATTAGTGTATTTCTCAGCCAGCATCAGTGATGCAGAGGTGCCGTGAGAGCCATGCGTGCTGGCAGACCCTGCACCTGATCCTCACCCTGCCTGTGCTGGGTCAGGCTCACAGAGCCTGGGCCATCATTGCCTCCCTCCCAGATTTGCGGTGTTTCTCAGTCCTTCTGTAAAACACTTTCCCCATTGGAAGTGCTCCCCATGCACTGGGAATTTCCACCCTTGGTGAGACCTGAGAAATTCCTCTTTACTCCCAGCTTTGCCACTCACAGCTTTCTCTGTGTGACCCTGATTGCTCCACTTTTCTTATCAGTTTCCTCTTCATTTCCAGCTGATTTGGGTGCTTTGTTTTATTTTAATGCCTTGCTGGTTCCCCTTCCCTGGGGAAGCCCAGGGGAAGTGTGAGCGAGCTCCACTGACGTTCCCGGTTGGGCAGAGGCGATGTGAAGTGCTTTAAGAGATTTGAAGGATCCTTCACATTTAGGGGGCTCGGGGCCTCCTTCCAGCTGGTTGGGCTTAAAGTAGGTTACAGTTCTGGGAAAATGAGCCCTTTTAGAGCATCAAACCCTCAGCACTTTGGCATTTCCAGAACACAGGAGATGTAAACCTATTCCTCCAGTACAACAACTCCCTGTCCCCATAACGTCATCACTTTAGGTCCGCCAGGGGACCCCTCTTTAGGACGGGCCCTGCCTGCCTTGCATTTGCTGCTTTGTGGAGTTCCCAGGCACGGGAGATTTTGTCTCCCATGTGGAAAAACTGCTGGTGCTCAAGATGTGATTGCACCCTCCCTTCCCCATGTGAGCTTTGGCCAGCCTTGCCCTGTGCCTGTGAACTGGCTTCAGCTGATGCCCAGCCTAGGAGGGGAGAGCAGGGGGGGGGAGAGCAGCACAGCTGGGATTTTGGTAACCAGCCCCTTGCACCTTGACCTGTGGTCATCTCTGCCAGCCCTGGCAGGGTGCAGAAATCTCAGTCCTCCATGCAGGGGGCTCCCAGCACCCCAGTGCTCTGCCCTAGCTGTCTGCCACTGTTTGGGCAGTCCCAGCTTCACAGATCAGCTTCAAGGCTGCGAGCAGCACACTGCACCACGGGGCTATGGAGGTGCCAGCGTCCACAGGGGGCACCTTGCCTGCACCCCAAATCCCCATGCCCCTGCACACCCAAGGGCACCCTGGACGTTGTGGGCTCGGCACTTGTCCCAGAACATGGGTATGTCCCCTCCTGTCTGGCCATGGGTCTGTGTCTCCGTGCAGGGCTGGGTGACATCTGCTCCCACCCAAGGGTGCTGGCCCGTCTCCCCAGGTGCTGGGACAGTTGTGTCTGCTCAGCCCCACTCTCTGAGTCACTGCTGTGTTTTGTCTGTCTGAGCAGCCCTGCTGGATTCAATTAGGGGCTGTGCGGCATCTCGCCTGCTTGTGAGAGCAAGTGGGGCTTGGCCCACTTGGTTCCTCCTGCCTTGCCTCTGTGCTTTGCTTCCAGAATTTCTGCACTGTGTCTGTGCAAGGTGCCTCAAAGTTGTGCAGCACTGCAGTCACACTGAACACTGGGCAGGGCACTGCCAGGGTAACCTCGCGGTGCTGTGACCAGGCTGGAGGGACTGGGCTGGTTTGAGTTCGGGTGCTGGATCTAAGTGTGCTGCAGGTGATGGCCTCCTGGGGTGGTGGCTGGGGACAGCCTTGCCCAGTACCACCTCCCTCTCCTCCAACAGGAGCCTCCTGCCTTGCTGCAGAGTCAAGACCCCCCCACACACCTGGAGCAGGTTGCCCTGCTGCCCATGTGGCAGGGACCAGCCACTCCCCGCCACCGTGGCCACGGCTGTACCCCGGGGCAGGGCAGGGTCCTGCCTCTGAGCCCACCGGTGCCCAGGCTGTGTGCACAACACCTCTGCACTCGGGGAAATCGTTTCAGTGCCAAACCCCTTTTGTTATGTGCTAAGATGCAAAATATTTTAATCCACAGGTTTTTTTTTTTTTTGCGTTTCTTTTCTTTCCCATGCTAGATTCCTAGAAGACAGGGAATTTATGGTGTGACTCCGCTCCAGCCGCAGAGAAAGCCCAGCCAAGGTCAACACCACGAGACAGGCAGCTCCTGCCAAGGGGGGAAAGAACGATCACTTAGTGCTTGGCGGAGGAGGAAATCAAACCAAAACCCTTCCAAACAAATCTAGATATAAAACACCCCCCACCCCAAAACCCTCTCATGGAACAAGACCAAAATCTGGCCAGCCTGTGCCTGCCTGGCCCCAGCATGGCCCCGCTCTGCCCTAGCCTCAGCCACCCCCACTGGCACCTCGCTGGGACATCACCGAGTGGGGGCATGGCTGATGGCACACAGTGCCTCCACTGCCCAGCTCTTTCGTTTGCCCAAAGGAATACAGTCGGGTGAGACCCAGCTTCTGACACCCCATTTCCACACTGCCTTGTTGCTGAGGGCTATTCCTGCATCCCTGTTGGCTTCGGCACCACTGCTCGGGATCTCCGTGGTGCCCTCCCTAGTGTCTCTCCTGGCACCATGAGACACCCACTCTGAGACCTGCTGTGCATGCTGGTGCCAAAGATTTCGGTGTCTTGTGGCATGCACGCTCCCAGCCCGACTGCAGCCAGCCTGTCCTGGCAGCCTCGGGGAATTCATCCTTTTAATGTCATGCTGGGGGTGTTCACCAGCACATGCCCTCTGTGCCCTTCCTGGTGTGTCTGAGCACCCATGCCAGGCTCTGCAGCACGGCGAGGTGAGGAAGCTCTGGAGAGTGGGACAGGGCTTGCACAGCCTAGGCAAGGGCAGACGTGCTGGTCCTCTCCAAGACATAAAACAGCTACAGAAGGGAAGGGAACAGTCTGTTCTCGCGGCTCGTGGCAGACAGGATATCAAATGGGTGTAAGTTATAGCAGGGGAAAGTCAGGTTAAACACCGGGAAAAGCTATTGGAGCAAAGCAGGGGTAGGGTGGGCTGGCAGAGCACGGAGAACCTTGTACCACCCCAATGGATCCCCGGGTGCCAGTGTGGGCACCATGCTCTGCTCCCTCCCAGCCCAGCTCTTCCTGGGGCTGTCCCTGTCCCCCAGCCTTTGGAGGAGGCCCCTGCCAGAGGGGCTGAAGAGCCAGCCCTGTTAGACCAACGCACCCTGCTTTCTTTCCACATCAACGCTGCCTCTGTGCCATTCTTCAGGATTTCACTGGGAATGGGCTTGTGGTGGCCTGCTTGTCAGGATTCCCAACCTCCCCTGAGACATCAGCTCCATCATGTCACAGAAGACACCGTTCTTTCTTCAGCTCTGCTGGGTCATCACCATACTCTTTCCGTGTGCCCCAGGCAGGTCCCAGGAGCACACACGGGAGCCTTGGGCTGCCCAGGCTCTTGCCATGCAAGCTGTGTGGGGCCAGTGGTCAGTGCTGGAAGTGTCCACTGGCCATGGGTCTGCTGGGGGCACAGAGGTGCTGCAGGGGGGCTGTGCACACCCAAGAAGATGAAGTTGCAGCAGATGAGCCAAATGAAACCATGGCGTGGGCCAGAGCTCAAGCTGCCAGTAGTGCACATCTGTAGGGTGTTGAGGATCTCTGTTACCTTGACTGTGACTGGGGATAATGGCTCAAAGCCCTGCAGTTCAGCACACACATGCCCCCTGTGTGTGCTGAGCCCCAGCAGGAAGCCAGCCAGCCATGATATCGTCCTTCCCCTGCAGGCAGCTGAGCGGCTGTGGAGCTTGGCACCAGCCACAGGTGGCTTTGGTGAGGGGTCCCAAGGCTCAGGGGACCCCCTGGCCTCTGGTGCAGCCCACCGGGAGTGATGGACAAAACTCTGCCACCTCCTCCATCCAGCTCCACCCTGCACCCAGCAGCACGCAGTTCACCCTGTGCCCGTGGGCTGGTGCCAGCGTGTCCTCTGCACCTTATCCAGGGGAAGCGGTGCTTCCTGCGGCTGTCCTGCCCAGCGGCTGCAGGGTGACTCATGCAGCTGGTTTCCTCTCCCAGCCCCTCGCTCCTCCTGGCCTCTCCCGCCCGCTCCCACCCTTCCTTGGCAGGGAAGGGTGTGAAATACCCAAGTTATCATGGCCCCGCTCCCCAGCGATCGCACAGCTCTCGTGTGCAGGCACCTCCCTGTCTTGCACACCCAGGCCGAGCAGAGCCGCGGGGGCTGAGGACCAGGGTGGGGGTGTTGGGGCTGGGCCTCCAGCCTGGCCACAGACCTCCAGCTGTCCCAGATGGGCCCCTGAGCACAGCCTCCAGAGGATGGCCAGGCAATGGGCTCCTGGAATGTCCTCCAACCTGGAGTGTCCCATGTCTTTGGAGAAAGGCCCCTGACACAGCCCCACGCCTTTAGGGTGAGGATGGACACTGACTTCCAGCTCTGCTGGCCATAGGGAAGGACTGGTGGGGGCCACCTCTCTGGACAAGCACAGTGACTTGTCCCAGCAGCTACCATCTGTGTCTCGCAGTGACAGCTTGTCCCGTGCCCTGGGGAGCTGAGGAGGAGAAGGCAGAAATTTCCAGCAGCAACATTCATGTGGTCTCCACACAATCTATTATGGGAAGAAAGAAGGGGTTTGTGGTTAGGAGTTTGGTCTCTAGGACATTGGCTTCTGTTCTCTGACACTCTTTGGTCCCGGGTAAGTCCCGCAATTCCTGGCTGCTCCATCCTCCCTGCCACAGGGCAACGTGCCCCTGGCACCCACCCCACAGCAGGCACCGTCACCCAAGCTCTGGGGCTGTTTGGGGTGGCAGTGTGCCCCCCGTTTGTCCTGGATCATGGCAGGGACCATTGCCTCTGTATGCTCTGTTCAACTTCTGAGGCTGACGGATGTCTCCCTGCGCGAGGCCCCCTCAGCTCGGCTCCATTTAAGGGGCTTAGGAAGAATTGAACATTGCTGGAATTCTTCTCTTGCTAACTTTAAACATTCATTACTTTAAATGCTAATCCCCTGGGATTATCCCATTGGAGAAAGCAATGTAAAGCAACAGGAGAGAGAACAGCATGTTTTCTCGCCATCGTGCACCAGTCGATGGCTCTTTTGGGGAGGAAAGTGTGAAAACGCCAATATGATCTTCTCCAAACCTGGCTTGATTTTTACACCTCAGTGTGGACCCTCAAACAAGCCAAGTTTGAAGTCTCTTGCTCCAGCTGGTTTTGAGTCGTACATGTCCAAAGTGTCTCCATGGAGCACAAGGGGGAAATGTGTATTTTTCCATGTGTGTGACTCAGAAATGACTGAACCCAGTCAGTTCCAATTTTTTGAAAAATCCACTTTTGGCTTGGGCCCAAGAATGGAAACTTTCAACCAAAAAAAAGTTGATTTGAGCTCTCAATAACATAAAAAAAGGCTTAGAAGGGAAACTGGATTTCAACCATTATTATGGCAGTCACTTCTCATGGCCCTCTGACAGCAGCAGCGGAGCGAGTAGTGAAAGTAATTCCCAAGGAAAATTCACTTGGATTCCGTGGCAGACCGGGACGCGGCTGTAGACGCTTTGTACCGGCCGGTCATGAGCATGAGAGCGATCAGCCCTTGGAACAGTGAAGGAACAGGCACGCTGCGCTCCAAAACTCGCAGAGGAGGTCAGCCCCAGGCCTTGGCACCGCTCGAGACCAGGGCAAGCGCCTTCGGACCGAGACACAGCCCTGCCCAGGGAGAGCTCCTCTCCTGCTGCACCGGGCCTTCTCTGCAACACGCCCCGCTCAGTCAGGGAAGATTTATTTCCTGAGAAGAGCCTGAATAATTTCAAGCCACAATTAATTAAAGACTGCTGCAAAGTGCTTGCAAACAGGAAGCAAGGCAGAGAAAAAAACACAATCTCTAGAAGCCCAGCTTGTAGTGAATTAGCTCTAATCAGGCTAACAGTGATGGATGCACTCCCCCAGTGGCTTTCATCCGAAAGCTTGTTACACTGATCATCGCAAAGGCCCTGCGCTGGATGAGGATGAGATGGACCAGCTGATAGACTGGGTTTCTCCTGCATTTTGAGGATGCTGGATCTCGGCACGGAGAAGCTGTCCAACTTGGCCGAAGTCACACCAGTAAATCAGTGGCCGTCTATAACCAGCAATATGGCTCCCTGGCTCTGAGGACAGGCCGGCAGATTTTCCTGAAAAGAGCAGACTGTTTACATTTGGGGAAAAGAAGCTCCATTAATTGGAATGAAAGCTGAGACCATGTGTTGCTTACCAAAGTACATGGGACATCGTAGTGTTTTGCAGGGCTGCAGGCTGGGAGGGAGTGCTGGTGCCTCCCGTCCAACCTCCTGCTCCGAACAGGGTGAGCTCCAAGCGGGGACCAAGTGGCTTTGCACCTTCTCCAGGCCAGTTCTGAACATCTCCAAGGAGGATTTTCACCCTCACTGTGAAAACATTTTTCCTTCACCTCCTGCTGGATTTTCCCTTGCCACAACTTTTGCCGGTTGCCTCTGGATCCTCCTACGGATGCACACCTCTAAGAGCCTGGCTCTGCCTTTGTAACTCATTAAGCAGTTGAAGACTGCAATTAGTCCCTTAGCTGAGCAATCCCACTTCCCTTAGCATCTCCTCGTACATCCCATGCTCCAGCCCCCTTAAAATCTTGGCGAGCACTGGGCTTGCCCCAGCATCTCCCTGTCGTACAGTTTGATGCAGCCACCCCAGCTCACCAAGCACCCAAAGGATGAGAGGCTGAGCAGGCACTCTGGGAAGGGGAGGATGATGTCTCCTCACAGGACAGCTGGTGTAGGATGTGGCTTGGTGCCAGGCTGTCAGGGGGCACACAGGGGCTGAGGAGCACGGGATGACCCCCGTGATGGGGACCGCCATGCAGAAACATCACTGTGGGCATGCCAGAAACCTGGTCAGGATTAAAGGGCTTTTTGAGGGTAGATGTGGTAGAGGTCTGACCTTGCAGGCTCTGGTTTGGAGAAGGAGAAATATCTCCAGGATTGTACTGGGAAACAAGCACCCCCAGAGCACCGACACTTTCTGTGCTGGAGCTTCTGCAGTCACCATGGAGGGAATGTGGTGAGTGGGAGGAGGTCCCTTATCTCTGTCCCCTAGGACTAGGGCAGGGGCCCCACGGAGGAATGCGCTGGCTGAGCTGCACTTCTAACACGGCCCATGGAGCAGGAGCTTGGGGGGGGTATTTCTGTTGGTTGTGCTCAAGTCCTTTTTAGGCACCAGAGCAGGCAGCCTGGATATGTCCCTTAATAATGACTGCCCATAAATCTTGCTGTCATGGTGGGGGCCTTTCATTTCCAGATATAGATTGGAGAGTAAATGCTACCGACTATTCTGGGAAGTGGCAGCTAATAAATGGCTCCAGAATTTGCTATTTTAGACTTGGTCTTCACTCTTGAGGAGAAATGGTAGCAAAGTTGGTTGCAGAATGCACATAAACTGAACAGGTTTCATCTAAGATAAATTGAAGAGTAACCTCTGCCAGATCAGCACCTCAGGTGGGATATTTCTCCTTCCTGTATTGGGAGAAGCTTAGAGAACTGGCCACTGAAGTCAGCTGAAGTGAAAAGCTCAGAGACTGAACGTGTTAGGGGATGAAACAGCTTTCAAGGCAAAGATACAAACCTATTTGGTGCCTCTTGCAAGAAGAGTGACCTACTCACCTCCAGGCACGTGTAGATAAATCCACCAAAAGCAACAGTGAGAATTAACAGGGCTCAGAAAGACTGGGCAGGTCTGCAGGGAAAAGTGGGTCTGAGGATCTGGAAGTGTCCAGAGAAAATGAGAATTGCCAGAAGTCAAGCTGAGCTGGACCTTTGAAAGGAAGTTCAAACAAATAGCAAAAGACTCTCTATCTAAGTCAATAAAGAGAAGGGGTTGGTATGCGGGTCAAAGAGTGGAGATTAGAGTTAATCTCAGATGGCCCCCATCCTAAACACATTACATTTCTTGTGAGGTCAATGGTGCACCAACCACAGGGTATCTCATGGTGATGTCCCCAGGAAACCAACACCAGTGGTGGGCTAACCACAGGGAACCAACCTACCCCTGTCCTACAGGATGGATTGGCTCCAGCTCAACACAGCACCCATGGGAATAGGCTCTGGGGAGGGCCAGCAAGGGCAGAGGTCTCAGCACCCACCCCTGGTCCTGAAGCTGGTCCCCTTGGAGCCCTGGGAGCCTCCCATCACTGCCCTTAAGAGGCACGACAGCAGCTTCTGGAGGTGGGGTGACATTTTTTGGTGCAAAGGACAAGACCCTGTACTGTGGGACTACCAGGAGGGTGTGAAATACAGGATAATTTTTCTGTTGTAAAATGCAGCTTGGGAAAATGTGCGGGAGCAGCGGATAGAGGCTGGGTAATTGCACACGATGGTAAGACACCACGGATGGAGCCAGCAGGACCAGGAGAGGGATCGCTCCCATCCAAAGTGGTTGGGCTCTGCAGCAGGTGAAGGACACCACTGGAAGGGGTACAGAAAGGTTCAGCTGGATGACAGCTCGCTGCTCCGTCGGGGCTGGGAGAAGTTAAGGGCAGGAACAGGCCTTCCAGGAGAGCAGTGGGAATGGGGAGGACCTCAAGACAGAGCATTCTGGGTGTATGAGCTATCAATGCTGCTAGGAGGCAGCAAGGTCTGGCCCATGAAATCATGGTCTTTGTAGGTTTTAGCAGTGTGGATTTTCTCTACGGGGACTATGGAGGACATGGAAAGATTGACCTTGAGGAGCCATTCTGAAGGAGCCAGCTGGTAATGAATTTTAACTGTTAAGGCAATAAACAGGGATACTTGCACATCCTTGGGAAATTCAGGCACTGCCAGGAGTACTTTGTAGATGCTGGGAGGAGGAAATCTCTTTTCAGTGTGTAGCAGGAGTCTGAGTCCTCGCTCCAGTGAAGGAGGGCCAGGCGGTGAGCTCTGCCCCCTCTCCCCTTGGACCAGGCTCAGCTTCACTCTTTCCCCAGTGCTCATCCCTTCCAACATCCCAGAGGGGCTTTTAAGCTCAGCGAGACCCTCATCCCTCTCCCACCATAGCTCTGCCATGGGACCTGTCCCTGCAGCCTCCACCCCTTCACAAAGCAGAGCTTGCACTGGGGCTCAGGCTTGGTCCCATGTGGCCCCCATGCACATGCACATCGCCTCCAAGGAATGTGCTTTCTGGGTGGAAACTGTGTCATTGGAGAAATATTTCATATTTTCGTTTGCTCGCATTCCCCGAATGAAAAACGAATCGTGAATTCTCATAAATAAGAGGCCGAGTTTCTCATTTACATATTTTTGTGGTTGTTGGAGCGGGGGCAGTGGCGGCCCTGCCAACCATGTCCTAAGCGCTCCCCTCGTGCACCTTCCCTGCCGCTGGCAGCCCCTGCGCTCCCTGGAACATGCTGCCCCGAGGAGCGATGGGCTCCATGTTGCTTAGGTCACCCTCCATCCTGCCAAGCGATCCGTGCGGTGACAGGCTGCTGGCACGAGCGTGGTGGGGAAAGCAACGCAGAAGAGGTAACGGAGAGCTTCGGAGAAATCCCAGCCCTAAGGTTCTGGGATTTGAAGAGGGGCCGTGTGTGGGTTTGTGCAGATGTGTTGGAGAAATCCTGTGATGTGCTCCAGGCCTGGTGCTGGAGGGAGGACCAGTGGCTGCTGGGGATGGGGCAGTAGAGCAGCACATGAAGGATGGAGTCAGCGGAAGAGATGAGGCTGGGGCACCACAGGAGAGGATGTGGCAGGTGAAGGGAAGGGCGATGGAAGAAGCAGTGCAAGCAGGTGACCATGGGCCCCTGGGACTCTGCTTTCTCACAGGAGAGATGCAGTTGTCCCATGGCTCCTTCCTTCGGCCGTTCTGTCCTCACTCACTATGGACCAGTAGCATCACCCTTCTGCCTCACCAACCTTCTCCCATGGCATCATGGCCAGGGTTGCTTTGTAATTAGTGCTCTGTCCTGCTCTGCCTTCCCGTGGGGACGCTACACCCTTGGGGTTGCCCTGCTGGCGTGTGCATCTTCTGAGATCCATCTCTCGACATGGGCAGGACAGAGAGGGAAGCATGGTCTCCAAGCATCACCAACAATCTTGTAGGCCATGCGTAAGGGAACCTCCGTGCTATCCGGGGCAGATGTTTTCCTCCTGGTCACCTTTCCTCCAAAGAGGTCTATCAGTCTGCCAGGGTTCCCAGCTTGTGCCACCTTCTGGGTGGCAGTGATGCCATCTCAGGGCACACAAGGCTGGGAGCCCTTCTGGGCTGGAAGCTTCATCTCCACTTTGGGATGCTGCATCCTGACCCCAAGCCACACACAACCATGGCCCATGTGTGTCCTGGTGCACAGGTAGGTTCAGGCTCAGGGCCTGGCAGGTGGAAGTGCTGCAGGGATTCCAGCCGTGGCCATAGCTGTCCTCTGGACCATCTCCCCACCAGGCTGTGCTCTGGGTTTGGGGCTGGCCACATTCTCTTGGCACTACCAGGTGAGGTCAGTTTGTGTCACCCAAGGGTTAATGGCTATAAACCATGCTGCTAAAGCCATCTTCTGGTTTCAATTTAACTTCACTTTTGCGTGTGGATTAGACTCAAGGATGTTCATACTCACTTAATAATCTCCCCTCTTAGGCACTGCTGAGATTAGTGCCGGTTGCCAGAGCCAGGGAAGGAAGAGGAACATTTAACACTTGTCTTCCTGAGAAGTGACCCCACTTTCCCAGGTCCCAACAGGTAAGGAGAGCTGGAGGCCTGGCTGAGAAGCTGTAATAATGTTCTAGGGCAGATGTGTACTTGGCTGGGTCTCCCCATCGAGCAGATTTGGAGAGATGGGCTTGGGCGATACCCTAATCTTGTGAGTGTGCCAAGAGCAGGGACACGGGACACCGAGGTCTGTATGTTCTCCTGCAGAGCTCCATGCCCCAAGTCCCAGTGATGCAGTGTGTGAGATGGAGGTCATCTACACTAACTCACCAAGAGGCTCAAGCCAACCTCCCAAGCCCAGGGAAGCCCAACACCACCATTGGCCCCGGCACGCAGCCCTCAGGGGTTCACCTTGGCCTTCCCCTGCCCTTCCCTCATCAGACTTGAACATCGTGCAGCAAAAAGATGTTTTTGGAGTACAAGCAAATGTGTCCTGCAAAGTAGTCTAAACATAACATGAGGAAACAGAAACATGGGGCCAGTCTCCGAGAGCAGCAAAAATAGCGTGGGGCTCCCCTCTCAGAGCCCAGCCCCTTGCCTTCTCTGCAGCAAGGCCGTGGGGACACAGGGATGGCATTAGGCTGGCAGGCAATGCCAGGGCTGTTCCTAGCCCAGGAGCAAGTCAGGTGCCCAGCCAGGCAGGGACACACAGCTCCTCCACCATGCTAGGGGATGGAAGACACCGCTGCCCATGGGGACTAAGAACTCTGTTTCAGACGCGGTTGTGTTGGCACCTCAACTCTGATGGGGCTCCTCATGGCCCCGTGCAGTCTCTCCAAAGGACTACTCCTGTTCCTGGAGGAGGACAAGGGGGTGAGCACCTCCCTGCCCAGAGTTCTGCCCAGCAGACCAACACTGGGGACATTCCTCCAAACACTGGTCATGGTCTTGGTGTCACAGCAAAGGGAAGGCATGGTGCCTTGGGCTTGCAGGCAGGAAAGGTGCTGTGAGCCTCATGCAGGACCAGGAGGATTAACTATGCCAGAGGACGTTGTCCATAGCTCATGGTGGACCCTTGCCAAGGGGGCCCTGCCATTCAGCCTGGAGCTGCTGGGCTAGCCCACACATTTCCTAGGGGAGCAGCAGGCTCAGACCCCTGTGAAGGTCCCTGTCCTTGGGCCACTCAGAGCCTCACAATACTGGTGGCTCTCCAAGGCTCTGGGCTTCTTGAGGCAGCCATGGTGGCTTGCAGGATGCTTCAGGTCTCCATCTGCAGCTTCAGAGCTCTCCTGCTCATCAGACATGTACAGCTGCCATGGCTCTTCACCTAGGACTGCACTCTTTCATCTGATGTCCAGGGTTTGGGTTCCCGGCAGCCTGGATGCTCCTTGTGCCGAGAGGAATTGTGATCACATTAGGCAGTCTTCACCAGAGCAGACAGGGTCCTCACCTCCCTGGCTCAGACTCTTGCAGGGATTTGAAGGAAGTGGAAAGGAGAAAAAGGGAGCTTTTAACATAAAACATCTGGCATGTTATTCTGCTTTGGACACTACAGAATGAGAGAGAAGCATATCCTCTGGGCAGAGTGAAGGAAAGGGGAGATCTCTGGATGTAGCTAGTGATGGGCACAAGACAGGCATGTCAGGGTCTCCATGAGATCTGTGCTGCTGTGTCCACACTGGGCATGAAGGGACACAGCCCCGAGGGAACATGCTCAGAGCCATGCCTGGGGGTGCCCTGCACCTTCTGTCATCTGAAGGTCATCTGGCTGTCCCCAAACCTCGGGACAGAGCAGCCCACAGCCCACAAGCAAGGTCCTGTGTTTCATCTGGGAGGAGGAAACTCGGCACCTGGAGCAGGGGGGAGCTGGGAGGGCAAAGCGGGGCCCAGCAGGCTGCAGGGGGTGTCAGAGAACAGACCGTGCCTGGGATAGAGCTGCGAAATACTTGGTAGGCTCTCAAGCTGGCAGCAAAGTGAGCTCAGATGGACTCAAACATCGTTTCCACCTGGTCTGAGAGCCGTCCAGAAGAGAGAGGCAGTGCGCTGAGCAGAGCTGAGATCAGAGCCTTGCAGTGACCCAGACTAATGCTCCCTTTTATCACCCGGCTTTAAACACACGCTTTTATGATGTGCGAAAAAGGGGCATATGGTTCTCTAATTAACTCAAGAGTGCTGAGTTGTGAAGTGCTGTGAGGAAAAGCAGTTACAGCAGAGATGGCAGGGGCGATGTCAGATCAGGCCCGTCCTCTGCCAAGCATCTTGGGGGGAGATGCCTTCAGCAAGGGCACTGCACATCTGGGGGGGCTTGGACAGTTCTCAGCAAAGTATTTGCCCTTGAAAGGTTTGAGGGAATCCACCCAAAACCTGACAAATATTGTGCTCATACAGTGGATGCTCTCATGCAGCAGTTCCTGGGGAAGCTTGCAGCGGGGCTGGTTGTGCTTTATTCTCATTTTGCTGGTGCTCTGCTCTTTGTGTGTGCATTTGCATGTCCGCGCTGCCTGCATCCAGCTGGAGCAGCAGCGTTTCTTAGCGCTTCCCACCCGCCTGTACAGGGTTGCCCACAGCCAGCCCGGGGACCCCCAGGACAGGGAGACACCTTCAGCATTTCCCACATCTCCCCACAACTATGTGTTGTGCTGTTTTACCTGGAAACAGAATTCCTGTGTTTTCTATCCTTGAAAGCAACACTAAGTCCTGAATAATTTGCTGTGAGAGGGAAATGCTTCTTTTGGTCTGAAACATGATGGCTGGTTTGGCTGTTTTTGTTCAGCTTTAAGATATAACCAGTTCCACGCTAGAATGAAAAATTCTGGAAATTTCACTTTGAAGTGTGAAATATTGTGGTAGATTTATTTATTTATTTATTTTTGTCTGAAGCTTCTTTACTCTGAGGCAATGTTTTGCAGTTTAAAAAAAAAAAGAAAAAAAGAGCATTAATTAAGTTGAAATATTAGCCACATGCTAGCTAGAAATGACATCTTAATTCTTAATTGGCTCAGTTAAGCTGATGCATTACTGTGGGCAATGGGAAATGGGATCTGGTGGCAGAGCAGAGACGAATTTGAAAGTCGTAGGAGAGCTTCATCCCTGCACACCCTCGAGGCCATCAGCCCCTGTTCTGGCAAGTGGCTGATGCTGGGGCGTTCCTACCATGGGGACCGGGTGTCTCAAACCTAAAAACACAGCACGTGCACAAGCAGGTGGCAGGAGGGACACTCCTTGTTCTGGCCTTGGTCCTGGGAGTAAATGAGACCCCGACAGTGAGTGTCGTGTCACTGGGAATAGGGCACTCGAGGGATGGAGATGCCGTTGCTCCAAGGAAGAGGTGAAACTCTGGAAGAGCTGGGAGATGAACGCAGAGATAGCTGTGACCCTGCACAGAAGGAGACTGCGGAGTTAAGGTGGGGTTTTAACTGAAAGTGAGGAATTTCTGGCCCTACAGAAATGCCCAAACAGCAAGGACCGCAGGTGGGCAGTGGGGAAGGACTAGAGACCGCCCAGGCCCTGAGGAGGGGGAGAGGAGAAGGGCCACCAGCCTCGGCCCCTCCACCTGCACCGAGGGGCACCGGTAGCACCCACCCACCCGCCCCAGCCCTGTGCCCTCGCTGCCCTGCTCTCCCCCGACATCTCCCTGCTCTCCCGGCTCCTCTCGTGTCCTCATCTGACTCCTGTTGGCCAGCCTGCCGGGAGGAAACAGCGTGCATTGGTGTCGGGCCAGGGCTCCGCTTGTGCTGCAGCTCACTGCCAGACTGCAGGGCTAGCGGCTGGTCCCGCCCCAGCGCTCTCCCCTCCAGGGGGCTGCGCTTTGGGGCTCTCTGCTCTGCCCAGACAGGCTGGTGGGAACCCAAGGGCTTCGAGACCTGCCAGGTCTGGGCAGCAGCTCCCAGGGCTCCTCGGGAGGGCAGCTAACCCTGACAGGCAGACAGAGCCCGTGGGATGCCAAGAGCTGTGACGGGGCTCGATGGAAGCATGGCTGCTGGCTGGAGAGGTGGGACCACTGTTGGCCAACTGCCCCAGAAGCAAGAGGGAAAGGCTGTGCTGTACAGAGACCACCAGGCAGGATGAGACCAGCAGGGCACGGCCCGTGATGGGGTCTGGTTGCTGCTCTGGTAGGAGGTGAAGAGCAACACTGGCTTGGGAAGAGTGGGCTGGAGAGAGCCAGGAGGACACTGGAAGAGCCTTTCAGGAAGGTCACTCTGGTGGAGCTTCTGGGGAGATCCTGGCTGGCACTGGGGCGAAATGTGCCCCTGATTTCACCAGCTCAGATCCCCACACCTCCTGTGCCTGCACTGCTCCCATCCCTGGTGTTTCTAACGCCAGCCCAGGAACTTCTGGGCCTGCTTCTGTCCAGCTCCTCTGCCTTGGTGTCACCACCCCGGGATGCTGGCATCTTCTTGTGGCTACTGCTCTGCAGCACCAACCTCTCTCTCCTCATCTCTCCATGGAGCTCTCCTTTCCCCCCGTCCCCTGATTTTTACACCGGGTTCCCAACCCTCCTCACTCACACCAGCTGGCTGCTGGCTCGCTCCTCCAGCTCTCCTTGCCCTGGTTCAGCCACCTCCTTGGCCCAGCCCTGGTCCCCTCTGCCTACCCCTCCTGCCCAAAGACTGCAGAGCGTTGTGATGGAAGCCCCTGACATAGCTGGACCACCGACCATGACACCCATCACTTCTCTGGGTTCCTCACCACACCATTAGAGTCACCATCCCCACGCTCACTTTTCCAGCAGCTTGGGCAGAGCCACCAGCTCACACACCTGCAGCCAGCTGCAGCCCTGCTGGAAAGGGTGTTTTAGGGAGATTTCTGTAATTCCCCATCAAGTACACCATGAAGTACTGGCTTTAATTACACATATGGTGCTCCTTTAGGAGTCAGACAGCAGGGCTGCAGATTGCTCTGAACCAACCTCCTCCTTTGATAGGTGTTTTGGCTCAGGGCACTCAGCTCAAGGTGGCCCCGTGGCTGAGCAGGTCCCTCCCAGCCCCCAGGTCCCCTTGAAAGGGGTCAGTACTTGACTTGGAGACCTTGTGGGGAGTTTCCATTCCTTGCAAGGGCACTCTTTGGCTATGGACATCTCTGGGTTGCTGCTGCTCCAGGCCTTGTCAACATCAGCAAATACATCACTCCTCTTGCAGGGTTTTTCAATCGCCTTCTCCCGACATCACGTGGCTGGGGAAGACTCGGATTTCACTCTGCTGAAAGGAAAATGCTAAGTCCTTCGGGGTGCACAGAAATGCTACAGGCATTAACCTTAAAAAGCAGAGCACAAGAAACCATAGCAGTTTGTGCTTTTTTTTTTTTTTTTTTTTTTTTTCCTTCTTCTTAATAAGTCTTAATTTGAAGCTCTGCTCGTGATTCTTGGGCTCTGACTCATGCTTGGGATAATCAGTGCTCTGGGAGCCATCGACTGGCATTTGCAGGGTGCACTGGAGGGAGGGAGGCAGCCCAGCCCTGCCTGCTATATGTTTCCCCTCAACACCACAAGGATCTGGCTGCAAGATAATCAAGTTCCACCGCCTTTTCCTTAGGGCCCCTCTGTGCTACAGACACAAACTTGAGCGCAGTCAGCGTCTAAAGTTCATGTTCTGGCTGAGCGTTACCAGTTACATCGCTGTGCTCGGTTGCCCACAGCTCGCTTCAGTTCTCCCCTTCTGTGTTGAGATTTTCCAGCCTCGGTCTCTGCACAAAGGCCATTTGAAGGAAAGTCTCTTTGAACACGCTTTGGCCATTTCAGAGTATGAGGGCAGGGAAAAGCAATATCTCCATAATAAACATACCCATTTTTCTTTCAAGGATACAAAACAATCTTCCAATTTTTAGGCGGCTCTACTGCTGAAACTGCTGGGGGTCAGAGCTGACATCTGGCAGGGAATCAGTCCCGACCGAGAACAACTGCGGAGCCTTCCAGTAAACACTGCGTTTCAGTTGCTGAAAGCTATATCCACCCAGGCGCAGCATGCGTTGCAGTGATGGTACCTTTTAATCAACACTTGGAAAGCTCACAGGCAGCCCGAGGAAGGACAAAAACAGCCTCTTGAACGATCTGACCAAACATCCCCAGCACAAAGAGGTTTCAGCGAGCGGGGTGCGCACGGCCTGGAGTTACCTATCAGCAGCAGATGTTTAGCTGTCCTTGAGAAGGACAATGTGAATGAGATGTATGGAGCCAGGACCACTAAATCCCTCCTTGGCCAGCTTCAGATTATAACAGCTCAACGATACATCACCAAAGACTTCCCAGAACTACATAAATACCAAAGAGAATTTGATATAAATCATAGAAGGATTTAGGTTGGGAGGGACATCTGGAGGTCTCCGGCCCAGCCCCTGCGCAAGCGGGGCTAGCTCCAAAGCCAGGTCAGGGCACTCAGCACCTTGTCCAGGCAAATTCTGAATATGACCAAGGATGGAGATCCCACCAACTCTGCAGCTCATGTCCCAGGGCAACACAACCCAAGCTTCATGGGTGCTGTGCGCCCAAGTGCCTTAGTGCAAGGAGAGCTAGTCACCTGCAGGGACTGGAGGAGGAGATGCGAAAGAGAGGCGAAGCCTGCAGAGAAGGCACCTTCACAAGCATCCTCTGTTTGTGCATGGCCAAAAACAGTGCTGGGGTAGGTGTCCGGACTGGGCAATGAGGGTGTTGTCTCCCCTTCACCTCTCTCCCCAAGGCAGACCCCAGTGCTGCAGGCAGGTGTCGATAAATATTCCTGAGACACCTCAGGGTCCCTTTGAGGCCATGGGTGATTGATGCTGTTTGTTGCAATCATGCCAAGGCTGAGAACCCCACCAATGCATGTGGCTGCAGCTCCAGCCCTGAACCCACTGAGAAAGACCCTGTGTTGGCAAAACCTTATGTTGGCAAGACCCCTTTCCATGACGACTGCAGGAAGTGACTGCTGGAGAGAAATGAGCTAATGGAAAGCTGAGACTGGGCGGGGTATGGCTGGTCTCGTGTGGGCCCATTCATTACTCGATCAAACGCAGCACACACATACACTGGGACCTTCCAGCGGCCGGCAGGGAGCCTGAGCCTGAGCCCCGGCACACTCGGGCAGGGCCAGCCATGCTTCTCTTGCTTTGAGAAATGTCTGTGCACCAAAAAGCATGGGGCATAGCTGGGAGCATGTCAATCCTACCCACAGAGTGCCCCAAAATGTGGCTCTGCTGAAACGTGTCTCATATTGCTCCAGGATGAGGATGGAGATGGAGACATCCTCTCTGGACCATGCTTAGAGCAGCCAGTGGTGCTCTAGAAGGTTGTTGGTGTTTTAACAGCAGCCAGGGCTCATTCACAGATACTGTGAAGGGCCAGTGGGCTCCTGGAGGGCTGAAGCAAGCAGCAGGTACGTCACCCCAAGCACACACTACACCCCAGCATCCCGCTGGTGAATTTCATGTGAAAATAGTGAAAATAGCTATGAACAAGGAAGTTCACAAGTCTGAAGGTTTTGATTACCAAAAATTAGACTGAGCAGAGAGTTGATTTGATTCCCAGGTACTACAGAGCCCTGTCCAGACTCACAACCTGCCTCCTCCTGCCCCATGCCTCAAGATGCATGCCTCTGGGATGCTGCAGCAGGCAGACTTACAGAGGTCTGCATTTCAGACTGTTTGGGGTGATAACTCATTAGCTAGCAATGAACAGATTACCAGTTAACCAAGGCACGAAAACATAAGGGTGCTTGCCCATGGGCAGAGATGACCTCCCTGTTCCTTGCTGCTTGATTTCAAGATTGTAATACTGGTCTGGAAGATGTGGTGGTCAAACACTAGGCACTTGCTCAGCAGAGGGATGGGGAGGTGAAATGAAAATTTTAGCCTATACGATGCCAAGCAGGACCAAGCAGATGTACCAGCCTCAGCTTCCCAAGACAGCAACAGACCCTTCTCAAGGGGATGCTGTTTGGACCTGAGTATCAGGGCAGGGCAGCAGCAGGGACCTCCATGTCCCCAGTCTCTCCCCGCTCCATGACCTCCGGAAGCACGCTAGGGCAAAGCCAGTTTGCCAGACCCAACTTCAGAGCAGATACGGTGGAAAATTGTGCTTGTCGTCACTCCTCACAGATCATGGCCATCCGCCGTGGGGGGAGCAGCCCTCTGTCCCCCAGTAAGCCCTCGCTGTGCTGGCATCCAAACGCAGAGCTCTGGGCTCCTCCACCACCAGCGGGTCTCCTCTCCCTCCGGCTGATGCAGATCTTCCCATGGGTGCTGCCCTGGGGGATATCCCCCACTGCAAATACATCTCAGATTTGGATAGGGGAAAATGGACTGACCCAGGAAGGACAATTCTCCATCCCTGCAGGGTCTGCAGCATCGGCTGGATGATGTCAGGTTTGCGCTGTGGCTGGACACCTCCAGGGGCCCCTTCCCCTGTGCGCCGGGTTCTGCCCTTCACACATAGCTTTCCTTTGAGTTATGCATCCCCTGCGCTCCGCACAGGCACCGTAAAGCCGTGTCACGCCCGCCGGCATCCCGGAGCGAGCAGCGTTTCCTATGACAACACCGTAAACACACACGGAGCCGGATGCTATCCCCCGGGGCAGGTGTGGGACTCCTCCGTAGCTATGGTGAAGGTGTGTTTACGGCGGTGTTTGGCCTGTCGGTGCTACCCCCGGGACGACTGGGGTGCTTGGGCGTGCAACAGCCGGGCAAGGCTGTTCGGGGTGTTAATGGGAACAGTGTGTGGCCCATGCCTGCTGGCCGCAGTGAGGAGACCCACAGTGGGGACCGTGCGCTCGAGGCACCCCCAGGGCCGCCACCCCCTGGTCCACCACTTGCCGCCATGCGGCCCTGGATGCAGTCCCAGGAGCTCTTGCTCCAGGCGGGTTTTCTCACCCAGATATTGTGCTATGCAGCAAACGGCTTCTTTTCCACTTGGGCCTCTTGCTTTCTGCCTTCTTCCCTGCTTGTAGAAGCGTGCCGATAACTGTGCCTTCCTGGTGCTGGCCAAATTGCACAGCTTTTCCCCGACACTTTGCAAACTCCAGTGAAAGCTCCCAGTCCTTCCCCGCGGGCAGCTCATGGATGGCTTGGCTCTGCCCTGGCCAAATTGCAAAGGGCTTGGATCCCAGTCCCCGGTGTGAGTGCCAGGGGCAGGGAAAGCTTGCCTCGCCTCTATTCTTTCTAGGTACAAAGCATGCTTTCAAAAGTCAGAACCATTTCACTGGCAAGGGGTGGAAGCTGCTAGAGACGTCCAGCTGCCCCAGTTACAATTCCCAGCAAGGCCACATTCCCAGCCCTGCTCTCTGCATGTTTTGCAGATCCATGTATTGGAGGTGCATCCTCTGGAGCCCAGCCAGTGCCACCAGACTCTGCACGCCCAAGGGTCATGCTGCTGCAGAGCTGCTCTGCACTGTTCCTCGCGTCTGTCTGTTCCTGGGCTGCTGCCCTTGCTGGAGCACAGAGAGCTTGTGTTTAACATCCATGTGTCTCTTTCTTTGAGCACTACATCAGTCAGCAGCGAGCATTCAGCTGTGGGGTGCTCCTTCACATCTCCCCCCTCATCCCCCAAACTGCAGCCCGGAGCCTTTTGCGGGGCTGCAGGTGAGCACAAAACAGGTGCCTGCAGAGTCCCAGCAGCTCCTGCATGGCCCTCTGTGTCTTGACGTGTCCCAGCGCTGGGTGTGGATGACAAAATGATTTTCAGTTTTCACCCCCTGGACTTCTGGGGGCCGCAGCCATCAGCACTTTCTCTAAAAGAAAGCGGGAGCTGAGATAAAGCAAGTGGCCAGGCCAGGAAGAGGAACAAGAATTCAGCTCACGTCTCCAAGTGGGCATCCAGGCTGGGGACCTCGCACCTCTCGCAGGTGGAGAGGAGCTGGGTAGATCTGCAGATAATTTGTGCTTCCGGGGGCTGCCAGTTTCCAAAGCCATGGAGGGAGCACCTGGAGCTGGGGGACACAGGCCCACGAGAGGGGTGCAGAGGGGGCATTTCTTTGCATTGAGCACCTCGCATTGAGCACCTCGAGGTGCCCTGGTGCTGCGTCTGGGTTTGCAGACTGGGGTCGGAGCCGAATCCAGCACAGCCGGGGCTGCACCTGGGGTGGGGGGATCGGCCTCCAAGCGGGGGGGGAGGCACCCGCGGTTCTGCCCCAGAGCAGCCGTGCTCGGCTGCACGCTGGACAAGAAACCCCCGCGCCGGGGCCTGGGTACCGCGGTGGCTGTCCCCTGCCGGGCCTCGGGGTGAGCGCTGTGTCCCCAGGACACCCCGGCTGGGGAGGGGGCCGGGCCGTGCTCTGCCCCCCCCCCAGCCGAACAGCCCCGGGCGCAGACGGCTCGTTTTTCTGCGAATTCCCCGTTCTGTCCCCCCGGCGGACACCCCACGGCTGCCACCTAACGGCCACCGCGGGCCGAGCGGCGGGGACACGGCGGGCGGTGGCCGCGGCGGCGAAGCCGAGCCGAGCGCGCGGCGGCTGCAGCCCGGACCCGCGGCTCCCCGCCGCCTCCCCGGGCCCCAGCACGGGCCCGGTCGGGGCCGGGACCCCTCGGGGAAGAGCAGAGGAAGCGGAGCCGATCGCTGTCCCGGTCCCTCTCCCTGTCCCCACCCCTGTCCCCAACCCCATCCCGTCCCCATCCCGTCCCCATCCCCGTCCCGGCCCAAGCACGGGCGCTGCAGGTGTCGGGGGGCTGGGGACAAACAAACGGGGACCGAGCTGGGAGAAACCCAACGCCACAACTGCGGCACTTTCGGCCGCCCCCCGTCAGCTAGGTTCTAACGCCGCTCAGTCCCCCCGTTCCCCACGCCTGGGCTCCCTCCGTCCCCCTGCTGGAGACGGGTCCTCATCTGGCACCCGAGCACGCTCCGGGGGACGCTCCGGGCCCCGCTGTGCCGGGCAGCCCCCACCCCTGCACCCCGCTGCTGGCCCGGTGCCACCCGGCGTGTGCCACCCCCGTGCCACCCCGGCCCGGCCCTCCGCTCCCCTCCGCGCCCCTCCACTCCCCTCCCGCCGGAGGCTGCCTTGGCAGCTCCCCTGTAATTTTGGCAGAGCCGCACCAGAACTGGAGAGAGCGGCGAGGGAAATAAATAAAAAAAAAAAAAAAAAAAAAAAAAAAAAGGAAAAAAAATACAGCCCAATAGCCTGGAGAGGCTTGTGTGTTTGCCCTTTCGTCATGACGTAGTGTCCTGTGCCTCTCTCCCCCCTTCTCTCGTTCCTTTTCCCCTCCCTCCTTCCAACCCCCACACCCCCCCTTCCCCTCACATCCTTGGAAGCAACAATTAAGCAGCTCTGGGATAAAACACACTGACTGAGAGAGCACAGGGGCATTGCTTCAAGAGATGGCAAGGCAGGCAGCTGCACCCCTCCTTCCTGGAGTCCTCCTCCTCTTCTCCATCCTCCCGGCTTCCCAGCAAGGAGGTAAGGAAAGAAAAGGCTCCTTCTCCTTAGGACAGGGAGGCTCTGCCCGAACCTCCCCATCCTGCCCTGGCTGAGGAGGGACGAGCAGCCCCTGCCCTGCCTTGGGGACAACCGGGGGCGGCAGGGCAGCCCACCTGGGTGTCTCCTCCCGAAGGGCTCCTTGATCCCTGCATGCCATGCCCAGGCAGGGTGGGATGGCACCCAGGGGGGACGCACAGCTCTCCGGGGCGGCACTGCCAAGCCCATTCCGGGGGGCTCCAAGGTGCCTCATCCTGTCCAAGCATTGGGGATGCGCAGGCAGGGTGGTCACCGCAAGTGCCAGCGGCCAGGGGGCTGGCCCCCATTCCCCCCCCGGTGTGATCGCGGTATGGGCTGGGGGTGTGTGTATGCGTGCATCCCGCAGCCCATGCATGCCAGCTGCTGCGCAGTGGCCATGGCAAAGCCCCCAGCTGGGCACCGCTGCAGAGCACCATGGCCTGAGACCACGGTGCCTGGTCTGGCCCCTGCTCCGTCCTCTTGTGCTTGTGTCACTGGTGTTGGGGTGGCTGTGTGTGTCCCCAGTGCCACCCAGACCCTGGCTGGGCAGCACTGGCTGCAGGGGCTGGGTGACACCTCTGCCACACTCACATGCACGTGCATGTGCCGGGGCAGGGGACAAAAGCCACTGCGTGCCGGGGTGCACCCCCTGCATCCCGCTGCACGGCGGGAGGGAGCTGGAGCAGCTCACGCAGCAGGTGCCTGCCTGCGGGACAGCTCGCGTTTCGTGGCGGGGCCGTGAGCACGCACCGGGGAGAGCTGCTCCTGGCACAGACTTAAAGCTGCCCACAACGGCAAAACTGGGCAAAGGGCTGCAGGGTGGGGACAGCACGCTTCGGGGTGGGACAGGCACCTCTGCTGGAGCTGGGTTGAAGGGGGACAGTGCCCGTCTGCCTGCACGGGGAAAATGCAATGGCTAAAGGGGCAGAGGCAGCAGCAGTGATGGGGACAGTGCCAGAGCCATTGCATGGGGCCAGCAGAGTGGGGGCAAGGCAGGATCCCATGGGCAGGGGAGGGCAGTGCCAGTGCTGAGACACCCCCTGCACCTCTTGGGGCTGCCATGCACACAGGGTCACCCCCCAGCAGTGCTGAGCCAGGCACCTGTATAGCTGAGCTGCTGTCAGTGCCTGATCCTGAGTAGCTGCAGCCTGGGACCCAGGAGCCGTCCCTGATGGGATGCCGCTCTCCGTGCCTGGCAGTAACGCTCTGTGCTGGCTTTGCTTAACCATGGTGGCTTTGCTCACCAGCTCTCATGCAGTTGCCATTTGGGGCAGTCTCAGTGACTTTGGCCCCAGGGTGAGATCCCACAGCAGACTGTGAGCGTCTGGGGCTGCTGGCCCTGCTCCAGACCATGGCTCCCTCTGCAGGGGTGGTTGATACTTTGGAAAGCAGCTCCCCGAGGAGCTGGTGTTGGAGGTGGTCCCAGAGCTGACGGGGACACTGGAGAACATATCCCCGTGGCGGAGTGACCGATGTCCCTGCAGCCTGGAGTGCTGCTTGGCACTGGGCAGGCTCAGCTCTGCTCAATCAGCCTTGGGGGCCGAGCTGGGGCAGGGGCATGGCCAGTGGCACCCACAAGGGTGGGGGGGGGTGCAGCCACCCAGAGGGGGCTCAGCCAAGGGGGTGAGCTGGTGGCATTTGGGAGGCTCCCAGCAGGGAGGCCCCTGCTGCTCTGCACCCCTCTGGGGAGCAGGGTTGTTCATGGGGGCATGCGTGGCCCATGGGCCAGATTCGGGCTGCTGCATGGTGAAGCTGCTGTAAGAGGTGCCAAGTGCGGTGTTTGGAGGGGGGCACCCGTCCTCCAGTGCTTCCTGGAGAGCGAGACCCCAGGGAGGGCAGAGGGACATGGGGGTCCCAGCCCTTCACCCTCAGGGGTGCATTAGCAGCTGGGCTGGGCGAAGAGGCACTGGCAATGGGTACAAAAGTCACCTTCACCTCCTCCAGGCCTGGCCCAGGCAAGGCCACCAGGAGGGTTTGTCAGAGCTCAGTCGATGTCACCCCGTGTGCTGGGGACTGTCCCAGCTGCGATGGCATGTCTCCTCCCGCCGCCGCAGCAGCCTGGCAGGGCTGCTCCCTTTGCAGGAACCTGCAGCAGGGTGCGGGCTGTCCGCAGGCACCCGGAGATGAAAGCTGAGGCTTGGAGGCTGGACGGGAGCCAGGCTCTGGAGGCTGCCTCCCTCTCTCCCGTTAGCTCTCACTCCCGCCCAGCCTCCCGAGCTGCTACCAGTGGGCTCGAGACGCAGCACGGCTTCAAAGTTGCCTGGAGACTGCATGTTTCCAAAACCCATTCTCCCAAAAAAAGCAAACAGCAAGAGGGAAAGGTCTGCCGCAGCTGAGCGCTGAGCCTCCTGCGGGAAGAGGACGGAGGGGGGTCTATGGAGGCGTGGGGCTGAGGACATGGGGCAAGGGGCTGAGCTGCACTGGAGCCCAGGCTGTGCGCATCCATCCTGTTGTGGGTCCTCAGACGGCTCTTGGATGTGGGAGAAAATAAACTGTTGAATACAGAAAACATCTGCATTTCTCACTTGGACTGGAATCTGCAAGTAACTCTGCAGGTAGTGGAAACAGGATAATAGAAAGAGTGATCAGACTGAAATAGTGCAGCTGTAGTAGTGACCAAACAGTACAGAAATGTGGAAGAAAAAGCCCATTTTCTATAAACAATGCCCCACTCCAGGTTCTGAAGCACCTCCATGGGTTATCCCCTGCTGCAGCGGGGGATGTACATTCAGAGGCAAATTCTTGGAAAGCTTTGGAAATAGAGCCCTGGGGTGCAGGGTCCAGGCAAGCCCTGGTCTCCCTGTGGGGAGAAAAGGGGATGTGGGAGGAACCCTCCCTTCCCAGCCTGCCGGCAGCCTCTGTACAGGAGCAGACACAGGGCAGGGACCCTTCAGCCCCAGCAGGTCTGTGACTCAGTTTCCCCATCTCCAATGTGCCAAGGAGAGGGCAGAGGGCCCCCATGCCAGGATCTGACCCCGAGCCAGGTGATGGGCAGCGAGGGACAAGTGCAGTCATGGTGACACGGCCCTGGAGCCATCCCCGTAGCCCGGTGTGGCCCTGGTGCAGCAGCGCAGGGTGCGTGGGTCCAGCTGGAGCGCGGAGCTGACCGTGTTTGGTGTCAGAACTGGCCGGGAGCAGCACCCTGCAGGGCTCCTGAGCAACAGCCTCATCTCCCCCAGATCCATGCGGTCATCCTGGCCCGTGTCAAGGCAGGTGGTCCCCATCCACCTCCTGACCTGGGCATGGAGGGGTTTGGTGAACTCCTGGACACCAGCACCTCCTCTTTAACCCTCCAGAACACACACAGCCATGAAGCACTGGGACTGCACAGAGCTGAGATGGGAGATGCATGAGGGGCTGAGCACAGCCTCTGCAAGCCCGCCGGGGAGCCCCAGGACAGGCGTCCCCTGAGCCTTTATGTCCCCGCACACCCTGGGAGGACTGTGAGCTGCAGCTGCACAGCCTCCTCCCGGCTTCGCTGGGGGGGGGCTCTGCCAGGCAGCAATGGAGCAGGGGCCAGGGGCTCCCCAGGGCGCCCGGCATCCCCCCTGCCAGCACCAGGGTGCAGTGGGGGCTGCGCCTGGGGACGCTGTGGGGGGTGTCCACGCAGCCGGCCGTGGCCATCCCCTCCCGGCGGGGCGGGCCGGGGAGGCCGGGCGATGTGTGGATGATGTTTGGGAACAGGCAAAGGAGCTGGGCTTTGTTTTTCCAAGCTGGTGGGAGCGACGCGCGGGGGGGCGGGGAGGGGAGCAGGCGGGGGAATGTGCCGGGAAAGGGAGCTGCTCCGTAAGCCCTGGCCGGCTGCCGCCCGGCTGGGCTGGGCTGGGGCGGCGGGGCGAGCCGGCCGGTCAGCGGGGAGAGCGATGACCGAGTCCGGCCGCTGCGCTCCGGGGCCGCCAGCTGTGTCGGGGCCGGATTCGTGCTCCGGGCCGGCGGTGTGGGGATGCGCGAGGCCAAAGCCCGCTGCTTGGCACCGCTGGGGGCTGGGCGACACGCTGTGTGTACGCGGGGGTGCTGGCGTGGGGAGCTCCGACACCAACGTGTCCCCTGATGTGCGTGAGGACGGTGGCACGTGTCCTCCACGTGTGTGTCTCGACACTCGTCCTTCGCCTGTGCGTGCATCCCAACGGGGGTGCGCGTGTCCTGACGCCTCTCCCGTGCCTGTGTGCCCCTGAGATGAGCACCTGTCCCCGTGAGGCAGGGATGGGGCTCTGTCTCTGGTGCTCCGTGTGGTAGAGGATGCTCGTGAGCAGGGTGCGGGGGACACCCTTGTCCCTGCCATGGTGGGGGCTCCATGTGCAGCAGCAGGTGCCCTGCTGGGTGCCAGCTCTGCCACCCAGCTGCCACCTGTCCCAGGGCTGTGCCACTGCCTGCACCCAGCTTCTGGGGGTGCCATTTGCTCCCTGGCCATTGTAACATTCACATTCATAAACCCCCAAATCCTCCTGCCAGCCCCATTGAGAGTCCTCCACAGCCCTGCCAGACCCACCACAAATCCCTTTGCAAGCCCCCCAGTGCCAGAAAGCCCTGCCAGGAGCAGAGTATCCCCTGCACTGCATCCTTGTACCCCAAACCCTGTCTCCACCCCATCCATTGCCACGATGGAGCAGGAACCATCGATCTGCCGCACAGTGTCCTGCAGGAGACAGAGCAAGCGCTAAGCCAAGCACCCCAAAAGCATCGCTGTGGTGTCTGAGCACCACTGCTGAGCTCCAGCTCCAGCTGCCTGCCCTGGAAAGCGGAGGGACCTGGGAGCTTCTCGCTGCGCAGGGATGGACAGAGGGACACAGAGCTGCCAGAGGTGGTTCTGGAGACGGCATTGGCTTCGTGATGGGATGGGGTTTGGGCAGCAGAGCCGGATCCTAGCCCACTCTCCCCCCTGGTGTAGGGACAGATCCTGCTGCCACCCTGCCAGACCCTGGGGCAGCTCCAGACCCCATCCCCACCTCATTGCTGGAGAAATGGAGGTGTGCAAGGAAAGGCAGGGTGCTGCCCTTGGCTCTTGCTCTGGGGCTGTGCATCCTGCCTCATCTGGACAGAGCTGCACCCGTCCCAGGGGGTGCCCCCCCCCATCCCTGGTCCCGCTGAACACACAAATCCTCGTGGGGGTTTTAACAAGGGTCTCTTCTCTTGCAGGGGTTCCTGGTGCTATCCCGGGAGGGGGAGTCCCAGGAGGAGGCTTTTTCCCAGGTAAGGGGACCTGGGCAGTGTGGGGGCATCACGGGGATAGGCAAGCCCATGAGGGGGCACCCAGGGCACCTCTGAGCCCAGCAGAGCAGGACCAAGGTGCTGGAACACCCTGCCCTGGGCAGCTGCAGCACCATGGCATGGGGACAGGGCTGTGCCAGCCTTACGCTGGGGGTCACCAGCCCAGGGCTGGCATCTCCACAGCCTTGGCCACAAGAGGCAAAGGCCCAGGGTGACAGCCTGTCTGTCCCCAGTGCTCTGGCTAAAGGCCTGGGGACACCACAGGGGACACCCCATCTGCTTGTGTCCCTAGACCCCCAGCGTGGGCAGGGCTGGGTGGGAGCTTGCAAGGGTGGGTGCTCAGACTGTGTTGTTGCTTGCAGGTGCTGGGGTCGGAGGTTTGGGAGCAGGTGAGTGCTGGGGACCCTTCTCTGGTGCGGGGAGGGGGTGGCAGGGCAGAGGCTCAGCCCGTCCCACCCGGTGTCCCCATCCCGGGTGCCTGCAGAGGGGACACACTGCAGGGAGGGGCACATCTGACCTCTCTCCCTCATTCTCCCCCAGGGCTCGGGGCTGGAGGAAAACCTCTCAAAGCAGGTAGGAAGCCTTTCCCTCTTCTCTCACTGACTGTGCCAGCAGCCAGGATGCAGGAAGAGGCCGTGGGGATGGGATGTTCCCTGGCACCTGCCCACGCTTTTTGCCCTGCCCTGCTGTGCTCACCAAGCTCTTGACAGCCGAAAGGGCTCCGTGCGCCTTCATCCTTGTCCCCAGCTTCAGTGTGCTGCCACCTCCTCTCCAGCTGTCCCCAGGCCCTCCTGGTCCTCAGGTGTCCCCTGCCTGCCTGCACTTGTTGCTGGGCAGCTTTTGCTGGGGATTGTCTGGCCCAGAGAGGAGAGGGCAGGCAGGGCCACCACTAGGGGAGGGGGGAGGGGGATGCAGGCAGGAAGACGCACAGCACTGGGCCTTTTGGGGGACTCCAAGCCTGGGGCATGTCAGGGACTGCCAGGCACAGCTGGGAGGTGCTGGGGCAGTACGGGCTGGTTGGTTTGGTGCTGGTGGAGATGCCCAGAGCCCCGTGGCCCGGGGGGAGATGCTCTCTTGGATGGGGACCGCTGCGCCTGGGACAGGGTGCGCCGGCCTCATCAGCCCAGCTCTGCGCCGCAGGAGCGCCAGCCCCAGGCGGGGGCCTGCAACCTCCGTTTACTCAGATTTCAGCTCGTGGAAAGAAAAACAAGGCCCTTTATTTCGGCGTAATTAAAACCAAACGCGGTGCAGCCGCGAAGCCCCAGCCGGAGCGGTGTCCGCGCCGTGAGCCAAAGGCAGTGGAATTTGCGCCTGGAGGGAGCGAGCGCTGATTAGCCCCAGATGTTGGAAGGCAGCGCTGGCCCAGCCGGAGGGACTCATTCCTCAGCCTGAAACATTTCGGCTCAGTCCCCTTGTGGCCCGGCGGGGTGGGGGGCGGGTGAGGCGGAGCAGAGAGGGAAGGGATGACGGCGGTGATCAGATGGGGACGCGTGCCCCATGCCACCATGGTTGGGTCCTGTCCCTGTCCCCCATGCCCATCCCTGGGGCTGTGGTGGGCTGGAAGCGCCAGCAAGCGAGGCGAGACCTCTGGAGCAATCTGTCCCACTGGGATGGTGCAAATGGGGGCCTCCTGCTCAGCTGGTCCTGGTGGGGACCCATCCTGTGCATATCCCCATTCAGCACAATGGCTGGATCCTGCCCTCCTTGCTTTGCACAGGGAGCAAGCCATGGGGTGGCTGGCAGGGGAAGCCCACAGCTGGATGCTGGAGCTGTGTGGGATGGGGACGGGCAAGGGTGGCAGCACCCCAGCCCCTTCCCTGTCCCCAGGTGCTTCTGCACCCCCCAGCCTCCCTCAGACTGCTTCTCTTTCCAGGGGTCGGTGGCCTCGGGGGACTTGGCCCTCTTGGCCTCCAGCCAGGTGAGCATGGACAAGGACCATCCCCAGTGCAGTGTCCCCAGAGAACCTCCCCAGGGACTGCGGGTGGCTCATCCCCATCGGTTGTAGGGCAGTGAGGTGGCTCCACCACCACTTCCACCCATATGGGCAGGCTGGTCAGCCCCATGCAGCAACAGGGAAGGGGGCCCCGTGTCCCCACGGGGCTGGCAGCAGGGTGACAGTGCCCGCACATGGCACACACAGCAGTCCAAGACACCACGGGGTGCCTGGGCAGCAGGGGTGCGGAGGGGAGCAGGGATTGGAGGGGATGTAAGGAAAAGAAGTGCAGGGCACAAGCCAGGCTGGCACTGCAGAGCTGTTCTCGCGCAGATGCCACCTAACCCTGCCTTGCACTGTCTCATGCCAGCTCGCCACCCCTCACTGCCACTGCAGCCTGGGGGTGCAGGCACCTTCTTGCTCCCCGGGGCTCACCCTGCCCCTTCTCCCCTCGCAGGTGCTGCAGGTCTGCTCCCAGGAGGTGCCTTCCCCGGGGGTGTCTTCCCAGGTGCTGCATCCGCGGCCGCTCTTAAGGCTGCTGCGAAAGCTGGTGAGTGCTCAGGGTGCCTGCTGCGATGCTGGGGGGCAACACTGGGCATGGGCATCCTCAGGGCCCTGGGAGTCCCCTCTATGCCCAGTCTTTCCTGAGGATGGGGAGCTGCAAGCAGGAGACGCCAGCCCCACCTGGTGCCTGTTCTTGTGCTGAGAAAGGGACTTTGGTCAAGCTGGAGCCACCAGGAGCATGAAGCCCCCTGCCCTGGGACTGGGTCCCTTGCCCAAACCTGGGGGACCCATCTCCGGTGCTCCTCGGAGTGTCTCCTAGGGACATCCCTTCCTTTGGCACCTCTCCAGCCACCCACATCCCAAAGGTCGCATCTCACCCTGTGTCCTCCTTTTTCGCAATGTCCCCAGGTGCTGGTCTTGGTGGCGTGGGTGGAGTTGGTGTTCCTGGAGGCCTCGGGGTCTCTGCAGGTAGGAAACGCCCCGTCCCCGCACCCCGAGCCCGCAGCAGCACTGTGTGGGTTCTCAGGGCTCTCTGCCACCCACAGGTGCTGTGGTGCCCCCAGGAGGGGTACAGCCTGGGGTCGGCGCGGCAGGGAAGCCCCCCAAAGTACCAGGTGGGTGCACAGCCCGCAAGGGGCTGGTGGCGGTGGGGAACGGCTCCGGCTGGGGGCTCACCGCTGCCTTTTTCATCCTCCAGGTGCTGGCATCCCTGGAGCCTTCCCAGGCGGCGGCGTACTCCCTGGTGCAGGTGAGCTGGGGTCCCCATCCTGTGGCAGCACCCCAACCTCTGAGGGGGTCCCCATCCCATGGGAACACCCCATCATCTGAGTGGGTCCCCATCAATCACAGTAACCCAGCCTGCAAGGGTGGCCCCATCCCTTCGCATCATCCCAACATCTGATGGGGTCTCCATCCTGTGGGAACACCCCAGCTTTCAAGGGGAGCCCTATCCAAAAGCAGCACCCCAACCTCTTGGGGTTTTCCTATCCCACAGCAGCACTCCAGCCTCCAAGGGAGTCCGCATCTAATAACATTGCCCAAACCTCTGAGAATGTCCCCATCCCACTGCAACACCTCAGTCTCTGAGGGGATCCCCACCTACCAGCAGCACCCCAATCTCCAGGGGTGTCCCCATCCCCAGGCAGCACCCCAGTGGCCGACCCTCCTTGGTGGTCTCATGGCCAGCTGTGCCCTGGCCTCCTGCCCCCATCCCAATGTGCTCAGTCCTGCTGGGACATTGCTGCCAGCTGGCCTGGCTGTCACTTTTCCTAAAGTGACATCTCCATGGTGCCAGAGGCAGGGGCCTGTGGGAGCAAGCGGCACCAGCAAGGGACACGGAGTGGAGCTGGCGGGGGCCACGCGGGGCCAGCTCGCCCAGCCAAGGGCCGTGGGGGGAGGAGACGGGTGGCGGGGGTAAGAATTCCTCACTGCAAAGAAATCTGGGGAGGAAAACTTGTGAAAACAACATGTTTCGACATTGTCAGAATGGGAAGTGTGTTGTTGCTGGTCAGGAATGTCTTTCCATGTCTGAAAATGCGTGAGTTATAATGAAAGACATTTGTAAAAGGGGGGGGGGGGGGGGGGTGGGGGGGAAAAAAAAAAAAAAAAAAAAAAAAAAACCAAGCCAAGTCAGGCAGAACAGCGCCCAGCAGCACTGATTTCCCCTGGTTGCCTCTGGAGGATGAGGGCTGGGGGGGCAGGACCCCACCTCCAGCCTGGGGGGGGCTCAGGTGCCCCACGGCTGGGGCTGGCTGCGGGGAGCGCGTCCCCTCTGGCCGTGCTGGTGCTGGGCGCAGGGCGTCCCGCACACCCCTGGGTGCTGAACCAGGGCAGGCTGGCAAGGATTTGGGTGGTGGGGGCGGTTGGCTCGGGGCAGGATCAAGGTCTGGAGGGCTTTTCCCTTGCACCCAGCCAGAGAGAGTGGGTCTGGGGTACCAGCAACACCACGAGGCCCCACCATGCTCACCCGTCCCCTCTGCTCCATCCCAGGTGTCCGCTTCCCTGGCGTAGGGGTGCTGCCCGGTGTTCCCACCGGCACCGGCGTCAAGGCAAAAGGTCCAGGTATGTCCCCACTCCTCTGCGCATGGCAGGGTCCAGGGCTGTCCCCAGGCCACCCCGTGGGCTGACCAAGCGGGACATCATAGGCTGCTGTGGAGCCCTGGAGACAAGCCCCACGACTCACAGGGGCATTTGTGTCTCTCCCCAGGAGCAGGAGCCTTCGCAGGAGTCCCTGGTGAGTGTTCCCTCTCTCCCGCCTGTCCTTCTCTTCCTTTCCAAGCTTCTCCATCACTGCTGTGGCCTCCTCACACCAGAAGGTGCCTCAGGGGCTTCCCAAGCCGTGGCCGAGGACCCGGGGTGCCGCGGGCACCCCCCTCTCGCAAGGTCTGGTGGCAGCCTGGGCAAGGGCTCCAGGTGAGCGTCTGCTGTTGGCTTTGCAGGACTGGGAGGCTTTGGAGGCCAGCAGCCCGGAGTCCCTCTGGGGTATCCCATCAAAGCTCCCAAGCTCCCAGGTAAGCGGCCACAGCCAGCAGGGGTGCGGGTGAGGGCCCCGAGCAGCGCCAGGAGGACCCCACGTCCTCACTGCCCCGGGCTGAGCCCCGGTGGCCCTGGGTCCTCTGGACCTGGCAGTGCTGGCGCTGGTAGGGGACAGCAGGATGGAGCCGGGCATCGCTGGGCGGGCGATTCCAGCTGCCGCCCACAGCCCCTAGGGCAGATCCTGCCCGGGGCTGCCGCTGCTCCTGCTCCCGGCCCCAGGGTGATGCTGTGCCTTCCGCTGGCTGCCAGGCGTGCCAGGGACAAGCAGGCGTGCTCTGGGAATGTGCGCTGGGCAAGGCCATGCCAGGCTGGTTCCACAGCCCCCTCCTGGCACCAGGCACATCTTTCCAGGAATCCTCTGCTTCCTGTGGCTCCTGGGGGCCAGGGGATGTGCTGGGCATCACCAGACGCTCACCCAGGCCAAATGTCCTCTCTCGGGGACTGCTAACCAAGGCCACCACCAGCAGGCTGGCAGTGGGGACGGAGCATGAGGCAAGTCTCCCTCCTCACTGCCAACAGAGATGATGCTCGGCCCCAGCCCAGGGGTGCTCAGCACCCCTTTGCCAGCCTGTGCTGCTCCAGTGGCATCTGTCACCTGTGTCCTCGCTAGGTGCCAGACCTGCCTGTCCCCAGCCAGCCCTGCCCGGCAAGGACAGCAGCAGGATGGCAGTGCCAGGTGGCAGGGACCAGGTGGCACAGCCTGTCCGGAGATGCCAGCAGCTGGTGGGCCCACCCCGGTGACATCCAGGGCAGGAAGAGGGGAGCCAGATCTGACCAGGGATCCACATCCCTGGGGTGTCAGAGTGAGGGTAGGTCCATGGGCTTTGTCCTGGGGTGGAGCCCACGCCGGGGCACACATCCCTCCCCACCACGGGCGCCAGACCCAGCAGCTCCGCCGGCTTCCCCCGCCAGGGCCCACAGCCGCAAGCGGCAGCAGAAATACTTGGCCAGCACCCGCTTCCTCCCGCAGAGGCTCGTTACGCTCGTTAGGGCGACCCAGCCCCATGGAGATCGGATGCCGTCTGGCCGCCTGGCCCCAGACTGCCTTTCATGGGGTGCCTGGTGCGGGCACCTGGCCACATCCCGGCGGCCCCGCCAGTGGCCTGCAGCCCAGACGGGGCTGACCCACTTTCTGGGGAGCTGCCGTGCCTAAATTGGAGCAGGGAGCCCCACCAGCAGCGAGTGGCTGCATTGGCCCCCTCCCTCCCTGGGGACCCCTGTCCCTGTGGCTGTAAGGCAGGCAGTGGTGGTGGTGGTGCCACTAGTTGGAGGGTGCAATAGGATGGCGGTGCTGTCCCCCAGTGCGGTTTTGGGTGCCAGGTGCATCCCTGTCCTCCCTGGGATCTCACCTTGTCACTCCCCAGCAGCTTGGGGATACACTGGGCTGGCTGTCACAGCTGTCACGGCTCTTGGTTTGAGCAGGACAATACTGCAGGTGGGCTTGGGTGCTGCTGAAAGATGTGTGACACGTCCCTGTGTCCCCCCTGTCCCCTGCACTGCATGCTGGATCTGATGAGCACAGGGCAAGACAAGATGACGGAGAGCACTGAAAATGACATGTTCAGAGGAAAGTCTCCTTTCTGGAGGAACTGCTGAAAATGCCCCAGGCAGCTCCTGCTCCGGGCTGCCCTGACTCAGGAGGGTTCCCCAAGGCCACCCCACTTGTGGGGGGTGCAGGCTGATGCAGTGGCTGAAATCGGGGTCCCACCTGGTGTTGTAGGGAAGAGAACAGTGCCCCAGTGCCCAGCCACACCAAGGTTCAGGGTCTCAGGGCTGGGAAAATCGGTTCACATGCCAGCTGCTGCGTCCATCGGCACTGGTGGCGCTGGTGGCTGTCCCCGTACTGGTGCCAAGGGGGTGAGCACCAGCTGGGTGGCAGTGGCTCTGTGGCGCTGGGCTTGGACCAGCAAAACCCCTGGAGTCCCAAGGGCTTGGGCCTTTGGTGCCACCTCCACGCGTGTCACCCAGTCAGTGTGGGCGGCTCTGGGGCGAGCGAGGCGCTGGTGGCGCTGGGTGCCACTGGAGACCCCGGGCAGGGCTGCCGCATGCGGAGCTCATCCAGCCTCGTGTGGCACCAGCTGGAAATGGCTGGCGGGGAGGGGGGGGGGGGGGATGTGGTGTGCACATGTGGCTGCAGGAGGGGATGCCTGGAGGGAAGCCTTCTCACGAGCATCCTGGCCACAGGCACCGGCCCTGCCCGTGGCTGGGGAGCTGGGTGTCTGTGGGGCACCCCCGCCATGTGCGGCCCCAGCTGCCACCAGCAGGGACACGGCAGCTCGTCCCTGCTCCTCGGGCTGCGGCCACCGCCACGTGGAGAAGCGGGCATCCCCACGCTGTCCCATGCAACGGGACGCTGTTCTTTTGCAAGGAGCCATCTCCCCAGCCACGATGTTCCTTCTTGTAATCCCCCCCCTCCCTGTCCCTTCTCGCCGACCTCCTAATGAGGTCACGTTTCAGCGGAGGCTCCCAAGCCCTGATTCCAATTAAAGCCTCACATTTGGAGCCAGCCTTGGCGCAGCCAGCTGGGTACGGCTCTCGCCGCGGGGCTCCTGGGGGGCCCCCTGCCGAAGCGGGGTCACAGCAAACACACGCTCATGTTGGAAACCAGCTCTGCGTGCTGCAGCCCTTGGCACGGGGCTCACTTCTGGAGATGCTGCGGAGAGGGGCACCTCCGGGAGGTCCTGTCATGAGGCGGGGGCGCACCCCAAAAAGGACTTTCCTGGCTTGGAAGGAGCCCCAGTGCTGAGGGCTCGCGTTGCACAGCTGGCTGGCTGGCAAAGAGGGGCTACACCGCGGGGCAGAGGGGGCACGGCCACCGGCAGTCAGGTGCTAACCAGCCGCCTTCTCTCCTCTCCAGGTGGCTATGGATTGCCCTACAGCACTGGTAAGCTGCCCTATGGTGAGTGCTCATAGCCCTTGCTCCACGGTCGTAGCTCCTCACAGAACCTGGGCTGTGCAAGGGGCACCCCGACCCAGGGCAAAGCGACCCATGCTGGGTGGGGATGCAGACAGGGCAGAGGGACAGGGATGGTGTGGTGCCCACGGGCACCCCCCCACTGCCGGGAATCCCGTGCCATGGGGCCAGCAGCCAGCAGCTCTCAGCTCCTGCTGGCTATGATATGTCCCATGCTGCAGCCAGCTCTGCTTGGGGAGGTTTGAGGTGGCATCTCCAGCCTGGGGCTGGCTCAGGTGTCTCCAGCACGTCCCCGGCTGTGGGACTGGAGCTGCTGTCTGCCTCGCCTCTCCTCTTGAGGGCCAGATCCTGACCTTGTTGTGCTTTCTCTTTGTGTTTGCAGGTCTTGGACCTGGTGGGATAGGAGCAGGACTTGGTGCTGGAAAGGCTGGGTACCCCACCGGGACGGGTACGACCCCTTCCTCAGCAGTCCTGGGGGGTGGCAGGGACCTACAGAGTATGGCAGGGGGAGCAAGCAGCCCCTTAGCTTCACCGGTCACTGGATGAGATACTCAGCACTGTCTGGTGGCCCCAGGGTGCCCAGAGAGGGGCTAGGAACAGCATGGGGTGGGCTGCGTCACCTTGCTAAGGAGAGGGGGCAGCTGCTGGTGGGAGGCACCGGTCCCCAGGACAGTCGGGGCTGTGCTGGGATGGCCACAGGTCCTCAGCATCTCCTTGTGTCCTTCCCCAGGAGTTGGAGCACAGGCAGCAGCAGCGAAAGCGGCAGCTAAGTATGGTGAGTCACCCTCTGTGAGCACAGACAGGGCCTGTGTCCCCACCTGGGTTGCTGCTGCACCCCTCCCAGGTTGGGGGGGACCAGTGGTGTCCCCTCCCCAAGCTGACACCCCCTTTTCCCTCCACAGGAGCCGGTGTCCTGCCCGGGGCTGGCGGCATCCCAGGGGTCGGCGGCATCCCTGGGGTAGGCGGCGTGGTGCCTGGAGTCGGCGTTGTCCCAGGAGCTGGAGGTGAGGCTGGGCTCAGCCCTGGGGTGCGGATGCCGATGTCCCCCCACATCCCACACCCCTGACTCTCTCCTGCTACCCTGGCAGTTGGAGGTCCAGCGGCTGCAGCGGCGGCAGCAAAGGCGGCGGCAAAGGCAGGAGCCTACGGTGAGTCCCCGCTCTCGGCAGGGCTGAGCAGTGCTGGTGTGGCTTTGCAGGGTGCTTCCCTCCGGGATGCTCGCCCAGCCCAGCGAGCATGGCTCCGGCATGGCTCCGGCATCTGCGTGCCCAAGCTTGGGGCGAGTTGATCCCCTCTGCTGAGCCATTGTGGGCTGCAACCCCCCCCCAAGGCTGCAGGGGGGCTTTCTCCCTTCATGCAGCGGCTTGGCATTGCAAAGCCTCCTCTGTCTGCTCTGGAGGATGTGAGGACGTGGCAGGTCCACGCTGTGCCGTGAGGCAGTGACAGCTCCTGCAGTCCCACCGGGAGGGTGTCTGCAGCGAGCCATGGCTCGCGAGCAGAGGGACAAGCTCGGCTCTGTGGATTGCATGCTCGCTGCTCCCCTTGTTGGCAGAGGGAGCCGGTTTTGCAGGAGCAGGCACACGCTCATTGGAGCATCCAGAGGAAATGCGTCAGCCCTGGGAGCAGCTGGGATTTACGAGCCCGTCCTTGGGGGACCTCGGGGTCCCGCCAGCTGCCATCAGCTCCCAAGCGGCCACGTGGGCTCCCAGGCTGGGAGCTGGGAATCCCCTGCCCGGGTGTGTGCGTGCAGCAGGGCCGTCGCACACGCAGGAGTGGAAGCATCCCAGGGCTCAGTGCAGAGCAGCGCAGCAGCCAGTGATCATCTGCTGCCAGGGGGATTTGCTGTTTCTGGAAGCCCACCCCATGCCCGTGCCTGCTGGGCAAGCGGGAGCGCATCTGCCCCAGCCTCTGGTGCACCCCATCCCTGGGGGATGCACATGTGGGCACCGGTCCCTTAGCAGACATTTTGGGAGGTGCTGAGCCCGTTGATGCTCCAGCCTCTGGCTTTGCTTGAGGGGTCCACAGCCACATGCTCTGGGGGTGGCAGCATGGGGCATTTTGGGGTGCTCTGACTGCTCTGCTTCCCTCCAGGTGCAGGGGTGCTGCCTGGTGTCGGCGGTGTGCCAGGCCTAGTGCCCGGTGTTGGTGGCGTCCCCGGCTTGGTGCCTGGTGTCGGAGGTGTCCCCGGGGTGGCAGGTGACTGTTCCTGTGAGTGCTGTCCCTGCTGCGGGTGGCACGGGGGCAGGTGGCTCAGGGTCCCTCTCTCTCCTGTCCTCAGGAGCTGGAACGCCAGCGGCAGCAGCAGCAGCAGCAAAGGCAGCTAAGTATGGTAAGTACTGTAAGGGGGAAGGAGACCCCCGGCCACCCCATTATCCTGGGGATTCCTCTGTGGGACTTGGGGTGCCTCAGGCAGGTGGCTCTGCCCTGGAGATCACTCCTGGAGGATCGTCATGGGGAAGCATCCATCCCTTTGTCCCCTGTGCTGCTGTGCCTGGGCTCACCTTTGACCCTGCCTCTGTCCCTCCCCTGGTTTGTGCAGGCCATGACGCCAGTGGTGTTTCATGGGGGTGAATGGATGAGACCAAACTGACTTTGTTTGGTTCTTGTCTGAAATTTTTGGTTTTGCTCCAAAAACCAGTGGGATCCAGCAAGCATACCCGACTTGGTCTAGCCAGACTGCAGTCCCCAGCAGGGACGGACACCCCAGCACCTCCCGCAGCAGCGAAGCTGAGAGGCTGGGCTTGGAGAGGAGGCACAGTGGAGGGCTAAACCATTGCTGGTCATTTCTTTCGTTTGTTTTCTGCAACATGCAGGAAGAAAAAAAAAAAAAAAAGCAATAAGTGGATGGGATTTAGGGAGAAAACTGGCAATCTTCATGGCCTCTGCTATCACACACCAGTGAGCTTTTCATTACTGAGCTTCTTCCTAAATCCCAGCACTTCCAGGTGGCTACTGGGGGCTGCCAGCCACTTCTCTGTGCCCTGTAGGGCTGAAAGGCTCCATCTCCTCATGCCGAGGATCATATGGAGCCCCCCGTGACATTGTCCCCCATGCTGGTGACTTGCCAGCATCTTGGGTGACCCGGCACCCAGCGTGTGTCCCAACTGCCTGCAGGAATGAGGCAGGGGGTGCTTCCCCCCATGGCATGATGGCAAGGGCAGACCTCCTTCCCTGCCCCATGGCTCAGCCACTCCAAATTTTCTCCTCTTGCTGTCTGCAGGAGCCGGCGCTGGGGTTCCTGGTGTTGGTGTTCCTGGCATTGGCGGCGTGCCCGGTGTCCCCGGCGTGGCTGGTGTCCCTGGTGTGCCTGGTGTCCCTGGTGTGGCTGGCGTCCCTGGCGTGGTGCCTGGTGTCGGAGGTGAGCAGAGGGGCTGGCACAAGGGGACAGCATGGTGCCAGCCTCTCTGCTCCCCCTGACACCCTTCCTTCTGTCCCCACAGTGGGTGGCCCAGCAGCTGCTGCTGCAGCGAAGGCTGCAGCGAAAGCGGCTGCATTTGGTGAGAGACCTTTGTCCTTTGTGCTGGGATGGAGGGAGGGAGGGGTGGTACAAATGGCCGGGGTGTGGGGTCGGCCGCATCCCTGGTCCTCTCTTCAGGAGCAGGGTACCTGCCTGGGGCCGGTGTGCTGAGGGTTAGTGTAACGAGGGTTGGTGTAACAAGGATTGGTGTAACAGGAGCTGGTGTTCCTGGAGTCGGAGTACCTGGAGTCGGAGTACCTGGAGTCGGTGTGCCTGGAGTCGGTGTGCCTGGAGTTGGCGTTCCCGGAGTCGGAGTTCCTGGCGTCGGTGTGCCCGGAGTTGGTGTTCCCGGTGTCGGTGTGCCCGGTCTGGTACCCGGTGAGATGCTCTCTAAGGGATGTTCATGTATGTCTGTGGTGTTGCTGGCCAGTAGGCACTGGTGTGGCCACCGCGGGCCATCGCTGCCCCTCACTTTTCCCCTTTCCCCCAGGAGCTGGCCCTGGTGCCGCCGCTGCTGCCAAAGCGGCCGCCAAAGCAGCCAAGTACGGTAAGACGAGCTGGCTCCGGGGTCATCCACGGAGTCCATCCATCCACCATCCATCCACCATCCACCCACCACCCATCCCAACATCCCTCCCACCATCCCTCCCACCCACACCCCACCATCCCTCCGCCCACCCCAGCCGTCCATGCCCCTCTTGCAGCCACCGTTTCTCTTCCTGAGCTGGAGCCCCAGTCCTTCTCTTTCTTCTTGCAGGGGCAGGTGGCCTGGCTCCTGGCGTGGGTGGCCTGGCTCCTGGCTTAGGTGGCCTGGCTCCTGGCGTGGGTGGCCTGGCTCCTGGTGTAGGTGGCCTGGCTCCTGGTGTGGGTGGCCTGGCCCCCGGCGTTGGAGGTGTCCCAGGTGAGGCAGGTGGTGGTGGCAGCTGGGCTGGCACTGGGACAGGGCTGGGGCAGGATGGTGGTCTCAGACTACCTCGGTGGTCTCTGCCAGCTCGGGGACGTCTGTTGGCAGATGCCAAGGTGGCAGGGATGGGCTTCGCCCAGCACTTCTGGGGAGGCTCCCCCCAGGGACACTGACCCTTTTCTCGCTGTTCCAGGAGTCGGAGGTCCGGCAGCAGCAGCAAAAGCAGCAGCCAAGGCAGCCAAGTACGGTGAGTCGGGCACGTCTCCATGCGGGGCAAGCAGGTGCCGGCACGGCACTGCCCCGGCCCCACGCAGCCCTGGGCTGTGTCTCACCACCTCTCCCGCAGGTGCCGGTGTCGGAGGGGTGCCAGGCGCAGTGCCCGGTGGTCCCGGTGTGCCAGGAGTGACACCCGGCATTGGCGGCGTGCCCGGGTTGGTGCCGGGTGTGGGGGTACCCGGTGCCGGCGTTCTCCCCGGGGCAGGTGAGAACAGCACCACACAAATGTGTGGGCTGGGCGGGATGGGGGGCGCGGGGGTGCCTGTCCTAAACATGGTGCCCTCGTTTGCTTTGCAGGCATCCCCCAAGTAGGGGTGCAGCCAGGTGCTAAGCCTCCCAAGTTTGGTACGTATCGCTGCCACCCGTCCCAGCCCCTTGGGCACCCCGTGTTGATATCGGGGTGCTGGCCACTCTTCATATCCCCACATGCCCTGCAGAGCCCAGGGCATGGGGGGATGGTATGCTGTCACCCCTGGGTGCAGAGTGCCACCCGGTATGGTGGCTTCCCCCACGCCGGTCTCCCCGGGGACATTTGCCTCCCGCCCTGCACTGCCTGCAGCAAGGCACCACGCAGAAGGCCTCCGGTCTTCCTGCTCTGGGGGAGGTGGGATGGGTGCCAGGGCCACCCCTGGGGGTTCACTGCCTCCCCCAAGCTGCCCGTGCAGGCTTGGGGTCCGTGGTCTCACTGCCTCTCTCCGACAGGCGTTCCCGGGGCCGGAGTCCCAGGGGTCGGTGGCATCCCAGGTAGGTGCTGTGCGGGCAGGGGGTGCTCCCCCAGGACATGGGGCTGCATCAGGAAGGTCTGGGCTTGTGTGGGGCTGGGTGAGCAGCAAGTTGGACCCTGGGCTGGTGCTGGAGCTGCAATGCTCCCTGCAAATCCCCCCCAGCGTGTGAGCCAGGAGCGATGGCAAGGCCAGTGCTGCCATGCTCAGTGTTGCTGGTCCCCACCTCCCGCCCCAGCCCAAATCCCTGGGCGCAAACCCCACAGCCCCGCGCTGCGTCCCCACAGTCAGCTCACCCAGGCTCCTCACCACAGGTGGCCTCGGAGTTGGTGGCCTTGGAGCTGGTGGCCTTGGTGCTGGTGGCCTTGGTGCTGGTGAGTGGTGCTGGTGGGCTCGGTGCTGAGGGTCCCGGGGACAGAGGGGTCTGTGCAGGGTGCCAAGAAGGAAAGGGCATCGGGGGGATGCAGGAGGGGCCACTTCTGTCCCCTCCTGGCTGTGACCCTGTGGGCTGGGATTTGGGGGAGCAGTGCCCAGCTGGGTGCTGTCCCACCCTGAGGGAGCTGGGGCACCTCTGTGGTCCCATGGCGTGTCCCCACCCCATTGTCACCATACCCTGTCTGTGTGTGCCACCTGCCCAGGGGAACAATGGGAGGGGACAGCCCCCACCAAGCAGGTACCAAGGGCCCCAGCCCCAGCGCGTCCCCGGCTGTGGGGCAGGGGATGGTATGGCACAGTGTCCCCAGTACGTGGAGACACCCGGGGACCCTCTGGGCTGGTGGGGGGCTGCACTGACACCCACCTCTGCTGCAGGGCTCTTGTTTCCAGGAGCTGCTGGAAAACCTCCCAAGCCAGGTAAGGAGCGGGGGCAGCCCTGGCCAGCAGGGTGATGTCCCTGTCCTCATGGCCACCACCCTCACCGGGGCTCTCCCTTCCCACAGGTTTTGGTGTTGGGGGGCTGCAGCCAGGTGAGTGCCGGGGCCAGGGGCCGGGGTGGGACCCTGTCACCAACCGCACTGCCCCACTTGCTGTCCCCACCCCGCTGGGCATGCCACGGCCTCGCGGGGCACACTGAAGCTGGGTGGGCACCCAGGGGTGCTGCTGGGGTCAGGGGCTCTTGGGGCAGCTCACGCCCAGCTTGCTGCAGGCTTGGGGACACTGTGGCCACGCAGGGCTGGGGTGGCAGCGCTGTCACTGGCTGTCACTTTTTCCCCAGGGGCTGGAGTTCCCGGCTTTGGCGTGTCACCGATATTTCCAGGTACCTTCCCCTGCGTGCCCTGACCGAGGGAACACGCGCAGCCATGGGGCGCGGGGACACGGCCATGGGGAGCGGGCTGGGCTGGGGGGCACAGGGCCAAGCATCACTGAGGCTTCGCTGTGCTTTCAGGTGGGGTCGGCGGCCAGCTGGGATTTGGCGGTGAGTGCGCCCCGGCCATTCGGGTTGGGGTCAGTGGGCTGGGGGTCTTCTCCCCAGGGGGCACTCGTGGAGCCCCCC
>CM021749.1:926482-1139770 GCA_011075105.1 Heteronetta atricapilla
CTGCACCCCCGCATCACCCCCTGCATCCCCCCCCACACTCCCAATGCACAACCAGCCGGTGTCCCACCTGCCCCCCTGCATCCTGCGTGCACCCCGTATCTAGTCTGTGCCCCCCTGCACCCCCACATCCCCCTTCTGCATCGCATGCACCCCCATACCTCCCCCTGTACCCCCATATCCCCCTTCTGCACCCCTACCCTGCCTGCACCCCTTTTGCCTCGCCATGTCCCCCTTGCACCCCCATCAGCCCCCTCCAGTCTGACTCCCCCCCCACACCCCACACCTCCCTGCACCCCCGTCTCCCACCTCACCCCCTGCCCAGCCCGCATCCCTCCCTGCGCCCCGACATCCCAGCTGTGCCTCACATCTGCTCTGTACCCCTGGACTCCTCGTGCCCCATCAGACCCGCTCCCCCGATGCCTCTGCAGCCCTCCCCATCCCGCACCTCCCTGCCCTGAGCCCTGCGCCCCCCGCTGTGCCCCACGCCACCCTGCTGACCCCCATCTCCCCCGTCCCTGCGCCCTGCTCTGTCCTGCACCCTTCCCTTGCATCCCTTCCAGTGCCGTCATCTTCCTCATCGCCCTTTGCATCCCTGCGTGCATCCTGTGACGCTCCTGTACCCCGGCTGCCCCGTGCCCCAGCACCCTCTGTACACCCCCTGCATCCTCTTGCACCCATCCTGTGCCCTGGGTGCCTCTGCAGGCAGCCCGCTCCCCGTCCTGCAGCCCCCTGCAGCCCCGCTGCTCCTGCGCCCGTCCATCCCGCGTCCCTGCACCCCCCTGCATCCCTGCGTGCGCCTGCATCCCGCAGCACCCATCCTGCACGCCTGTATCCCTGCGTGTAACTTGGATCCGCTGCACCCCTTCCATCCTGCACCCCTTCGGGTCCCTCCACAGCCCCTTCACCCCCCCTCACTTCTCCCTCTGCACCCATCCAGCACCCCGTCTTCCCCCTCGCATCCTCCAGCGCCCATCCTGTGTATCCCTGCAAGCATCTCCTGCTCCAGTGTCCTCACGTTACAACCCCTTGCATCCCGCAGCCCTTCATCCTTTTGCAGCCCTCCTCTCGTCCCCCGCTTCATCCCCTCCTGCATCCATCCAGCACACCTTTGCCCCCCTTTCCCCCTCTGCACCCCTCATTCACCCCTCCATCCCCCTGTCACCATCTTGCACCCCAGCGTGTGCCCCCACATCCCTCCCCACTCGTGCCCCCCTGCCTGCCCAACATGAGCACTCAGGCACCCCCTCTGTCCCCCCTCTGTGCACCCCAAACATCTGTCCTGCAGCTGTGTCCTGCTGGGCCCCCAGTCTCCCCGCGTGCCCCTGACACTGGGCACCCCCATCACCCCTTCCTCCCTGCACGCCTCTGCTGCCCAAAGCCTCCCCCATCCCCTTGCACCAGGCACCCCTACACCCCCCTGCATCCCCATCCCATCCAGTGCCCCTTGTGGGGACCCCCACATTCCCCCTGCACCCCCCCAACCCCCCGCCCCACCAGCATCCCCTGCCTGCCCCACACCCCCTCCCCGATTCCTGTTCCCTTTTGTCCCCCATCCCCATCACCCTGTGCCCCTCCATGTCCCTGATGCCCTGCCAGCCCCATGGGGCCTGTGTCCCAATGTCCCCATGTGTCCCCTGCACCACCAGCCCCTGGTGCCACCCAGCACCCCGGGGACGTGCACTGGTCCCCCTGGCATTACCTCGGGGGGAGACCGGGGGGACCAGGGGGCAGTGTCCCAGCCAGCCCCCTGCCTGAGGGCCGAGGACTCTGCCCATGTCCTGATGGCAGAGGTCAAACCCTGCACTGTGCTCAGCCCTGTCCCCACATCCCCCCGTGCTGGGGACGTGAGCACGGTGACCTTGTCCCTGTTACGAAGCCTGGGGATCGATTGATCCATCGATTGGGAACTGGGGGTGGCTTTGGTCCCCACGGGCACGGGGGGGGGGGCGCGGGCAGCCGGAGCTGCAAGCCCGTGGCCTGGCCGTGCCCGGGCTGGGGACAGCGGCAGGGTGACAGCGGCAGGGTGACAGCCCTGTACCCCAGGGACCGACCTGCCAGTGTGTGCGAGCTGCGGCCAGGGCATCTTCGACGGGCAGTACCTGCAGGCGCTGAACGCCGACTGGCACGCCGACTGCTTCAGGTGGGACCTGCGGGGGTGGCACCGGGGACACCGGGGACACCGCCGCCGAGGTGACAGCGGGCAGCTGAGGCTCTGCCACCCGTGTGGCGTCCCGCAGGGTCCCGGCTCGGCTTCCTGTCCCCCCTTCCCGCCCGGGGGCTGCGGAGGGGCCGTGGCCGCGGGCTGATGTCACTGTCACCGGCCCTCCCCGCTTCCTCTTTGTCGCGCCCTCCCCAAGCCTCGAGCGGCGGGAGCCGGCGGGAGGAGGCCGGGCCTTTGAGGGCGGCCCGGGCCGGGGGTTCGGTGGGGCCGTGCCGTGCCGTGCCGTGCCGTGCCGTGCCGTGCCGTCCGGTCCCGACCCGTGCCGAGGATGCTGGCGGCGGTGCTGAGGAAGAGCCGCGCGCTGAGCGCCGGAGCCAAGTAAGCGGGGGGGGGGCACAGGATGGGACCCGCGCTCTGCCGGGGCCCCGGGGGGCTCCCGACCCCCCCCCGGTGCTCTCACCCCGCGGCTGGGGCTGACGGACGGACGGACGGACGGAGAGGCAGCCGTCAGCCCCGGCGGAACCCGCGCTGCGGGGGCTGCAGCTGGATCCGCCTCCCCCCCTCCCCGCGTCCCGGGGCAGGCGGCTTTCCGGCAGCCTGCGGCCTCCCCCTCGTCCCCGCGGCGTGCGGGGGGACCTGGCCGGGCCGGGACTGGGGGCGGCGGCGTGGTGAAATGGAGGCGGGGGGGAAGCGTGCGGGGCGGGGAGGGCAGCGGGGGTGCGGGACGGCGGCGTTTGTCACCCCCCCCCCCCAGCCGGCGGTGCCCCCCGGGCCGGCGGTGTCCGCCCCCCCGTGGCACCCATCGGCCGGGGCCGCACCGTCGGGGCGCAGCGGGCGGCGGCAGCGCGGGGGTTAAAGGGGCGGGGCCGCCGTGGAGTCCTCGCGCGGTGACGTCATGGGGTGGGGAAATTCCGCGCCGTGACGTCACGCCGCGCTGGTGTTCCTCCTGTCCCCGGGGGGCGGGGGGGGCACTGCGGCATCGCCCCCCCGCACCCCCACGGCACCGCAGCCCCCAGTGCGCGGCCCCCCCGCCTCGCTGTCCCCCCATCCGGCCCCGGATTTTGGGGCCCTCCTTTTGGCGCCCCCCCCCCACCCCCCGCGCCCCCAAAATAACGGGGGCGGCCGCGCCCTGAGTCACGTCAGGGCCGTGACCGTGAGCAGGGACCCGCGGGGCCAGATGGGCGGCAGCTGTGCCACGGGCACACAGACAGACACACGGACACACAGCCTGTGCTGGCAGCCAGGGGAAGGGACGCGCCGTGGGGCTGTCACCCCGTGGTGGCCGTGCCCGGTGCCCCGCGGTGTCCCCACACCCCCCCCCGTCCCCGCCGCAGGTGCTGCGAGTGCGGGGCATCGCTGTCCCACCAGTACTACGAGAAGGATGGGCGGCTGTACTGCAAAAAGGACTACTGGGCGCGCTTCGGGGAGCTGTGCCACGGCTGCGCCGAGCAGATCACCAAGGGGCTCGTCATGGTAAGGGTGTTCGGGACACGGGGGGCAGCCCGCGGCGACCCTCGGCTGCGGTGCCCCTCGCCCACGGCACTCTCCGCGTGGGTCCTGGCGGCCGCCGGAGTTCCCCATTGCGCAGGGAGGAGGCCGGGGGTGGCACCCGAGGGTGCCGCATGCTGACGGCGCCTGCCTGCAGGTGGCCGGGGAGCAGAAGTACCACCCTGAGTGCTTCAGCTGCCTCAACTGCCACACGTTCATTGGGGACGGGGACACTTACGCACTGGTGGAGCGCTCCAAGCTGTACTGGTAGGTAGCGGCCACAGCGGGCAGGGCTGGTGGGTCCCCGTTCGTGTGTCAGCCCCATGCCCACCCCTCTCCTCTCGGCCCCGCAGCGGGCACTGCTATTACCAGATGGTGGTGACGCCGGTCATCGAGCAGATCCTGCCCGACTCGCCGGGGTCGCGCATCCCGCACACCGTCACCCTCGTCTCCATCCCCGCCTGCTCCGACGGCAAGCGCGGCTTCTCTGTCTCCATCGACCAGCACTGCGGCACCCAGGGCTGCGGTGCCGAGCACTCGCGCACCGTCCGCGTCCGAGAGTGCGTAGCCCCGTCACCGCCGTGCCATGTCAGCGCCTCGCTCCCGGGGGTCGGGTCCCTTCAGCCACTGCCCGCTGCTTTGCCCCCGGCAGGGCTTTGTTGGGGTGGGAGGGTGAAGGATAGATGTGACTGTGTGGTTCCGTCTGTGCAGGGTGGGGATGGTGGTGGCATGTCGCTGTCAGCTGGGGTGGCTTGTGGACACCGTGCCAGCATGTCCCCAGCCGTCAGGGTGGTGTGGGGCAGCGTGCTGGTGTTCACTCATCTGCCAGCAGGGCTGTGGGTGCCACATCAGCGTGTCCCCATGTGCTCGGGGTGACTTGGGGATACCACGGCAGTGTGTCCCCCATGGGGTGACCTGTGGGTACCATGTCACAAGGGGTGACCGACAGGTCCACTCAGTTTGTCCCCAGCAATCAGGGGTGACCCGTGGGTGCATGCCTGCATGTTCCCAGCCAGCAGGGACACAGCCATAGGGGCTGACCCCCTGCTGCACGCTGGCCCCGCAGGGTGGACCCGGACTGCATCAGCCCTGACGTGAAGAACTCCATCCACGTGGGTGACCGCATCCTGGAGATCAACGGCACACCCATCGGCCATGTGCCGCTGGACGAGGTATGCTGCCCCATGCCCCCCAGCATGGCCATCCCACGGAGTGCCCCCGTGCCACCCCCGTGTCCTCTGCGCCCCCAGATCGACCTCCTGATCCAGGAGACCAGCCGCCTGCTCCAGCTGACCATCGAGCATGACCCCCACGAGCCCCTGGCCCATGAGTCGGCGCTGGCGTGCAGCCCCCTCCCCGACCTGCGCAGCCCCCTGCGCTCCCCGGCCCCCACGCCCTGCGGGGAGCTCGGTGCCATGCGCCAGCGCACCGTCATGTAAGGCCACTGCGCGTCCCCACCCCACGCTCCATCCCCAGCCGTGTCAACACCAGGGTGACCCCGCGTCCGTCTGTCTGTCTGTCCCACAGGAGGAGCTGCAGCACGGACAAGTCTCCAGGCTCCAGCTCGGTGGGCTCGCCCGCCTCCCAGCGCAAGGACATCGGCCGCTCCGAGTCGCTGCGTGTCGTCTCCCGCGCCCACCGCATCTTCCGCCCCTCCGACCTGATCCACGGCGAGGTGCTGGGCAAGGGCTGCTTCGGCCAGGCCATCAAGGTGTGTCACCGAGGGGGGGACACCGGTGACACAGTGCCAGAGCCCCTGCTGGCTGTGGGCAGCCACCAGTGTCACAAGCATGGCGGTCTCAGCTCCCCTGGCCCCTGTGTGGGGGGGGATGTGGGTGATGTGTCCTGCGGCTCAGCGCATGCCCTCTGCCAGGTGACGCACAGGGAGACGGGCGAGGTGATGGTCATGAAGGAGCTGATCCGCTTCGACGAGGAGACGCAGAGGACCTTCCTCAAAGAGGTGAGGCACGTGGCTCCCCGGGTGTGGGGACAAGGGATGGGGTGCAGCGGGGGTGCTGTGACAGGGCTGCGAGGGGGCATGGGGCAGGGGTGGCTGGGCAGCTCCATTTGATGGAGGGCAGCTAGCACAGGGTCTGCCTGGGGAGCACTGGGGTGTCCAGGGGGTGCGGTGTGCTTGAGGGGTGCCGCGCCCCCAGGTGAAGGTGATGCGCTGCCTGGAGCACCCCAACGTGCTGAAGTTCATCGGGGTGCTCTACAAGGAGAAGAGGCTCAACTTCATCACCGAGTACATCAAGGGGGGCACCTTGCGGGGCCTCATCAAGAGCATGGTGAGTGCTGGGGGGAGCGGGTCAGGGGACAGCTCCGCGCTCCCGTCCCGCGGCAGGGCAGGACCCCTCCCCGCTTCCCTCTTCCCACAGGACAGCCACTACCCCTGGAGCCAGCGGGTCAGCTTCGCCAAGGACATCGCCGCCGGCATGGTGAGCAGCCCCTGGGGAGGGTGCCACTGGAGGGGGGGTTCCGTGGGATGGGTGCGGGTGTGGGTCAGGTGCTCCCCCCACCTGCCCTCATCCTGTCCTTCCCCCAGGCCTACCTCCACTCCATGAACATCATCCACCGTGACCTCAACTCCCACAACTGCCTGGTGCGGGAGGTAAGGCTCACCCTGCCTGTGCCACCAGCCTGGCCAAGGGGCTTGGCCCCAGGTGGCCCCGCAGGGCTGGCCCCACACCTCACTCCCCCTCCCTCCACCCAGAACAAGAGCGTGGTGGTGGCCGATTTCGGGCTGGCGCGGCTCATGGTGGATGAGAAGAACCAGCCCGAGCATCTCAAGAACCTGAAGAAGCCGGACCGCAAGAAGCGCTACACGGTGGTGGGCAACCCGTACTGGATGGCCCCTGAGATGATCAACGGTGAGCGGTGCGGGGGCACGGGGACAGCTGGGGCTCGTCCCTAGGAAGGGGACACTTGGGGACAGACAGGACGTGCAGTGTGACCTGACCCATCCCTCCCTGCAGGGAGGAGCTATGATGAGAAGGTGGACATCTTCTCCTTCGGCATCGTCCTGTGCGAGGTGAGTGCTGCTGCCCCCATGCTGTCCTGGGTGCCACCACGCTGTCCCCACTGGAGCCCATCTCTCCTCCCTCGCTCCCTCCCCAGATCATCGGCCGGGTCAGCGCTGACCCCGACTACCTGCCCCGCACCACCGACTTTGGCCTCAACGTCCGGGGCTTCCTGGACCGCTACTGCCCCCCCGCCTGCCCCCCCAGCTTCTTCCCCATTGCCGTCTGCTGCTGCGACCTGGACCCCGAGAAGCGGTGAGTGCTGGTGCCCTGCGTCCCCTAGCTCAGGAATGTCGGGGTGCTCGTGTGGCCGGGGGGGGTGCCGGCATGGGGGGTGGCGCACCACGTGCCACATGTCCCTCTCTCCTCAGGCCGTCCTTTGGCAAGCTGGAGCAGTGGCTGGAAACCCTGCGCATGCACCTGGACATCCACCTGCCGCTGAGCTCGCAGCTGGAGCAGCTCACCCGAGCCTTTTGGGAGATGCACCGGAGGGGTGAGGGGGGGCTTCCCCCCCACCCCGAGCTCCCCGACAGAGCCCCCCACCTGCACCCCGTCTAAGCTGCTGAGATGGGAGCCGCAGCCAGCATCTCCTCTGGCCTGGGGCCGGCCCCAGAGCCACCCTCGTGTCCCCTGTGCTCGCGCCCCGTCCCTGGGAGCTGGCTCTCCCCGGGCAGCACAGCCTGCACGGCCCCCCATACATAGCCCCAGCCCCCCAGGAGCGAGGGGTGGGGGGGACCTTCCCCCCCCCCCCCCTCACTTGGTGACCACACGGCCCCCCCGCTTTGCACGCCTGGGGGCTCCCCTGTCCCACACCCGCGTCCTCGCGGAGGTGCCTTGGGTTTCCATGAACTTGCACTGCAACACAGTAGGGGCGTCCTCGTTCCTCCGTGAGTGGGGGGGGCACGGTCCCTGTCCCCCCCACCTCCCCACCGTCAGGCATCCTCACAGCGATGTCCCGGCTGTCCCCACTGACTGCTCCTGCCCCATCCCCGTGGGCACAGCGAGCGGTACTTGCGGTGTGGGGACGGGCACGCAGCGCTCCCCACATCCCCGCAGCGCTCCCCCTGTCCCCGCCGCCTGCTCTGTGCCGTGACCACCACGTCCCCGGGGGGCCCCTGGGCTGAGCCAGGTCTCGGTGCACCTGTGGGCGCGGGGACGTCTCAATCCCCTCGAGGGCCAACACAAGGGGGCTGCTCCGTGCGGTGCTTTTCATGCTCTTTATTCAGGTTCATTTTCTGTAAGATATTTAAAGAGAAGAGTTTGTATTATTTTTTCATACGACGTAGTTTGCCATTTGTCACTGCCTCAGTTCTGCTTTACCGAAGGATGAAACTGTGAAGCCTCTCCGCGCACTTTGCCCGGGAAGTCAAATGCGACGTCCTCTCTGGAGGTGGGAAGGGAACTCAAACTGTGATGTACCCCGGCCCTCGGTCAATAAATCCTTCCCCGCTCGCTGCCCGGCCTGCTTGGGACTCGCTCGCTTGCACAAGGGCTGCCCCTGCAAGGGGGGGCCCTCTACCTGCCCCCCAGGACCCCTGAGCCGCGTTTCCCTGTCCCCCCGTGCCCCAGGGCTGGCCATGCGCTGCCCCTGCTCTCCCCAGCGCCAAGCTCCACGTGCAGCGTGAGGCGAGGTGGCCACACATGGTCCAGCGCACGCGGCGGTGGCCCCTGTGTGTCCCTGCGTCCTCCCTGCCTTCCCAGCCCAGCTTTCGGTTGGCTTTGGCGTGTGTCCAGGGCAGTGACGGCTGCTTCCGTGTCACTGCCTCAGCCACGCTCGGCTTCCAGGAGGCTTCTCCTTATCTGCGGGCACCAGCTGGAGAAACGTCCCCGAGGGCCACCATCATCAGCCCAGGGTGTGCCAGAACCGCCCGAGGGGACAAGGGCAGGCTGCAGCGTGGGCACGGGGCCAAGTCCTTCCTGGGGGAAGGAGAGGTGGTGGCATCTCCTCCTTGGGGATCTTCAAAAGCCACCTGGAGGTGGTCCTGGACACCCTGCTGTGGGTGTCCCTGCTGGAGCAGGGGCTGGCCCAAATGACCTGCCCAGCTCCCTGCCAACCTCAGCTATCCTGTGGCTGTGGGGTGCAGCCACCCTGGGTCAGGCCCCCAGCTACATGGGCATCCCTGTCCTGTTTAGTTCTTGAGCCTTGGCTGGAGAAGACCTCAACCCCCAAGCTTTCTGTCTGCAAGCAGCGTGGAGGCTGCTTGGATGGAGGGGATGGGGTGGTGACAACGGGGTGGCCCTAGGCAATGCTGCAGCCAGGTAATGAGACTGCACAGCCATAAGGAAAATGGAAGCAGATCCAGGCTGGATCCGTGTGGATCACAAGGAAAACCTTATGGTTTATTGCTCCAGTGCTGCCCAGAGTCAGGGCCTTCAGGGCCATGCCAGCAGCCTGTCCCCTCTGCTGCGTCCCTGGCCACTCCTTCGCTAAAGGAGCACCTGGGGGAATTGGGGGGGAGATGGTGGCTGCATCCCATGGAGCAGCCTGAGGGCACCCCCAGCCAGGTCCTGCATCACCCCCGTGCCCCTGGTCACCCCGGTGAAGGAACAGGAGCGCCCGGTGCCCTTGGTGACATCACTCTGCGCTGCTTCTGCACTGAGGCACAGGACACCATTGCCGTGGGCAGCTGGGCTCATGCGTGCCCTGCTCCCTGGGGACTGACTTCAGCCAAGCCGCGGCCGTGCCCCACGCAGCACCATGGCCCCAAGCCCCCTGCTGCCACCAGACAGTGACACCGCGTGGGACCCCTCGGCTGCCGTCCCCCAGCCTGTCAGCACTTCCACCCCGTCCCCACGGGTCCCCAGGTCCCCCCGCAGCCTCTCACCCTGCACAGTGATTGAGCTGCGGAACGGGATGTGCCTGGTGCAGCCGGTGACATCGGACCACTTGCTGGTGGCCCTGCAGAGTCCCCTTGGTGCCCGGCGGGTGGGAGGACAAACGAGAGCCAGTGGCCAGCCACAGCCTGGACCAGGGCAGAGACAAAGCGGTGGCCACTCAGTCACCCCCATGACAAGCAAGTTGTCCCAGGCAGAGCCACCAGCTGGGGGCTGCCCCCCACGGGACACCTGGGGGGCCCCGGCATGGCCCCAGTGCCACAGCAACAGGGCTGTCCTCCTTAGGGAGCAGATGACCCAGACCGAGCCCAGCACAGAGGTTCTTCCACCCTGGCAGGTTGATGTGAAGACCCAGCTGCCCACACCCCCAGCCCCACAGCAAGCCCCCCATGCTGCCCACTACACCAGCAGCTCCCCGTCCCCACCACCGGCACCACGCAGCCCCTCAGCCATCACCGACACCAAGCCATCCCGCAGGGCCACGCAACAACCCAGGGACAAATCCAGCTACCGCTGCGTGCTGCACCGGGCCTCCCCCAAGCCCGGTACCACGCCGGGCTCCTCGCCCCTGGAGCCCCCACCAGCCCAGCCTGGCATGGGGGCCTCAGCCCCACGGGAGAGCAGGGGGGTGCGGAGGACGGAGGCGCGTGCCGAGGAGCAGGAGGAGTACCGCTGTGCCCTGCACCGCACGGCCAAGCGGCTGCGGCGAGCGGTGGAGCCGGAGGTGGCCCATGGGGGCTACTGGCCCACGGCACCTTCCCGGCCGTCACCTCCCACGAGGGACAAGGGCACCCAGACCAAACCCATGCCTGTGCTCCCACAGCCCACTGAGTGCTCCCCCAAGGACACCCATGCCCCTGGTAGGGACTTCCAGGGCCCAGCTGTCCCCCTGCCCCCAGTGCTTGCCAAGGATGCCCCCCCTGCCAGGGCTCTGCCCAAGCCCGGCCCCGACTCGGCTTGGTGGCCCCTGGTGCACCCCGAGCAGCAGGTGGCCCCGTGCCCTGTGTCCCCACGAATGAGGCTGAATGACACCGAGATTGGCTCCTTGGAGCTGGGTGCCATCACCGAGGTCACGGCGGGCAGAGGTGGCTCCAGCGAGGATGTGGCCGAGCTGGCACCGTGCCGCACAGCCCCTGCCACCGCCGTTCCACCGGAGGTGATGTCCAAGAGCTTCCCCTCCGGTTGTGATGCTGACGATGGGGACATGGCAGGCAGGGAGCTGGAGGCCTCTGGATTTAGGACCTTCTTCATGGGTGAGTTTGGGCTGAACCTGCTGCAGTTGGGGTGGGAGGGAGATGTGAATGTGGCAACACGTGCCCTGGGAAGGATGTCAAGGACGTCCTTGTCCCCTCCGCTCCACCCCGGACACAGGGATCTGGCCGGGGCACAGCCTGGGGACACTGCAGAGGGGACACTGCACGGGGGCAGCGGTCACAAGTTGCAGCTGGAGCTGGAGCTCACTGCCCTTCCTCTCCATTGCAGATCTGGCCAACAAGAGGCACGCCAACCTCCTCTGGTCCCTGAAAGGTGAGGCCGGCCCCTTGTGGCGGTTTGTGCAGGGCCTACATAAACACAGCGTTTTGATGCCACCTCTATAAGCTCGGGTCCCTCAGCCACCAGGCCTGGACGGGCAGCAGGGCCTCCTCTGCTGTCGTTTGAGCTTCCCCAGCACATCGCTGCCTCCCTGCCCCTCTCTGCAGCAGTGACACACCGACACACCGTGCCACCCGAACCGTGCCCTGTACTGGCCCTGGCCTGGATGGAGGGCCTGGGGGGGGACCTTGCGGACAACCAGGGAGCCCTAGAAACCCTCAGCTGCTACTGATGAAAAAACTTTTATTTTTTATTTTTTTATCTCGCTCTGGCTGTTGTCCTCTGCCTGCTCCGGTGCCGATCCCCTGGCTGTGGCTCCAGATGCGGAGGTAAGCAATGGCCTGGCTGAGGTGACACTGGGTGCTGCCAATTCCCCACTGCCACCACATCCCCAGACTGGGGTAAGGGGTCAGCACCATCTGCTGAACACTGCAAAGGATTTTTGGGGGCCAATGGCATGTGATGAAGTTCAGGGGATGGCACAGAGCTCACCCCATGCCTGAGCCCCCCAGAGGACCCCCCCACCATGGTCCAGAGCTGGCTACAGAGGGGCAGCCAGAGGGGCTTGGCACAAGGATGCGGAGACGCTGCTGTGTGGGTTTGGGTGTCTGCGAGACCCTGGTGCAGTGTTTCAGGGGCTGTTGGCTGCCCTGCAGGGACCCAGGCACTTGGGTGGCACCCCAGGGTGCACAATGCGGCTCATCCTCCTAACGCTGGGAAAAATGAGATTGCTCCCAGCCTGGAAGTGGCTTGGCTGACCCGCGGGGACTTCAAGGCTGCAAAGTGCCGTGGGCACGTGTTGGCATCCTTCCACGGCTGTGTCCCGTGGGAAGCGCTGGGAAGTTTGCTTTGAGCCCTCAGGGATGGCTAGGTGGTGACCCCGGCAGGCATTCCTCTGCCGAGCCTCCATGCTGGCGAGGCCCCAAAAAATGGACCCATTGCAACCGAAATAGCTAAAAATAGTGGTTCTCACGGAGGATGCTGTGAGCGGCTCCGCAGCCTCTGAACCTGCCAGTGTGAGAGGAGGGGCTGACCCTGTGGCGTGGACACTCAGGCCTGGCCCCACATGCTGTGCATGGGTGGGCTGGGGGTAGCACCCCCTCGGGGAGCCCACCAAGGAGCCAAGGACCCGTCTTGGTGTGGTGCTGGGGGAATAGGAGCAAAGAGGAGGGTGTGGACGGGGGGAGCGGGCAGGCAAGGGGTTAATGGCCCCGCGCCCGCCGGATGCAGCATCCTGGGATGGGCTCTTTCCATCTTGTTTTGGTTTGGAGGAATAAAAGCTTTGGCAGCGCATAGCCTCTTCCCAAAATAACTCAGCCTCCCATGATAATTATAGAGCGCTGGCCCCTAGTAGAGGCTTGCTGCAGCTTCCCTTCCCAGCCAGCACCCGGCTGCTGCTGTTGGCCGGTGCGAGGGAGGCCGGGGTGCTCAGGGTGCCTTGGGGATTGCCAACCTTCCTCCATGTCACTGCTGCTCCTCCTGTGTCATTCCCCACCAAGAAAAATGCAGCTGGCCCAGGCCAGCCAGCGCAGCATCCCTAGGGATGGGGACATCACCACTGCTGCATCCCAGAGCTGCCCTGCTCTCACAGGGAAAATGCACAAGGCAACCCAAAGGGCCCCATTCCCCGCTGCGATGTGGCTGTGTTGGGCACACTGAGCACACTTCCTCAGCCAGGCACAGACAGAGCGTGACCCCCTTTAGCTCCAGCTGCCACGACGTAGCCTGGGCTTGCTCCCCTGCACCCCCCTCCCACTCCGCAGCTGATCCCTTCAGCTTTTAATGCTCTATTTACAGCCCGGGCTGCAACTCTGCAGCCACATCCCACAGCCCCCACCAGGCACTGGCCTCCTTGAGTGAGGCCCTGGCCAAATTCCCACTGCTGGAGGCTGCGCGCATCGCCTGCTGGCCTGGCTGAGCACGGCCAGCTCATCACAGCAGTGCCCGGCTCAGTGCCCCCCATGGGAGCTCCTTGAAGGGCACCGGGAGACAGGGCTGAGCTCCTGGAATGTGTAAGTGAGTAATCCCCAGTAATGCTGCCTCTCAGAGGAAAGCGCTGCTGCGGGGATTAGGGATTTAAGCATCCATCCTCCCTTACCTGCCCCTTCCTGCCCCTGCCCCACTCCTGCTCACTGCCCCAGATGGACAGGGCCCGGGCGCTGCTCGGGCTCCCACGTGCCAGTTGTGCCTCCATGGGCTGTTTACAGGAATAAAGCGAGCACGGTGCATGGAGCCATCTGGCCATGGCCCCGCGGCATGGAGGGGACGATGCCCCGAGCAGTGACAGTGCTGGGCACAGAGCTGCAGGAGTGAGATGGTCCCAGCCTCTGCCTGGGGCTGGCTCCAGCTTTGCCTCCAGCTGCTGCTGGCCAAGCCCCCGGCTGCCCCTTTCATGGCTGGGAACACAAGCACCCCATGACGCCCCGGCCACTGTCTTGTGCCAGTGTCCTCCCCTGCCCTCCATGGGGACAGGAGGGACACAGCCACGTGCCACCAGCACTCACTGCAGGGTCCCATGGCTGGGAATGTCCCCAAAAGCAGCCGCCTCCAACCCCAGCACTGGCTTGGGACAGGGACAGGGACAGGGACAGGGACAGGGACAGGGACAGGGACAGCACAGAGCAGGCTGTGGTTTTGGAGACAGAGCTGCAGGATCCAGTGCTTGGTGCCAGGTGTGTGATGTGTAGTGCCAGCTCCCAGCAACAGTTGTGCAGCTCCCAGTATGCAGACTGGTACCAGTGCTGGTACCAGTCTACACGTACCCTGTAGCTGGTGTGCAGTGACCAGTGAGTGTTCCCCAGTGCTCAGTGCCTCCTGCCCAGTGCTTGGTACCGGCTGGGCAATGCCTGGTACTGGTGCCAGTGCCTGGTGCTGCTGCCCTGTGCCCAGTACGTGGTGCTGGTTCCAGTGCCCAGCCCATGGTGCCGGTGTGCTGTGCATGGTTCTGGCACTGGCGCAGTGCCCAGTGCCTGGTGTGGATGCTGGTGCTGGTACTGGTGTCCAATGCCCCGTACAAGTGTTGGTGCCCTAATCGCAGTTCCCAGTGCTGGTGCTGATGCCAGTGCCTGGTGTAGGAGCCAGCATTGGTACCAGTGCCAGTGCTTGGTGCTGAAGCCAGTGCTGATACTGGTGTCAGTGCTGGTGCCAATGCTGATAGCAGTGCTGATGCTGATACTGGTGCGGATGCTGGTGTTGGTGCTGATGCTGATACTGGTGCTGGTGCCAGTGTCGATGTGGATGTCTGTGCCGGTGCCCAGTGCTGCTGCTGGTGTTGCCAGTGCCCGTTTTCCGGTGCCCGATTCTGACGCCGGTGCCGGTCCCGGTGCCGAACGCCGGCACTGCTGCTGGTGCCGATGCCGATGCACTGATGCCGGTGCCGGTGGCGGTGCCCGGTGTCGCCCCGCCCCGCCCCGCCCCCGCCGCTGCTATTTCTGCTCATCCCGGCGGCGGGGCCCGGCCGTGCCGCTCGGCAGCCGCCGCTCCCGGACGGCGCCCGGCAGCCATGGTAAGGCCGGGGGGGGACGGGGACGAGGACAGGGAGGGGGCCGCCCGGGGCCGCCCCGCCGCTCCCGGTGCCCTCCGTGAAGGTGACGGCGCCGCGGGGGCGGAGCGGGCCGGGAGCGCCGGTGCCGCAGCGGGGCCGGGTGGGGGGGGAGGTGGCACAGCGCGGCCGCACCTGCCCGGCACCGGGGGCACGGGGGGGAGCTGCACATCGCCCCCCGCACCGTAGCATCGCGGCGCCCCCCTCCTACCCCATTCCCAGAAAGCGGCACCTGCGGCCCCCATCCCGGGCACCGCCGTAAGTGACGGGGGGAGGGGGGCAGCGGCTGTGTCTGTCCCCCCCCACCCCTTACCGGGGCCTTCGGCCGGTTCCCGGCAGCCGCTCGCGGCTGCGGTGCCGGCGGCGCTGCCGGCCGGGCCGGGCCCTCCCGCGGGGCCGCTCGGAGCGGGGTCCCGGCGAGGTGCGGAGCCACCAAGAGCCCGCCCGGCCCCGGCCCCCGCCGCGGCCCGTCCTGCGCCCCAGCACCGGGCATCCCCCCGCGGGGTCCCCAGGGGGGCGCGAGGTGCCCGGGGGGGCGGGGCGGGGGGAGTTCGGGGAGCACCCCGGGGCCGCCGTGCCCGCGGAGGGACCCCCGGTGGGACCGAGCCTCCCGTCCTTCCCGAGCGGCCGCCGTGGGAACGGGAGCGGAGCATTCCTCGGAGTGGGACGCAGCGAAAGCAGCCGGGAGGGCGGCTGGCAGAGCGTGCCGACACCGCTTCTGCGGAGCGCCGACCCCAAAAGTCCCCGAATTGGCTTTGGGGATAGACGGACCCAAGGGACACCCCTGTCCCCCCCCGGGCAGGCTGCTGAGCCCCAGCTCCCGGCCGCGTCGGAGCCACTTCAGGCTCTCAGCGAATCTTCTCGTTTGCTCGGGGCCGTGGTGGCTGTTCCTGTGGTTAACGGCACGCGCCGAAACGCTGCCCCGATTCCAGTCCGGGCAGGCCCCGCTGTCACTTCCCGGCTGCAGCACCCGAGGTGCTGCCGTGCATGCTCCCAGCCCGGGTCACCCCGCAGGTAACTCAGCCTGCTCCCAAAAGGTGCCGCGAAGGGAAGGGGCTGCAGCTCCCGCACCGAGGGGCGCGTTGGGAAGCTTTTCTCTTGTGTGCCTCTCTGCATGGTCACCCTGCCCAGGCCTGGTACCATGCGTGACCCTGTACCCTGTCCGTAGGGTGCCCAGCACCCCGCTCCTCACCCATGGTTTCCCCACACACATCCAGGGGTGCTCCAGCCTTGGAGGTCCCAGCTACATGTGTTTTCTGCTCCCCCACAGCCTCCCCAGGCTGCTCAAGCTAAGCGATGCAGCTCAGGGACTCGGTTTCTCAAAGGGGACGGCACTGATGGGGTGGGAGCTGGGAGCTGGGAGCAAGAAACTCCGATTACAAGAGGGCGGCAGCAGGCAGGTCGCAGCATGAGCAGCCCAGGTGCTGGCTGCCCCAGGGAAGGGGCGCTGGGAGAGCCGAGCCCCCCGGGCTGCTCCTGGGAAAACCAGGCTTTGGTGGGGGGTGGTTACTGCGATGGGAAGCCTCTCGCTGCAGTGTGGTGTGTGGGGAACACGGGGGGATGTGGGTGCTGGGGAGTGGAGGGGGCAACACGTGGTGGGGACGAGGGCATCTGCGGCCCCTTCTGCCTTGGATGCCCAGCTGTGGTCTGTGCAGTGCCGTGGGTGGCACATCGGGGTGTCACTTCAGGTGGGGCATGGCTGTGGGGACAGCACCTGGCTGGGACACTTCCACCCACCCCCATGGGGACAGGGTGCAGTGCTGCCCCTGGGGACGTGGGGCTGGGGATGCTGCAGGTGCCTGGCAGCCCTCACCCATGCCCTGGGTGTGAAGCTTCCCCAGAGCAGCCTGGGGAGGCTGTGGGGAGTAGCCAGGCGTGGAGATGCCAGCGGTGGCTCTCCCAGCTCAGGCTGTGCTGCCCCAGTGCCCCGTCAACCTCACCCCGTGGCACCCTCGAGCTGTCACTGTGCGGGATGGTGTGATGCAGGGTGACAGGCGGGGACAGGGCAGCCAGCAGTGGCTCGCATGTGCAGCGGGGTGTGTAATCCGCTTACGGGGCATGGCACACATAAATCCCAGCTTGCAGGTGGGCGCTGGCGTGGGACAGTTACGGAGCAGCGGCACTGGTGCTGTGTGCGCTGCCAGGGCTCAGCCTGAGAGCCCGTGCTGGTGTTATGGGTTGTTGGTGCTGGGGCCCAGCTCAGGACCATCAGCCTCTGTTGGCCCCTGGTGTTTCGTCTCCCAGCTGCCCTCCGTGGCACAGGGCACTGCTCTGGGGCTTTTTAGCACTTCCCTGGGTAACTCAGGCGAGTGAAGCCTGCCCGGCTCTGAGCCTGAGCTGCTTCAATGCATCTCGACATGCATCAAGGCGAATCACTGTCAGGCTGATGGGGGAGACCCCCAGCACTGACAGCTTGAGCTGCTGCCTCCAGCTCCTCCACGGGCCGTTAATGCTTTGGTTAACCCTTGAGGATGAACACGGGCAGCTGACCCGTGTTTCTCTGGGTATGGAGTTGTTTCTCTTGGGATGAATGTCCTCCAAGCTGCGTGCCCAGCCCGAGGCCTGGGGGGCTCAGGCAGCCCCGTTACCCCCTGCCTGCCTGTCCACCCCCTGGCCAGTGATGCTTCACTGGTCCCCGACACCTCCAAAAGCTGCTCTCCTGCTCTGTAGCTGGCCAGGAGCTGGGCTCACTCTGCTCCCTGTGCCTGGGGACTCCCCTCCTGTGCCCCCCACGCTGCCACTGCCCCACCGCACTCAGGAGGGCTGTGCCTGGGTGCCTGGGTGCCTGCACAGGGTGGAGTTATGCTAATGTGCTCCTGTCCGTCTCTGAGCCTCGGCGCAGCCGGTGCCACTCGCAGCATCTCCCAGCCGCGGTGACACCAGCTCGGCCATGGCCACCGGCCCTGAGCTGCAGCCTCTGCAGGAGGTATGGGGGGAGCATCGGGGGACAGGGGGCAGACGTGGGTGGGGGACATGGGGGGGCGCCCCCCCCCCCCCCGCCGGGGGGGGGGGGGGGGGGTGGAGAAAGTGCCACAGCTGATGCTCTGTCCCCAGGGTTGCACTCGCTGCAGGGAGGATGCGATCCAGCTTTATGGAGCTTCCCTGTGCTGGGGTGAGGGGACTGGGGCCCCAAACGGCTGCAGCCCCATGGGACAGAGCTGGGGCAGTGGGGCTGGGAATGCTTGGTGGCAGTGGGTATTTGTCACCTGTCCCCAGATGGGCAGGGTGTGCTGAGCACACCGGCAAGGGGAGGATACTGCGGGGTCAGGGACCTGCTGAGCGCTAATGACCCACTGGGGACAGGGAGGGGGATGAGAGGGAGACATACGGTGCCACCAGCCTGGCACTGCCATCCCCCATCCTGGTGACCATGGGGGTGCCAGGCAGAGCAGCAGCGTGACCTCGTTTCCAGCCCGCTCACCCGGCACCTCTTGCCTGGCCTGCTGCATGGCCACCCTCCGCAGGGACACGGGGTGCAGGGGGACACGCGTGTCCCCAGGTGCTGCTGTGCAGGATGGGAACTCACCCTTGTCCCAAGTCCGGCGATCCTCTGGGGGATGGGATTCCCAAAGCAGTTTCCATGGGGAGCCCACGAGCAAACCCCTGTTTGCCCCCCAGCTCTATGGCTGCTGCCTCTCATCTCTCTTCTCCCCATTCCCCTTCCCCGTGCTCCCTGCAGGCCATGGCACATGCGGGGGCTCTGCCCACCCCAGAAGACCCCAAGGAGCGTGGGGGTGCCCAGGCCCCCCCCCAGGGCCAGGGGGGACAGTCCCCATCCCTGCCCCCTGGAGCACCAGGAGCCATCCGATCTCCCCACGCAACAAGCTGTAAGCGCCCACACCGTGGGGTGCACGGACCCTGCTGTCCCCATGCTGCCCCCACGCCTGTCCTGGGTCTGGCACTGTTGTCCCCCTCTTTTTTTTTTTTCCCAAGTTTTCCCCACCCCTGCCTTGGGGGTGCATGAGGCTGACAGTGGAGGTTTGGGGGTCCTGATGCTGAGCGGTGCCACCATGGGCTCCCCTCCTTCCTCACTCCTTTCTCCCCCCAGATCAAGCGCTTCCTGAAGGACGACTCGGAGGAGGCTGAGCTCACCCAGTTCCTCCGGGACTGCCCCCCCACCGACAGCCCCCGCAAAGTGGAGCCCCCCGAGGGCAGGCGGGAGCCCGGCCACTCCCTCTGTGGCAGGGTCCCCACCGAGGAGCCCACCGATGACAGGGACGCGCGGCCCTTCTCTCGCCCTCGGCCCCTGGATGCCCAGCAGCTCATCACGGCCCCCCCACCGCCCAGCCCCTCCCGGCCACGCAGCCCCTGGGGGCAGCTGGACCCCTACGACTCCTCCGAGGTACGGTGGGTCCCTGGGGTGGGGGCGGGCTGGGAGGGGGGACAAAGGAGTCACTGCAGAGGGTGTGCCTGCCCCGAGAACCCAAGGGGACTGCTTGGGCTGCCTGCGGGGACACAGCCCCAGTGGGGAGAGCAGCATTTCATGTCCCATGTCTTCTGTCCCACATCCCCTCTCCCCACAGGACGACAAGGAGTATGTGGGGTTTGCCACGCTCCCCAACCAGGTCCATCGCAAGTCGGTGAAGAAGGGCTTTGACTTCACGCTCATGGTGGCAGGTAGGGGCTGGCGCAGTGGCCGGCATGGGGATGGTGACCTGGGCGTCCCCTCACTGCTCCCCATCACCCCAGGGGAGTCTGGGCTGGGGAAATCCACCCTCGTCAACAGCCTCTTCCTGACGGACATGTACAGGGACCGCAAGCTCCTGAACGCCGAAGGTAAGGACAGCACTGGGCACTGTGCAGCAGCCTCAAATGCCCAAATTGCTGCGGGGAGGGCACGTGGATGGGTTTGGAGGGATGTCACCATCTCTGCCCCCCCAGGGGCTGGCAGCTCCCCTCTGCACCCTGCTGGGCTCCTCCGGTCCCTCACACCCACGTTTGTCCTTTCTGGATTTCCCCAAAGGCAGAAGCAGGCGCAATGCTTTGCCAAGGCAGCGGGGCCTCCCAGCACGGTGCCCCCCCACCGGGCTTTGTCCTGGGCTGCAAAGCAGAGGGGGAACAAAGCCCGGCTTGTTGGGTTGGGGACAGTCGGGGTCCGGGGCGCAGTGCCACGTGGACGGCTCCGCTTCAGCTGCAGTGGGCACGCTAATTAAAAATAGCCCGAAGGGTCCAGATCCCCGCGGTCCGGGGGGGTTATTGGGTTTGTTTCGGTTGCCAGGAGCAATTTTCAGCCTAAATGAACACACGTGGCCACACGCACATGGAGCGATGAGCGCATCCCTGGGGCATGCAGGGGGGCTGGGGGTAAAGGGTTGTTAAAACCCACAGTCTGGCTGTGGGGTCACACAGGGGTGCAGGGAGCTGAAAATGCTCCTGAGATGATGCTCTGGCAGCCCACCTTCCTCATCCTTGCGCTGCCCTGGCTGTGTTCACAGAAGGAGGGCTCCTGTTGGCTTCTGAGTTCAAAAGCCCAAAGCAGCTGTGGGCAGTGAAGTGCTTGGGTTCAGTGGACAAGGTGACCAGGACCTTGGGGACATTGGGAGCTGGGAGGCGTCCTGTGCCACCAGGGGCTGGATGTGACCCCAGGCTCTGCTCTGGCACAGGGAGAGCAGTGGCTTCAGGCTGGGTCTAAGTTGGGTGGGTGCCCTGCTTGGTGCCGCACAGATGCTGTCACAGGAGGTGATGGCCACTGGGGAAGGGTGAGCATGGTGCCACCAAGGCTGTGCACACCAGGTGCCCGTGCCATCCCCGTTTCTCCTGCCCTTGCAGAGCGCATCATGCAGACGGTGGAGATCACCAAGCACGTGGTAGACATCGAGGAGAAGGGCGTCAAGCTGCGCCTGACCATCGTGGACACGCCGGGCTTTGGGGACGCCGTCAACAACACTGAGTGGTGCGGGGAGAGGGACGTGGGTGCGCTGGGGTGGCCCTGGGGACAGGGAGCGCTGCTGTGGGTGCGAGCGGCTCCCAGGCAGGGATGCCCCACGGTGCTGTGGCTTGTGCAGCCCCTGTCCTTGGGACGCAGTGCTGAGCCCTGGGAAGTGGCGTTGGGCCCAGAGATGTTGGGGTTGGGACTGGGGAAAGCCCATGGGGGCTCCAGTGGTCACCCCCCCTGCCAGCCCTCCTGTTTCCCCAGCTGGAAGCCGGTGGCTGACTACATCGACCAGCAGTTCGAGCAGTATTTCCGCGACGAGAGTGGCCTGAACCGGAAAAACATCCAGGACAACCGCGTGCACTGCTGCATCTACTTCATCTCGCCCTTTGGCCACGGGTAGGGGCAGCCCCCCCTTCCCTGCCCGCCCAAGGCCATCAGCAACACCAGGGGGTCAGAGAAGGGGCCTGGGGCTCACAGGGCTCCCCCGCAGCCTCCGGCCCCTGGACGTGGAGTTCATGCGAGCCCTGCACCAGCGGGTGAACATCGTGCCTGTGCTGGCCAAGGCCGACACCCTGACGCCCTCTGAGGTGGAGCGCATGAAGAACAAGGTGAGGGGGAGCTGATCCTGCCTGGGGCTGTCCCCTCACCTCCCTCTTGCCTGGCAGTCCTTCCCGTCCCCTGCCTGAGCTTTGCCGTGGAGCACCCCCCGTGACCCCCAGTACTGATGGTCCCCAGGGTCCTGTCTTTCTGGGGGGGTGGGGGTGTCCGTGACATCCTGCCTCCCCTCCTGTGGGGGACAGGTTTGCTGGGTGCATGACTGGGTGCTGGGGGACACGGGGTGGGTGGCCCTACCCATGGTTCTTCCTCCCCCCTTTCTGAGGGGCAGAGCCCGGTCCTCACCCGAGCTGTGTGCGCAGATCCGCGAGGAGATTGACCACTACGGGATCCGCATCTACCAGTTCCCTGAGTGTGACTCGGACGAGGATGAGGAGTTCAAGCTGCAGGACCAGGCGCTGAAGGTGAGTTGGGCCCCTGCAGCCCCAGGGCCGGGGGGAGCACATCATCCCTGGTGCCAGGCAAGCCCTCTGGCAGCCCAGCACGGTGGGTTTGGGGTGCGTTGCCAGGGATGGACATCTCCCTGAGCTGCTGCCACCTGTAGCTCGGTGGGATGGAAGAACCCTGCTGCGAGCTCTGCCACCCCACAGCCAGGGCTCTGGAGCATCTTGGCAGAGCCGTGCTGGATACGGCCGAGGAGATGTGGGTGGGGGGATGTGGACCACGGCAGCAGGACTGAGCCCTGCTATAACCCTCGCCTTCCTCTTGCAGGAGAGCATCCCCTTCGCTGTCATCGGCAGCAACACGGTTGTGGAGGCCAAGGGCCGGCGTGTCCGCGGGCGCCTCTACCCCTGGGGCATCGTGGAAGGTAATGCCATGGGGGGACCTGTCCCTGCAGGGACGGGCACGTCGTGCACCCCTTCTCCGTGCTGTGGTCCCGACGCTGGGGGTTTGGGGAGGGGGGGCTGGTGGGGCCCCCTGACCCCCGGCTCCCCTGCAGTGGAGAACCCGTCCCACTGTGACTTCGTGAAGCTGCGCACCATGCTGGTGAGGACACACATGCAGGACCTGAAGGACGTGACGCGGGAGACGCACTATGAGAACTACCGCACACAGTGCATCCAGAGCATGACCCGCATGGTGGTGAAGGAGAGGAACCGCAAGTACGAGGCTGGGAGCGGGGCTGGGCTGTGTGGAGGGATGGGACAGCCTCTCTTCTCCTTGGGGTGACATTGGGGTGGCCCTTTCCTTGCTGGCTGGAGGGGTTGGTTGTGACCCTTTGTCCCCACGGGCTCTGGGGACAGAGCAGAGCAAGCAGCTGGCGCCAAGGCTCTGCCCTCGATGCCCACCAGACTTGTGGTACTCTCATCCCCTTCAGAATCCCCAGAATTCCAGGGGTGACCCCAAAAAGCAGGTGCCCCATGGGGCTGGCTGCAGAGCCCTCGCTGGTGCAGTGCGGGGGCTTGGCGGGTGGCTTGTCCTTGGCTCGTGGGGCCATCACGGATGGCAGTCGGGGATGGCTGGTGGTGCTGATGGGTGCCCTAAGCTCATCTCTCCATGCACGCTGTGGGAGAAGGAGGCAGCCCTCCACGCTGCGGCTGTGCTGCGCCGACTGCTCTGCAGACTGAGCCAGGGACGTGCTCTTCCCCTGCTGCCACCGCTGCCTGCGTCCCCCGGCCCCTCTATAAAGTGCTTGCTGGTACCCAACGCTGTCTTGGTCCTTCTGTGCCTGCAAGGGCTCTGCAGGAAAGTACCAGGGGAGCTCCTGGGGACAGCCAGCCCCAGACCTCCTGCCCGTTGCCCAGATCAGCATCTAGTTGCCCACTGTCAAGCTTCCTGTGGCTGGGGACATGGTGCTGGCAGTGCCCACGGTGCTGGGAGGATGCAGTTTCCCTGCAGATTTATCACCGGGGCCACCCACCTCACCCCATCATGGTGGGGTTGCAGGGACCCTGCCTGGCACTGTCACCCAAGCACCCACCTCTGGCAGTGCCCAAGGGGTCTGCAGACACTCGTGTGTTTGCCAGGGCCCTGCTGTGTCCCCATCTGGTGGCACCCAGCTTTCCCAGCCAAAGGGAGGCAACCCCAAACTGGGGTGATGCTAGCTCGGGGTGTGGGAGGCAGCTGGATGCCTGTTTTAAGAAGGTCCCTCAGGTGGGTGCCCGGGGCTGATGAAGCCACTTGGCCCATGCCTGGTGCCAGCTCCAACCTCTTCTTGCTGCTGGGGCTAGAGCTGGAGCTCCACAGTCCCTGCAGCTCCAAAATTCTGCCAGGGGCCGTGCTGATGAGCAGTGATCTCCCAAACAGACCAAAACTCGACCAGAAACCAGCCCCTGCCTTTGCATGCCCGCACTAACCCAGCGCCAGGGGCAGCCTCCCCATGCGTCAACTCTGCCTCATCCGGGACCGCTCCCGCACGTCCCCGCACCGCGGGCACGGGGTGACACGTGTGACTGCTGTGAGCATCAGCGATGTCGCAGACACGTCACCTGCTGGGGCAGCGCGTGGCTCACGCAGGGACCCGGCCACCAGAGCTGGTCCCTCCCCGTGTCCTTGCTGTGGGAGAAGCCATCGATCCAGCCTGCTGCGATGGGGTGGCCCCGGGCAGGATGCGCTGTCCCATGAGTGCCTTTCCCAGCCAATGCTCTGGAAAAGCAGTGCAGCGCTACTGGGAGCAGGGGCTGTGGCACAGCCCTGCTGTCTTCGGGGGCTGTGGGAGACCAGGGAGGCAGCGCTGTCCTCTTTGGCTGGCCCCAGCTCTTCTATGGGTCTGGGAGATGTTTTGTGAGTTGGGGGAGGAGAGCTCAGTTTTGGAGATTGGGGTGGGAACAACCTCATTTCCTCTTTGTGCCCCACAGCAAACTGACACGGGAGAGCGGGACGGATTTCCCCATCCCTGTCATCCCCCCAGTGCCCGATTCGGAGACGGAGAAGCTCATCCGGGAGAAGGACGAGGAGGTGAGCACAGGGCCCCCTGAGCATCCTGCTGTCCCTGTGCTCTGCCCCCAACCCCAGCAGGGTACACCCAGCAGGAGGGTTGGGGAAGCATTTGAGGGGAATCAGAGGTTTTCTCCCCAAAACACATCTCTTGGTGATCCAGACCTGCTTAGGATGCTTGACCCAAATCTGTGTGCAGGGGAGGTGACGTGGCTGGGGGAAGCCTGTGGAGGTGCCACCTCCCTGGTTGTCACTCCTTTGCTCTCTCCCAGCTGCGGCGCATGCAGGAGATGCTGCAGAAGATCCAGAAGCAGATGAAGGACTCCCACTAGCCCCCTCCTCCTCCTCCTCCTCCGGCCGTGCACCACGCGGATCAGAGATGTTTACATCACGCTCCATCCCAGCCAAGCTGCGAGACTCGGTACCAACAACACCTCTCACCTTAAGCTGCTGCGGTATCGCCTTATGGACCTGGGCACCGCGAGGGGACGGGGTGCCCAGCGGGAGGGTCCCCCAAACCCTGTCCCAGCCACCCCTGCACCCCCTGGGCTGGGTGCAGCTTTGTCCCCAGTGCTTCGGTTCCCCCCTCTGTCGCCCCCAGCCCCGGGTATCTCCCAGGAGGCCACCACCACCCAGCTCCCCGCCTTGTGGCTCTTGTCCCTGTATCACCTGGGGCTGCCTGCTCAGTGTAAAAGGAGATGAAAGGAGAGGACAGTCCCAGCCCTACAAGACAGGGGCCGTCCTGCTGCTGGCTCCCACTTTGGGAATGGGAGGGAAAATGTGACTGCAGGGGAACAGCAGCTCCTGGGGCCCATGAGTCACTGAGGGGCTGGAGGGATAGCCACCACTTGGGCCCGTGGCCACCTCTGTACTGGCAGAGAAGGGCCTGAAACTTGATGGTGCCCAGCCCCATGTCCTGGGCATCGTCCAGTGAGCATCGTCCCGTGGGAGCACCCCCAGTCGGTGCACAAGGAGCTTTGGGGCATCGCTGTCCCTGTAGAAAATCCCTCGAACCCTACGTCCCCATGAGCAGAGACCCCACCCCCCCGATGTTGGCCCTATACAGCAATAATCGCCATCCCCACCCTTGGCAAGAGCATCATCCCTTGCTGCCATTTTGGCCCCTGGTGCCGCTCACTTGTCTCTTGTGTCCCCGTGCCCCCCCAGGACGTCCCCACATGTGCTGCTTGCAGGCAGAGCGCTGCTGCCTGGCCCCAGGGGAGCCCCCCCTGCACCCTGCTTCCCTGCAGGCAGGGGGGAAAGGCTGAAGGGGGCAGCCAGGCTGCGGGGTGGGGACAGAACTGGGGCACGGGGCTGTGTCCCCTCCCTGCCACCCTCTCAGGGTGGGTTTGAGCCCCTATGGTGTGGTTGGAGGTGTCCCAGGCTGGGTGGCACAGGGTGCTGGGGACATTGGCTGCAGCCTGGGGGCTCCCTCTGTCACTGCCCCGTGAGCAAGGACCTGCAGGCTGTGTTAGTGCTTTCCTTTTTTTATCTTGCTATTTTCTTACAGAAGTACCTACCTTTGCATGATGGTCATAGATGCATTTATTAAAGTATACAAAGAGTATAGGTTTATAAATTCTTATAGAGGTAGTGGAAATATTTTTAACCCCTCCACAAACGTTCTCAATAAATACGGCTGACCTGGCTTGTCTGCAACCACGTCTCACTTCCACGGGCCATGTGCGGGCAGGCGAGGCATGAGGATGGCCTCTCATTCCTGGCTTCTTTTTCCCTGGAAAGGTGTCAGAATGGATTTCAGGGGGACATCTGCCACCCCCCATGCTGCTGAAACAGACACAGGGCACCCAGACGGGGGGTGGGAGAGCCCCAGCTGCCCAAGCCCCCAAGGACACAAGGACCAGTGCCCGGTGCTGGCTCATCCCCCTCTCACACCATGCAGTGGGTGCTGCTGGCACTGGGCACTGCTGGGAACTGCATGTGCCCCACACGGTCTGCTCTGCCCGATTCCCCCCATGGCACTTGGTGGCTGGATCACCCCTATGAGCATGCGTGACCTGTTATCCCAGTTTGGCTTCAGCAGGAGCTGGTTGGACGAGCAGGTTTCTCTCCAGCCCCCTCTGCCTGGTGCCTGGAGGACCCTTGCTGGGTGTCCCCGCTCTGGTCTGCTCCCAGCCCTGTCCCCAGCCATGCTCTGTTGCCATCCAGACCCCCCTGCCCCTGCATCTGCACCCCAAGGACCACAGCGACCAGCAGGGGAGATGGGTGAGAGCTTGGGTGGGCTTTTCCCCACATCCCTCACAAGTGGGACTCAGCTCTGTGGTCTGGCTGGGGGCAAAGCCCACACAGAGGCTCTGCCTTTGGATGCTTGTTGCTGTTCCTCAGCTGGTGCAGGTCCTTTGGCTGCTTCTCATCATCCTCAGCCTGGCCAGGGCTGGGGCATGTGCCAGCCACTCCTGTGCCAATGTGAGACCATGCTGATGGGGTCAGGGTTGAGGTTCTGGTAGCTGCTCTCCTCCTTGCTTGCAGTTTTCAGAGTCACAGAGTGTGGCACATTCCCTGCCAATACTGCCCCAAACAGTGCCAGCCCCCATGCTGCCCCTGCTGTGTCCCCACAGGGGTCTCTGGGAGCAAAGCCCTGGGGGACGCAAACCCGCTCTGTAAGGCACGAGGCTTTGGTGCTGCGGGAGGGGTGCACAACGGAGCAATCCCTCCTGGATGGTGAAAGTGTCTTGGGCACATGCTTGGTGCTGCCAAGTCTGATCTCTCCTCTCTTTGGGGCCATCCTGGGCTACCCCAGGCAGCACCAGACAGGAGCAAGAGGGGCCATGGGTCAGAGCCTCCGTGCCATGGAGCAGGAGCCACAGCGTGTACAGTGACCCCACCGACACCTGATGCAGGGGGAAGCCATCACATCACTATTCAGGGGACAAAAAAGTCAAAAAGTTCAAGAGTCATCTTCATACATGTCAGTCATTATAATATGAAAGGGAAAGGGAGAAGTGCTCGAGTTCCTTTGGATGCAGGAACTTGCCTCCTGCAGCTCCTCAGCAGACTTGCCTTGGTGGCCCTGCCCAGGGCAGCCAGCGCAGCCTCTTGTGGCCCCAAACCAGTGGACTTGGCCTGGTGCCCCTCACCCTGGCTCTTTGCTTGCATCCTCAGCAGGAAAACCCCAGTGCTCAGGCTCTGATAACAGTTCCAGCCTGTGCCTACCCTTGGTTATGCTTCATTCCATCTGATTTTGATCACATCCTTAAAAGAAAAAACAATCCCACCCAAAACCCAGCCTTCCCACAAGTGTTTCCAGGGCAGAGATATTTTAGTGCGGCGAATTCTCTGATGTGTATTCTCCGATGTCCTATTTTAGGTCCCTCACCAGTGCTGGCACAGCCTGCAGACGATTGTGCTGGAGCTCACCAGCCCTTTGGAAATAATTGTGGTGGGAGGAAACGTTTCTCAGTGTGGCAGAAGAAATCTCTCTGCTCCTTCCAGGGCTGTGTTATCTCCATGCCTGCTGGACCCCCTGCCAGCACCAGCCCTTCCCTCCCAGCAGCAGGCACATTGCCCCCCCCCCCCCCCCCCGAGCACCCCTGTGTGGTTCTCCTGCCCCACAGCCTCTGTGGGGTGGGGACAGTGCCCTGGGGCTGTCAAGATCCAGATCTTGAACCCAGGAACCAAGCCGCTGATCTGGTTCCTTCCCACTCCCTCTTGTACCTTTGCTTTGGCAGGAGGGGTTTAAAATTGGGGTGCTGGGATCCACCTGTCCACACTGTGCCCAGCCCATGTCCAGACCATGGTGGCACTGAGGTCTGTCTGCACGCCTATGAGCTGCTGGCTCGCAGCACGGCATGCCTTCCCCTCATTTTTTGGCTGTGATAAAGGTTTGGGATGCTGCGTCTGAACACAGCCAACGAATGCTTGTGATGAGTCTGGTTGCCTCTGCAAGTTCCTCTCCAGACCTGGCGGTTTGGGCAGTCCTGAAGCCACGAAGCCATGGCGTGCCGTCGCTCTTCTCCCAGGAGGCAGCTGGCGCACCCCAGAACCACCTCGCACTCCTCAGGCAGGACACAGCCCCGGCTCTCCAGAAAATGAAGAAGTGTTCAGCGTGTTTTGTGGTTTCTCTCTTTCTCACATCCAGAATAGAAAAACCAGAGCAAGAGCTTGAAACTTTTTCTTCAGCTCTGAACCCAACTGAAGGAAGGCCCTGGCCTAGCTGAGTGATCTGGCTCTGCCCCTCACCAAATACCTTTTGGTGGCTGAAGAGGAGGGAGAGGAAATGTGTCAGATTGCAGGAGGTCTTCTCCAAAACTTTCCAGTGTCCTTTCCTGCTCCTTTGTGCATCAGGACGGAGTACAAGGGACAAAGCACCATCACCGTGCTCTAAAAAGCCACCCTTCACTTTTATGAAACACAGGTTTGCTCCTCTCCTCCTCAGCTTCCAGGCTACCAGATCACCTGAAACTGGGATGCTCCCAATTGTTCAGCACCTCATGTTGGGTCTTGGGTTCAGTGGTGTAACCACCAAGGGGCATTTCTCAGCTGCCTGAGGCTTTGGCAGATGTCTGTGGGCTCATCACCTCCTGTCCTGGTGTTCCTGGCAAGGGGAGAGGTGGAAGCCTTTGCTTCCTCCTGCAGCACCTGTTTAATAGGTGTACACCCATTTCTGGGGGAGCTCCTTCAGGAGGACCTGAGGCTATCAGGAGCTTCTTGAGAGGTACGCATCCCCAGCAGCTATGTGCATAATTCTGAAGTATCTGATTGACTTATTTTTACCAAATGGCTTCAAAGCACTCACATTTACTGAGTGGTGGGGTGCCTGCTGTCTAACAGACGTGTCCTGGAGGTGCTGCTTCTAAGCCAGCTAGGACAGAATTAGTGCTCCGTACTTGTGCTGTGCTAGACCTTGTAACAGCAAACAATGGAGTTCCTGCAGCCCCATTGTAGTTAAAACTGTTGGGCAGCCACTTACACGTCTTGAAAGAGAGAAGGGACGGACGCTTTGCACAAAAGCCCATGGGTGGGTGGATTTTCCATGATTTCTCATCAACAATGCCACCACTGCAGCTGTATCACCCCAGTGTTGTGGTGTGTGTGTGTACCAATCTCACCCTCAGCCTACTGGGCTCTGGAGACAGGGCCCTACACAAAAAGCAGAGATGTTTTCTGCCCAAGGCAGGGTTGTTGTGCAAGTATTTGACTTCCTAATTCTCTATTTGAATGGAGCCCACCAGCTAAGGCTCTTCGGACCCTGGGTGTGGAGATCATGGACATGGTTTCAGTGGTCCAGCAGCATCCAGCCCTGCTTCTTGCTCGGCCCCTTGATTGAAGACTAGTTTCTGGTCCAGACCCCAAACCACACACCCTGGCTGTGGTAGGCATGTGAGAACAGGATGGGTGTAATTATACAGAATAGTGTGCCTATGTGGCTACTGATTCTGAAAAGCTCCATTAGATGACTTCACTGGCAAATTGTGCTATTTCTGGAGCTTCCTTTTAAAGACAAATTAGGCTGTGCTTTTTGCAATACATTCTCTATATCTGCAGTCTCACAAAACCCACCAAGAATACTTGGTGTGACCTGCCCAGCCCCTGGGAGGCTCAGCAAAAACAGCTATTCCCTTCTGCACAACAATGAAGTCACAAGTGATGTCAGCACCAAGTGCAGGCACCACGTGGAAATGACAGTGCCGATGTCCCCCTGTGGGCTGGGATGTAGTGTCACCAGATTCTGGGTCACCAGAAGAGACTACGCGTCCCTGCCAGAAGCCCTTGGTGCTGGCTGTATTTGGGGAAACAGCACCATCTATTTGCAGCATTGTTTTACATGTGCCTTTGCTTGCAGAGAAGATGACATGCCCTGGTAGGGCCAAGTGCCTACAACCCACCACCAGGCTTGGCAGGGCAGCCTCTGCTTTCCGGGTCCCACCGGGTTTGATGCCACCTCCAGGCACCTCCCTGCAGCCCAGAGCTGATGCCTGGAGTTCAGGGCTGTCAGCAGGGGCTGAATGATGTGTGCACAGGCCACAGGGGAGGGAAGAAGCAAAACAGGTCCAAGAAGAGGTTGGACAGCCCCAGTCTGGGGGCTTCACCTGCTGTTTAGTTCCTCCTTCTCGAGGCAGGATTTGTCCCTCCTTCCCCCTGCACCTGTCCAGAGGTGCCATGCCCACCCAGGCTGCCCCCACCACCTGTACGCTTTGCCCCAGCTGCCTGAGACCTGTGGGACAGGGAACTAGGTCCATGCTGGGTGGCCTTGTACCTAGTGCAATCCCATTAAATCTAACCCAGTGGCTAGGTCAGCTCCTACTCTGGAACCTCACAAAAAAACCTGAAGGGACCAAAAGCGTGACTTGGTGCTTTGCAGCTCTGGGACTCCTTGTAGGTGGCCACAACCCTCCTGAGCTGCCATGTCCCCATCCATCATTGCCATATCAGCATCCAACCTCCTCCAAGGAGCCACCATGGGATTAAATCAGTCACAGGCAGCTTTCTTCCATGCTTCAGGGCATGACTTCAAGTCTTGCTGCCTGCTTGGGCACCTGCATGCCTAGGTGCCACTACATGTTGTTCGTCCCAGCGTGTGGCCTTGGCTCTCTGCATAGCCTTTTGGGGTGGGGGACAGAGGCCCCACAGTGGAACTGGCCCTACAGGATCAAGGGGGAAGAAAGCCAGCCTCCCCCTGACTTTGGTCCAGGGGGGAAACTATTCCACCACAGCATGTCCCCAGCTCGTCCCCACCTATGTAGGGTGAGCAGCAGGTGAGGGCAGCAGGACAAGACCACCTCCCAGATCCCCCCCCTTCCAGCCTTACCACAGGCTTGGGAGGGATGAAAAAGCTCTGCTCTATTAAATGTGCTGGGAAAGGGGGTGGTCTGAGGCATCACGAGCTCTGGGGGACCGAACACTACTTCCTCTTGCCACTTTTCATCTTGCTTTCAATCAGGTGCAGCCCCTGTTTCTTGATATCCTCCCGGGTGAGAACCAGGCCATGGTCTTTGTCAGCAAAATCAAAGGGATCTGTGGGAGAGAGCAGGAACAAATGGGTTTTGAGGGGCTGGAAGGCCACCTCAACCATACCTGTGTCCCCAGGGAGAGCCTCCACATCTCAGAGGGTTGGTGGCATCTCCAGCACAGGCACTGCCAACTAGGTTTTCCATCCTCAGCATCCACTGGCAATGCCACCCCCACCTCAGTGGCTCTGCTGGGGCTTCCTGTAAAGGTCTAGAGCCACAAGGTGGTGGCCACAACTCCCTCTTTGTGAATAAAGAGGTGGTGAGATGCTGAGCACTCATCTCCTCTAAGAGCATCTCACAGGAAGAGGCCACAGACAGAGACAAGCACTGGTCCTTCTTCCCTGCCAGGTGATTTAGGAGCCCTTCATTTGGCTCATGAAGACCCACAGCACCTCTTGATGTGGTTCAGCACTCACCACCCCACCAGCTGCCTTTGTTCTCCCCCATACCCACCAAAAACCACCACCCATGCTCAAAGCCTTGGAGAGAGCCAAAGTCAGCCCCAGGGTCTGGGGACAGCGCATGGGTTGCGGTCTGCTGGGACAGTGGGAGGCAAAACAGGACACCCAGAAGTCCCACGGGCTGGGACAGTTGCTGTGGATCTTGTCCCCATGTTCTCCTACCTTGGACCGCAGAGCCTATGTCCTCCAAGGAAATCTTTAGGTTCTGTGGCTCTCTCGCGGTTGTTTTCTCCAGAAAATTCCTGACCTTCACAAAAGTCTGCAAAAGACACTCTGGGGTAATTGCTGAAGGGGTGGCGGGTGTTGCAACCTGAGGGGTGTCCCACCTCGACATCCCCCTGGGAAAGGGGGCACCCTGCAGCATCCAGCACTAGCCCGGCCCTGCCCCAGGGCCACCTCCATCAGGAAGGACACCTTGGGTCAGGCCAGCCAGAAGAGCCATATACCGGCAGGGCCCCAGGGACCAGAGCAGGGACAGGGCCACTGCACACCTCATTGTCCTCGTCAGGGCTGTAGCTGTGGGCAGGCAGGGAGGCCACCCTCTGCACCAGGTGCTGCAGCTTCTGCTCGCAGTACTGCAGCTTCTCATCCACCCCCTTCAGCTCGACGGAGACATCCTGGGGCCAGAGGGAAGAACAACATTGATGGGGATTACAAGTTGGCTTGGGTTGATGGTGGCAGCACCAAGTGTCACCGGGATGCCCTGTAGCACTGCCATGGGTCCTACACTGGGGAGGGGACACGTGGTGGGGACAGGCAGGACCTGCTCCTGGTGGCAGCTGGGTCCCCAGCTCTGTGCTGCACCCTGTACCTGCTCAGGCACGTTGATGCCATACAGGCGGATGAAGAGGTTGTTGATGCCATTCTCAAACAGGAGCAGGAGCTCCTGGTTCCTCAGGGACTGGGATCGTGCCTGCTCCAACCGGGCCTCCTCTTGCTGCAGGCTCGTCCTCAGCTCTGTCTCGAGCCTCCTGCAGCTGACCAGACCCATACGTCTTTATGGGTGCTCCCATGCAGAGAGACCCCAGAAGTGTTACAAAAGCTGCCCAGGTGGGCCTGCTCTGTGGAGTGGACGCTGCCTGCACTGCAGCTCAGGCCTGGCAGGGAGGACATGTCCTCCATGGGCCCTGCTGGGGCAGGCTGGGTCTGAGAGACACCTCCACCGCATGGCCTCAGCTTCTGCTATCACCATGGCTCTGGACAGGAGGACCTCACACATCCCTCCTCGCCCCATGTCCCTGCTGTCCCTGGGGGGCTTTGGGTGTTCTGCTGGGACCAAACTGGGGAGCACCCTGCTGAATGCAGGCCCTAGTAGAGGAGGGGTGGGCAGCTGAGGGGGACAGAGGCAGGGTGGCCTGCTGGGACACAGATGTCCCAGTGCACGCATGGCAGGAGGACATGACCCCGCTCCCCAGGGATGGGCTGGATCCTGATCTGGGGCCCCAGGAGGCCCTCTGCAGCCCAAGACCAGCAGCACCTGATGGCACTTGGGGACTGGTGAAACTTCAGCTCTGCCTGCTTCAGCTCCAAGTCCCTCAGTGTGTCCTTCAGTGCCTGCTTCTTCTCCTCACACGCCCTGATGTGCTGCTTCAGCTCCGCCGTGGACTTCTGCTGTGCCAGCAGCCTGCCCGTGATGTCCTGCCCGGGGAACAGCGCAAGGACTCATCCCGCAGGGCCGGCATCACAGAGCAAGAGGGGTCTTAGGGGGCTCAGGAGAGCCCAGAGCAGTCTCAGCTCCCCACAGCTGGGTGTTCCCCGGGTGGGATTTCCCTCACCCAGAGGCGGGAGCACTGCACCGCAGCCTTGGCCTTCTCCACCTCCGACGTCACCCGGGCCTCGTGCTCGATCTGGGACTTGGTGGCCTCCAGCTTGGTGCCTGGACAGAAGGAAGGGACAAGGGAGGGAGGAGGCTGCCTCCTCCTCCTCGGGTTCCCCAGCCCCTGTGCCCCTCCAGGCACTCACCCAGCAGTGGGTCCTGTGGCAGCAGGGATGGGAAGTCCATGGCCAGGTCATACCTGGCTTGCTGCAAGGATGCTCGTTGTGACCCCCTCAGCTGCTGGCACCTGGGGAGGGTGGCCCTGCAGCACACCCACCCTGAGGGGGTCTCAACATTGGCCCCTGCCCCAGCTCCCACCAGCTCACCGCTCTCAAGTGCTTTTCACTTGCATCCTTGAGCCAAAGTCGGTCGATTTGCACCTTTTGGGCAGCAAGGGACCGGTGCCTGAGCTCTCTCTCCGTGAGGAACTTGCTTTCCAGCTTGGCCAGCTCCTCCTGGAGCACATTAGAGTCAGAGAGAAGAGAGGAATGGCTGTCAAAGCTGCAAAGGACCTTTGTGGGCCAGCTGGTATCTATGGATGAACAAAGTTGACCTCCTGGGCTACACAGGAAACAAGGACAGAAGGCATAGAGGGCTGGAGGCTAGAGCAGGCTGGCTTCAATGTCATCAGTGCTCCCAGCAGGCTGTCCCCAGCCCCAGGGCCACAGAGAACAGGATGCTAGAGGAGCTATAGAGGCATCTGCTTGTTGTGGGCAGGTCCAGCTCAGTACTTCTGCAGTTTAATGCAGGAAGGTGCACCAGCCTGAGCATGTGGGGCTGTTTTTGTTGGACCTCTGTATACTTTGAAGCATGGAAGAGGTCCCCCAGCTGCTCACCTTGGTTATGTCATTGGCTTTGAGGGCATCCAAAGCCATGAGCTCCATGTCCTCCAGCTCACCATGGTACACTCCAGCCATACCATTCAGGAGATCCAGATGCAGAGGCAGATAGACCAGCTCCTGGGAGACACAGAGCCACCCCATATCATCTCTCTGGGTTCTGGGTCAAGCCAACCTCAGCATATGGCCAGAGGCTGAGCCCAGCCATGGGGCACATGCACCGCAGTGCTGCGTGCTGGGACAGCGAGGGGCAGCCCACCTTCTTGAGGACATCCCGCACCGCCAGGTACAGCAGAGTCACCTTCTGCCCAGCGTGGACTTTCATGAGCATCTTCTCAATGCTGTTCTCCAGCTGGCGAATCACCTGTGGGGCGGGACACGGGGTGGTGCAGCGTGCCAAGCCCAGGGAACTTGGGATGGGGAAGGGGTGTCATGTACCTGCAGCTGCTCCTGGAGCCGCTTGTCATCGATTTTGACATCCAGTAGCTGCTGCAGCCGCTGCTGCAGCTCATCCTGGGTCTGGCCGCGCCGCTTCACTTCGTAGAGCAGCGCATTGCAGGCATTCACCCGCTCAAAGATGCTGCTCTGGAGCTTCTCCCGGGCACCCTGGGCATGCACATGGGGAGGGGATGGAGGCCTGCCTGGGAAGCTCATTCCAGAGCAGAGACAGGGACTCAGGGACACTGGGACATGGCCACTGCTGCGGCAGGGCTGAGAGTGGGAGAGCTTTGCCCTGGGAGGTGGGGCAGGGCAGAGGTGGGTGCTGGTGTCCACCCACTGCAGCTGCAGATCGTTTCTGATGGGATGTGTGACCTGTGAACACCCCAGGTCTTGCAGCCACCACCAGGGGACTGATGGCCCAAGGGCTCCTGCAAGTGTCTGTTCCCAACCCCTGCCAGCAGCCGGTGCCAGCTAGACCCTGCCCATTACCTCCACCGTCTTGCCAGCCAAAACAATTTCCAAGTTCTTCTGTGCTCTGCAAACCTCGGAGATGATCAGTTGGTCATGCTATGGGCGGGAGAGAACAGAGAGAACATCAGTGCCAGGCTGGAGACTGTCACATCCTATCATTGCCCCATGGGGCTGGTACCTGCTCCTGGAGAGACCCAGCAGAGGAGCAGGGGCACAGCCAAGGGGACCTGCAGGTACCTTCTGGGCAATACCCAGGGCATGGACATCCTCCTGCACCATCCCACGCAGCTGGGGGAGCTGATCTCTGTTCTGGCTGAGCTTTTCCTCAGACGACTGCATGAAAAACTTCTTCCCTTGCTCTAGAGGACGTTAAGAGTGCTCTTGGTGCCATGCAGGATGATGTCCTGTCCCCAGGCTCTGGCACAGGGCATCCCTTCCTCACCCACCGCCGCCGCCCACTTTCGCATAAATAAATCCCCTCCTCTGCCCCAGAGACTTGGGCATTGGGAAAAGCCAGGCAGGGACAAGGGACATTGGGCCAAATCCTGCCTCCCCAGTGCCTGGGCAGTCACACGCTCAGCTGGTCCCACTGAGCAGGAAGGGAGCAGCCCCCTGGGGACCCAATGGCCCCCTTCTGCAGGGGGTTGCATTGCTCAGGGGACCAGGCAGCCACTGCAGGCTCCATCCCAGTGGGGCTGCCACCCATTTGCTTTGGGCGCCACACTGGAGACCAACAACCCAGCACATCCTGCAACCCTGCCGCAGCCACATCCCTGTGCCCCGAGGGCCCCCCACGCTGGGTTGTGCCTATGGGGCCGAAAGAGCAGCACCTTGCAAGGTGATGATGTTGTGCAGCTCCTGCGTCTGCTGGCTGATGTCTGCCCTGCGGCTCTGCATGGTGCCAGCAGTCCTGCCTCAAGCTTCAGCGTGCACGTGGCGGCTGCTGCGGCCCCTCTGTCCGGTGGTGCCACCGCCGGTCTGTGACCTCGGATGGAACCGGCACCGTGGCTCCTCCAGGCACCGCACGCCCACACTGGCTGCCCTGCACCTCCTGACTTCCACCTGCCCCTTCGGCGTGGCCACGGCCACCCACAGTCCCCTCTGCCCTGTTTCTGCAGGGGACGGAGCCAGCACTGCACAATTATCGAGCCCTCCAAAGGTCGGGCAGCCAGCTGGGACCCCCGCTCAGCGTCCCATCGCCGTGGCTACGGCAGTTTCAACCTCCTCAGCCCTGTAACTGCTCCAAGCCCCGCCAGGAATCAGGTATGTTCAGAAGGGGCACGTTATTCAAGAAGCTTCTCATAGCTGTATAAAGGTTGGCTCAGTACTCCTACCAGAATGGTTTAGGGCTGGCTGTCATATCAGGAAAGAGTAATTTCCTGTTAATTTATTGCATTCTGCTCCTCTCCTTCCTGGCCTCAGTTCCTATCACCCATTTGTGAAATCCAATGCCTATGTGATCTTCCTTTTCAAAGTCTTTCTTCTGCCCAGACTTCAAGGGGGTACTGCCTGGCTGACCTTTCATGAACACCGCATTTACATAAGTGAAGTGGTGAAGCTTGCAAGTGGTGAAATGCTTAACTTGTCTTAACTGAAGTAATTCGGAGTCATTTAAACTCATGGGTTACTGACCAATCACTGCCACCTGAAGTTTTTCACAGATCCCCAGGAAACTGAACATCTCCTTCAACAGAAAGGCCACAACTAAAAAGAATAGCAACATGCAGAAGACCAAAAAAAAAATGTTTAACTCAAGTTTTGAGGAAAATTTCAAGGAAAAAAATGTGTGCGTATGTACCCAAGCCCACTATTAGCACTCACCTCAAAGCTGCCAGCTTACTGCAAACACCAAGAGGAGACTATTACTACACACATATGTTCCTTTTGAAATTTCCATTAATTAGCCACGAAACTACTATGTTCCTTGTTGGCATGGGCAAAAGTTGAAAGCAGAAAGAACGGCTATCAATACTGGTATTTATTTTGATGCTTACCATACATTCTTGCTGAACTACAAACATGTCAAGAAATGCACGCATGTTTATAAATAAAACCAAGCTCCCTCTACCAACATAAAAACTTTAACATTTGATTTGTAGAAAGACTTTGTAAGGAAATTGACTTTCTTGCACCAAGCTCATAAATCAGCTTCGGTTAAGCTTCTGTAACTCAAGCCATCCTATTGTGCTCTAGGTGTTGAACATATAAAACAAAGAAATTACAGAATTATGAAATCAAGTATTACCAACACAATGTCATCCGAGGCTTTTGCTCAGTGTCTCCTTTTCAGACTTATGAATGTACATGTTAGTTCTAAGTGCCAGTGACAAGTTAAATATCAACATCATCCTCAGTGCTTCATAACTTGTGCATGAAGAGATGGCCATTTGAAAGACAAGCTGCTAAGGGCTTGCATACATGAGGAATTTTGCCTATCTATCCAAGCACCAGCTCTCCACCAGCTGTGTCCAGCTCACAAATACAGAAATTATGCCACTAAACCTTCCTAGGCAGCATTTAAACATGATGGAAGACTATCTTGGGGGCAATAGAAAACATTTAAAGATAGATACAATGGTTCAAGAAATCTCCATTTCACGACCCTTCAGCAGAACTCAAGCTCCCTAGCAGCAATTCCTCCCAAAACATTACTAAAGAAATTGAACCCAGCCTTATACAAGCTCATGTTAACAGGCTGCTGCAGAAATCAACTTCAGAGAGGAAACCTTTGACCAAGGATCTAGATACGTCGGCTCCTCTGCACCTGGCATGTCAAATCTTTCTCCAGTTGACTTTCTCTCCCTGCACGAATTCTAGAAAATTCACATCATCTTTTAGGGGTAAATTGGAAAAGGTCATGTGAAAAATATAACCCAGGTCTGTTTAATTGTCATTTAACAGGCATGGTCACATGCTTCAAAAGTAAACAGCACAGAATGAAGGTACCACATGCTCATCTGAAACAGAGATCTAGTAGCCAGCCACCCTGCAAATCCTGATTTGCTGCATACTGTCAGCATAGAAACAGGTATATAATACTAAAGGCTCTCCTTAAATTTCTGCTGGCTTGGCTTTCAGCCTCCCAATAATATCTGCTTGGCCTGGGGGTATTTTTAGTATCTCTTTCTCCGGTTTTCATCCTTTCTTCCCCCCTCTTATTTGAAATATGCAAGTTAAAAAGCATTTGTTCAACACATTTGAGAAAAGCTTTAACAGAAACTTGAAGAACTCTATACTGTGCCTCAGGAGCTGGCTGGAAATTCTGCGCATGTATTAGAAAGCAGCATAGAGACAAAGGATAAAGGACAGCTGCAAGCATTGTTCTGCATCAAACTCAAACAACAAGGCACACATACACACAGATACCACAGGGGAATTCCGACCCAACAAAAGCCTGTCTAGCGCAATGGCCAGAGGCTACAGATTCAGTTCATTTCATTGCATGAATAAGAACAGCTCAGAAAGGCAGGCCTATGAAAAAGCGTATCCAGCCTATGAAAAGCATCACCACAGCCAGGGATAGCTCCTATGCTGTAACAAAAATAATTATTTTATTTCTTTCTGTATCTATAATATATAAATAGATGATAATTCATTTTTATCAATGTAACTAAATAGATTTTACGAATAAGTTATTAGGAGAACATTTTTTTCTAAGTTAGTGAGTGCTGTTATAACCAGTGAAGAAAATCTACAAGAATGGTCCTTTAAATTACTCTAATTATTAAGCAGCCAATTATGGAAGCCTAGGTCAGTTTTCACGCTGCCAAGAGATTGGTTTACACATGATTCACATTTTGCACTTGTTTTAAAGTGAAAATGCATCTCCCTTCTCCAAAGGTTCCTCTCCTCACATACAACACCCACCCCTCAGGGACATATGCAATCTTCCACTTATCACTGACAATTTAAGCAAAAATGATTGGTGCCATATCAGTCAAACACTCCCCATCAGCAACCCTTGAAGTAAACCAAAGCCATAGTAACTTCCATATCAAGTCTTAACTCAATCCTCATTAGTGCAACTCTGACACAAAATGTTCCTACAGGCAAACCATTTATAAACCAAGCAAGTGTAAAATGATAAAAAAACACACTGCATGGAAAAATCCCAAAGGATTAGTGTCAGAAAGTATTTGGCAGCAAGAGATTGGAAAAAACAAGAAGGCCTAACAGAAAGGAGTGGCCAGTCATTCCGTTGATCACTGTTAAAGTAGTACTGCATCAAAAACATTCTCATTATTCAAGCTTTTCATCTCCTTCCTCCACGTCCTTCAGACTGAGCACTTCCAGCGTTCCTTTCCCTTTTGTCTCAGATCGGATCAGCTCATCAATCTCTCTGAAGCAGCCTGGGTCAATAAGGCACACCTGAAATATTTCACATTTAATTAGTCAAACAATAATACTCAATTTTCATCAACAACTTTTAACATCCATTACTTCTAACATCCATTTTGATTTAAAGAAAGGTACTGTTTAGCTACTACAGGGACTTGGCAGAATTGCTAAGCAATTTTTAATTGAGTAATCATTCCAAAGAAGCTTTGCATTTCCAGCACATTCAGCATGCTGGACATGATGGTTTTGACAGTTAGGTTGCTAGATTCTAATTTGTTCTTAAAGATTCTTACCAATTTCAAAATTTCCTTTATCACAAACTGCTTTTTAAATAATTAACTGTTGTCAAAATACAGGCCTGATCCACCAAATCAGTAAAATTCCATGCATGCAGAGAACTTAGGCATTTTATAGGAGAATCACTGCTAAGAGAAACTACACTGTGCTTCCCCTCAGCCCGAACCTGTAATCTCAGTACATAAAAGGCTACTTTCAAGCTTTCAGTAGGATTGTGTGACATTAAAGACTACAAACCATGCCTCTGATTTACAATCTGTGGAACACTTGTAGTTTATCTAAACAACTTCCCTATACTAATTCTTGCTGTAGTGAAATCAACCACGAAACCTGAGGTCTGCTTTACTGCTTACAATTTCTAACTGATCCTGGAAGTCTTCATTCTCAATAACTTTAATCAGTGGCTTGAGCTTCTCTTTGAGCTTCTTCCCCTCTTTTGCTGGAAGAATAAATCGTAACCTCATGTGAGCACGTTCAATTTGCATGGTCTCCTTTAACTGTCTGATCACGTCCAGTGCCTACAGAGACATTGAAGAAAAAAGAGCATTTATTCACTTGCTTAAAAAGGCTGCACAGATCAAAACCTCATTTTCTCTGCACTATCTTCAGACATTTCTCAGTACCGTTCACTGGCACTCCGCTGCAGGAAGAGATTGCAATTACGCTAGTTTGGTAGACTAAAAGGAAAAGGCAGAGTTATGGCTGATGGTGGTCACTTCAAATACTGAAAAAACACACGAGAAAGAATGTTAAATAGGAAATAATGTTAAACAGGAAATAATGTTTAATGACAGTCATGCTACAGAACAGTAGAAACCTATATGGCTCAGATGTACAGACTGATTTACTCCCTCACTTGAAATAAATCATAAAACATTTATTTCTGTTCCAGGCGTATCACTGATGCTGCTTTAGTTAGTCCTTTTATCTTTCTCCCTTCACTGAACAGCTAAAAGACAAACTACAGGAGCTGCAGAAGCTGCTTGTACCCACCATTCAGCTGCCAGCCAGCCAACTAGTCATTCTGCCAGCTTTTGACCACAAGGCTGCTTTCATTCCTATGTGAATGCTCATAGAGAAATTACACGTGATGACAATACCTCTGAGCACAAGCTGATTTTGAGAGAATACTAACCTGCTGCTTTGTGCTCTTGTTTGGTTTGACAGAGTAGTGAATATCCTTCATGGCTCTCTCTATAAGGATTACTGTGTACGGCCTCTTTGTCTCAGGATTGACACATTTGTCAGCCACAATAGTTGCGATGTCTCTAAACATCTGCTCCAGCTGCGTCTGTCGTTCTTTGTCTGACACCTGCAATTCCCCTTTTGATAAAATCTGCAGTTAAAAATAAATAAATTGGTTATCAAGTGTTGCAAATCTGGCTAAGAATTGAAAACCCTAGCAGTTTTAACAGTTGCTTGAATGATTTGGTTATGATTTGGTGAAATACATTAAGAATGTATATCGTTGTAAGAGACAACACTAGAAAGATGTTACGAAAAAAACACAACCAACAAACACCATAGAAGCATTAAACTACAAAAAGAAAGGCACAGGCTTATTTAAACTGTCATCACCCACAGAAAGCCCACAATCTGTAAGATGCCGAGGAGAAACTAGATTTGTTCTTAACATTTAATTGGACTCTCTGAAATCTCTGCATCCTTAATGACAAGTCTTTGATAATAAATTCTTCAAGGCTCGTCTGGGCCTGAAAAATCAGCGCATAATGACTGCGTGCTATGCAAAAGACTCAGATGAACGTATAATATTTAAAACGATACCAGAGAGCTACCACCCCTCTCTACACGTTTTTTAACGAACAAAGTTATTTCAGCCACAGCAGCACTAAGAGCCCTCCATTAACCAACCAGCCTCCCACGCTGGCACAGCGTTCCCGTCCCCCGGCCGTAACAAGCCGTGTTGTGGCCCGCTGCGAGGCGCAGGACCTACCATCTTACAGATTTCCGTCTGGTCATCCGTCCCGAAGGCCTGCACGAGATCCTCCTTCCTCGCCACCTGCCCTTTGGACACGTTGACGAACACCGTGTGCGTCTGCAGCACCTCGTCCAGGTCCTTCTCCCTGCCAGCCGACAGCAGCGTGAGGGGGCGGCGGGGACGGGCCGAGGGCAGGGCCGAGCCCGCTGACAAGACCCGGGGCGGCCCGGGGGCTCCCCCTCCTCCACAACCGGGCCCCACGGAGCCCCCCTCAGAGCCACCTCCCCACCCAGCCGCGCCCCCCACCCCCGCCGGTCCCCGCGGGCGCTGCCCCCCTCACAGCCAGGCCCCCCCCCGGCCTCCTGCGGACTCACGCCCCGCTGCGCCAGCCCATGACTTTGTTGCGGTAGCAGGCGATCTCGAAGCGCTTCCCGCCGCGCCGCGCCCGCACCACGGCCACGTTGGTGAGGCGGATCTGGTTGGTGGGGGTGAAGATGGACATGGTGGAACCGCCGCCGCCGCGCTGCGCCGCACGGCCCCGCGGGAGGGGCGCCGAGGGCCGGGGCCGGGCCGCTCCGCACGCCCGTTGGACGCCGCGCCGCTGTCCCCGCCTGGCGGTGGGACGGCAAATGGCGTCCGGAGGGAAACGGAAGGGGAGGGGGCGAGGGGCCGGGACCGCGTGGGGGCCGCGGGCGGAGGGGAGAGCAGAGGTACGGGGGGGAGAGTGGGGGCCCGCGGCGGGGTAATTAGTGGTGGGGGTGGGCTTCGGTAGGGGCAATTAGCTCGTGGGGATAATTAGTGCGCGGGGGGGGGGCTTCAGGGGGGTAATTGGCGTGTGTGGGGGGGTTTCAGAGGGGCGATTGCTGGGGGTAATTAGCCTGGAGGGGCTTCAGTGGCGTAATTATTGGGGTAATTAGCGTGGAGGGGCTTCAGGGGTAATTAACGGGGGGTTTCAGGGGGTAATTAGTGGGGGTAATTAGCGTGTTTGGGGGGCTTCAGTGCGGCAGTTTGCGTGTGGGGGGCGCTTCCGCGGGGTAATTATCGGGGTGTTGGAGGCCTTCCTGCCTGCAGCGCCCAGCTGTAGGTGGGGCTGGGCACGGGCCGGCCGGGAGCGGGGTCCCCTCGCCCCGCTGAGGGGTTGGGTGTCGCTGGGCAGGCGGGAGCAGGGCGGTAATCTCGTGCTACGAGCAGCAGCCTGGCGAGAGCTAAGATAAATCTTCCAGCTTCTTCAAGCTTTCTGTGTCCCTGCTCCAGTTTGATGCCTGCTAAAGCAGGGTGCAAGAGGCCCTGAGGCAGGGGTCGGTGCTTCTCAAGCAGTTATGTGTTGCAGATGAGCTTTGTTTAAGCTCTTGAGTGTTTGGTACCCGATAAGTAATCTCAAGGGCCACACAAGCAGCGCCCCTACAGCATGGTGCACTTGGAGTTTTGAAGTCTGCTCAGAACAATTTTCACTGTTCCAAATGAAACTTCACCCACGTGGGAAAGTACTTGTGATCGAATCCGGATTTCAGTCTGGCCTTGATGCTCTGTACCCAACCTGTTGTCATAATAAGTGTAGCACCTTGTGTGTGCAAGCCAGGGCTCTGTTCTGCAGTTAGCTCTGGGGAATGATTTCCCCCTTGACATGGGATTTTACAGCTCCAGAGATCTGTATGTGTTGGGTCTATGGAAAGCTGAGGCCTGCGATATACACTTGATGTTTAACAAGGATGTTTTACTTTATTTTCAGGCAGCGGTGCTAGGCAAGTGTTTTCTGCCTTTCCTTGGGACAGAACCTGCCCTAGGTAAGAGAAGCCCGGCATTGCAGTGTGATGGTCTAAAATGTTACCTTGGGTAGGTGAAACTCTGTGTACGCACTGCTGAGAAGGTGAAGGTCACTGATTCAGCCATAGTGTTGTGTCTTCAGCCAGAAGCTGTTTTCTGCAGAGCCTGAGAATAGCTGATGGCATGAGTCTGTGGGTGTGGTGAGACTTTTTTGTGTGCTTATTCTATATTCATACTGAAGGAATCTGCTTTTGCTAAATCTGTGATTTATTCTAGATTTAGATGCCTCAATGGATATGTGGAACTTTTCCTACACTTGCCTGGCCTCCTTATGGCTGCACAGATTTTACATCTATTCTGTTATTGCTTTTGGGATCAGTCTCTGGATCGTTGTCCAGCTCTTCACCACCAAAAAGAAGGTAACTGGAGCATTGAGCATGTTTGTCTGAGAAAAACCCAAAACTTGTGTGTGGGAAAGAATGGGTGCCAGGTGAAGGTACCCACTGGTGCAGTGAAATGTGGCACTTCGCTGTGGGCCCACCTTGGTTGCTGTAAATCCCAAGTGTGGTTTAGTTTACCTGACAGTTACAGTTTTCAGTCTGGATTGTGCTGTGGGTGTGGGTAACTAGCTGACAGTGCTGCTCTGAGGTTAGAGCAGATTTTGTCTGAAAACTTCTCGCTCTGCTACGGAGAACTGTTAGCCTGGACAGCTCTGTCACTTCAAGTAAGTCACTCTGCTTGCGTCCAGTGTTTCAGGTTAGCCTTTCAGGTGACCTTAATGAAAAGATTGAACTGGTTTTAGGATGGGAATGGGACTAGCTCATTCAGGAAGCTTACCACACACGAGTGAAGTTCTGCAACATAGGGTGGAAGAATCATTTCTCAGGTTTTGCTGAATCCTGCTGTCTCCCTAATGTGTGAGATGGGTTTGTAGCATGGCCTAGTTCAGTGGAATAGTTACTAATACATTTCTCTAGGAGTGTGTGAGAAGCTAAATGCTTTGACTGTTGTGTTGGCATAGTGCTGCGAGGCTGGTTACTGGTTTTGTATTTTAAATACATTTGGGAAACAGACTTAAGGACACTTAAAGGGATTGAATGAGACAAAATGTTCTTTTTTCACAGGGTGAAAAATCCAATGGGAATCTGTCTTCTGGAGTAGTAGAAGAAAAACAAGCAAATGGATATGCTGCCCTGCAGGCGAAGGAGGTCTATGTTGCTGGTGTAAAGATTTTCTATGGGTCTCAGACTGGCACAGCAAAGGTATGTTACTGTTTTTTTTCCATATCCCTGAAGCTGATAGAAATATTTCCGAGATTCAAGTATGTTGCTTGCCTTAGGAATGCTGTGCCATATAAAAATATGAAAGTTTATTGGAAAGGTCATTAGGTCAATAGAAATCAGTGCACAACATGACAGATAAGTGAAAATCATGTTTAAAACAATCAAAAAACAAAGCCAAACCAAAACAAAAAAAAAACCCAAGTCTATTCACTTAAAGTGGGGCAAGTGGTAGAGACGCTAATTATGAGGCTTAAAACTTGCTGTTACAATATACTCTTAGTTTGCTAGCAGGTATTCTAGAGAAAAGTGCTGCTTTAGGTACTTTGTCAAAAAGAATGAATTTCTATGTATGTAAATCATTAGCTATTAGCACTTGTAAGTCTTCATTGCTCCTTCACTTTTTTAATCTGAGGAATTACAGGTGCAGTGTGTAATTATCAAGTGTCATTATTCTTTCTGTGGTGGGAGATGTCTTGTGATTGGGCACAGCAGAGCTTCATTCACCCTGTAGTTGGGTTGAAGTCATAATTTTCTACATTTCTCAGAGATTTGCGAAAGGTCTGGCTGAAGCAGTTGTTCCCCTTAATTTGCCTGTGGAAGTCATTAGCATGGGAGATTATGATCCAGATGACCGTCTAGCAGAGGAGGTATGTAATAAATACAAACTTTTCCTGGTATTGTCAAGGATCTTTTCCTTTTGTATTTCTCTCCTGTTTTCCTGGAAATCCCCAAAGCTATGTGTTTGCAAATTGCTTCTCAAACATATGAGAGCATAGTCCTTCAGCCCTCAGCAGTAATCTTGAAAGTTACTGTAAGAGCATCATTTACAATATGTTGATAATGATGCTGATTTTATATGAGGTGGTTCTGTAACTCAGGAGTGGGTTTCATGAGAGTATCTGTACCTGGTCCCCCTGTTCTTCTCTGAGAGGGTACACCTGGGGAAAGCAAAGAACAAATAGTGATACTTCTGCAGCCTTCAAAGACTTTCTGGGGGGCATATTTATATTGAATAATCCTTGATGATTTTTTTTCTGGAAATATTAATAGTTCCTTCTTGCATCTGTGGCAGACTTTTATCACTGCAAGAGCATAAGAAGCTGTTCATTGGGCTAGGGAAAGTGGATGTCAGTTTTACCACTGTCCCTGTTATGTAGGGGGAAAACAGCTTGATTTCCCTTGGCTAACTTAAGAAGGCTTTGCAAGGAGGATGTCTACTTGCTACCATTGGGTGTATTACTTGCAGCATTCTTAACCCACATGGTATTAAAAAAAACACCACAGAACAACTTTCAAGCTGTCTTGATGTTGCAGCTCTTCCTCATGCTTCCAACTGTCTGTTACAGCTCTTCCTCATGTAAAGTGCTCTGATAATCAGTGTTGTTCCTGTCCCATTCTTATACACTAGACAACCAGCAGGAATATTTGTGTGTTCTTGGTAGCTACGTACACAGATGGACAGCCAACTGAGAGTGCCGCATGGTTCTGCAAGTGGTTAGAAGAGACTGCAAATGACTTCCGCTTTGGCAAAACCTACCTGAAGGGCCTGAGATACACTGTGTTTGGCTTGGGAAACTCAGTTTATGTCGATCATTATAACACAGTGAGTATCCCCATTACTTTTCTGTTCCTCTGAATGGCTAAATTTTCCTAACTGCAACAAAACCGAGTGACAGTGGTAGGTTGTTAGGGTCAGGTGGACTTGTACTATCATTTTGAGAAGACACTGATATATTACCTGGTATGGAACTTAAGGTGTGAGAATTCAGCTCCTGTTACAGCGTTTGTGTGGACTTGATAGGAGCTGGGTTTAGGCCATAGGCAATGCAGCTTTGAAGCAAGTGTGCTGTCCTATGAAATGGGAGAGAGACAAGTCCTGTAAGCATGGCATTATTCTGAGTGGGTTTGGTTGTGACTAATGAGAACACGTTTACCAAATCCTTATTAATTTCCCAGCTTTGAAAGCTTTCTGTCAGTGCATGAAGACACATCACCAGAAGCCTTTTCATTTGCTGCCTTTCAGTTTAGAGCACTTTTCTCAACTTTCCCTGTATTTTGCTGGATACTGTGGTTCTTTTATTTCTTAATGTAAAATACATTGGTATCTAAGCTTGATAATTAATCTCTGAAGTTGAAGAAAAATGGGGTGACTTGCCACTGGACTGTTAGTTTTATGTAGCTGGGGGGCACCTGAAGTGTCATGTATCTTAACCAACAAGCACCTCGCAAAGAAGCTAGTTCTCATACCTCACTTACTACATTGCCGTGATAGCAGCGGTATTTAGAGCTCGAGGGTGCTCATCAGTGTTCAGACTGCCTCATGGCCATGCTCTGATTCAGCAGGTTAGAGGGAGTCTACAAAGTCTGTGTCTTGCTGTCCTGCAGCCTGTGTAGCTAGTTTTATTTCCAGGCTTGGTCCTTGCTTTCTTAATTGCCTGTTACTTTTAAATTTCCTTTTAACTTCTATCCCATCCTAGGTTGGAAGAAACATTGACAGATGGCTGTGGATGCTCAGTGCTAGCCGTATCATGACTCGTGCTGAGGGGGACTGCAACGTGGCCCAGAGCAAGCATGGCAGCATTGAGGCTGACTTTGAAGCCTGGAAAACCAAGTTCCTCAGTTGTCTCCAGGCCCTCTGCAGAGGGGAAAGGAAGCCTTGCAGTGGGAAGTGCAAGAAAGGGAAGTGCAAATCCCAGGGGAAGCAGAGCAAGGAGAGCTCAGATCATGAACATGGGGCATCAGAGTATGAGAATGCTGAGGTACAGCCAAAATCCACAGGTCCTTATTTCTGGTTCAGTGCTTGTTGGAGTGTTGTCTGACTCTTCTCCTTCATCCCATAGTCCAGAGAGGTGCCTTGGGGGGCTTGATACTTCTTTCTTACAGAGTAGAGGGATGAGTGACAAATAGAATAAGTAGTCCAAAAAGAAGGACCAAGAATTAGTGGTGGACTTAGACTGAGCAGCCTCTGTATGATGAGGGAGCCTTCTTCCTGAGTGGGAGGAGATGCATGCTGTGGCAAATCCTCCAAGGGAGCCAGTCTTTGCTTTGTCTCACAGCCAGATTGAAGCCTTTAGCTCACTATGAGCAGGCACTGGGCTACTGTTATCTGAGCAAGTTCTGTATCTCCTTGACTTTATCTACCTGTAATCACTTCTAGCATATGCTCAATGGTTCTGAATCTAGTTGGAGGCCTGTGGATAGTGTTGTCCCCCAGGGGTCAGTACTGGGTCCAGTGGTGTTCAACTTATCCATCAGTGACCTAGATGAAGGGACAGAGTGCACCCTCCACAAATACGCAGCTGATACAAAGCTTGTCGGAGTGGCTGATGCACCAGAGGCCTGTGCAGCCATTTGGAGGGACCTGGACAGGCTGGAGAGGTGGGCAGAAAGGAATCTTCTGAGGTTCAACAAGGGCAAGTGGGGGGGTCCTGCACCTGGGGAGGAATAATCCCAAGAACCAGTATAGGCTTGGGGCTGACCTGCTGAAGAGCAGCTATGCAGAGAGAGACCTGGGGATTGTGGTGGACAAGTTAACAGTGTGTAAAGCCAGCAGTGTGCCCTTGTGGCAAGTAGGCCAATAGACCCTAGCCTTCATCAAGAGGAGTGTGGATGGCAGGTCAAGATAGGTGATCCTTCCCATCTACTCAGCTCTGGTGAGGCCACATCTGGAGTATCATGTGCAGTTCTGGGCTCCCCAGTACAAGAGGGACATAGAACATTTAGAGCAGGTCCAGCGCAGAGCCTGGAAGATAATTAAGAGACTGGAGTAACTGCCCTATGAGGAAAGATTAAATAAGCTGGGCCTGTTTCTCTTAGAGAAGAGGAGATAGAGACTGATTAGATCCCCTGTCAATAAATACCCGAGGGGACAATGTAAAGAGGATGGGGCCAAACTCTTCACAGTGGTAGCTAGTGATAGGACAAGGGGTAGTGGGTATAAATTGAACCACAGGAGGTTGCGTTGCTATATGAGGAAGAACTTCTTTATGGTTCATGTATGGTTCAGTACAGAGCACTGGAACAGGCTTCCCAGAGAGGTTGTGGAGTCTCCTTTGGAGATGTTGAAAACCTGCCTGGATGTGATCCTTTGTAATTTGTTCTAGGTGACCCTGTTTGAACAGAGTGGTTAGACTAGATGATCTCCAGAGGTCTCTCCCAACCTCAACCATTCTGTGATACTTGTTGATTGCAGGTTTTGAATACACAGTGTGTATTGCTCTGCATGCAAGACCCAGAACTGCTGTGGTACTTAATCCTTCCTGGTTGTCATTTATTATGGGTTGGAAATGATTGTTATGGCCATGTAGAATTCCTTAGGAAAACAGGAGCTCTTCTGTATGAGGTGGTTTGAGGATGCTGGCTGCTGCAGGAACAAGAGGAATACATCTTCATAGAGTCATTAGGGATGGAAAAGAGCTCCAAGATCATCTGGTCCAACCATCCCTTACCACCATCACCCGCTAAACCACATCTCTAAGCACCACATCCAGCCTTTCCTTAAACACCCCCAGGGATGGTGACTCTACCACCTCTCTGAGCAACCTGTCCCAATGCCTGACTGCGCTTTCTGAGAAGAAATGTCTCCTAATTTCCAACCTAAACCTCCCCAGGCCCAGCTTGAGGCCATTCCCTCTTGTCCTGTCACTAGTTATTTGCGAGAAGAGGCCAACCCCCAGCTCCCCACGCTTTCCTTTCACTTTCAGGTAGTTGCAGAGGACAATAAGGCCTCCCCTGAGCCTCCTCTTCTCCAGACTAAACAACCCCAGTTCTCTCAGCTGCTCCTCACAGGACTTGTGTTCCGGCCCTTCACCAGCTTGTAGCCCTTCTCTGGACATGCTCCAGGGCCTTGATGTCCTTTTAGTGAGGACATAAGCACTTGAGGTGCAGCCTCACCAGAGCAGAGCACAGGGAGCTGATCAGCTCCCTGGTCCTGCTGGCTATAGTCCTGATACAAACCAGGATGCCGTTGGCCTTCTTGGCCACCTGGACACACTGCAGGCTCATGTTCAGGTGAGCATTGTCCAACACCCCCAGATCCTTTTCCTTTGCACAGCTTTCCAGCCACTCTCCCAAGCCTGTGGCACTGCATGGGGTTGTTGTGACCAAGGTGTAGAACCCAGCACTTAACCATGTTGAACCTCATCCCGTTGGCCTCTGCCCATTGACTGAACCTGTCCAGGTCCCTCTAAAGGGCCTTCCTACCCTCTGGCAGATCAACGCTTCCCCCCAGCTTGGTGTTGTCTGCAAACTTACTGAAGGTGCACTCAGAACCCTCATCCAAATCACCAATAAAGACATAAAAGAGGATGGGCCCCAACACTGACCCCTGGGGAACACCACTCATGACTGGTCACCAGCTGGATTTCAGTCTGTTCAACACCACTCTGGGCCTGGCTGTTCAGCCAGTTATTAAACCAGCACCAAGTGTACCTGTCCAAGCCATGAGCTGCCAGCTTCTCCAGAATACTGTGGGAGATCACGGCAGGGGCTTTGTTGAAGTTTAGGTAGACTATGTCAACAGCCTTTCCCTCATTCACCAGGCAGGTTGCCTGGCCATAGAAGGAGGTGAGGTTGATCTTGTTACGTTGGCATTGTTATGTTGTACGTTGGCTATGTACAGAAAGGGAGACAATTTTTCTGTTCCATGTGAACAGTTTGATGTGGAAAGCAGTTCTCTCCCCTATTGGTTCAGGCCAGGGGTACTTGGAGGAGGCTAAGCTTCCAGACTGTCATAGCATGCAGCAGGAATCAGACCTCTCTGTATGACTTCTTAAATGACCAGGTAGGCAGATGACACAGGGAAACAGAGCACTGTGGATTTGGAGACAGGCTATCTGGACTGGGTTTTAGATGGTCTGTGTACTACTGAACTGCTGGAAATAACCCTGGGGCTATTTTCAGGTTTTCTGTTTAACACAACAGATATGCACCTATTTTTTTCTCTGGTCTCTTACACAGGCAGAAGAATTGGTTGAAACCAGTAGTGAAGAAGAGGCTGATGCTGAGGAAGTTGGAGGCATAAATTCTGTCATTGATGTTGAAGATCTTGGCAATGTCATGAGCCATATGAAGAAAGCCAAGGTACAGCTACTGCAGCAAGTATAGAACTGCCAGTTCTTTGTCATTGATTCAAATACTGTCTGCTGGGTTCAAACCTGTAGAGTCTAGTTAGAGTAAAACATGAACCATCTGAGAATCTGTCCCAAACCCAGAACATACTTGGAGGTATGTCGGGTTTAGGTATTTGCTATCTGGGTTTGGCTTGTTCTTGAAGTGAATGTTGCAGTGATAACACGTTGTCTTCATTTGAGAGAAACTACTTTCACTGTGAATATCACAGATCTGAAAGTACAACTCTGCCACTGTGATTTGTGGTCCAGTATCAAAACACAAATCCTGTTAAATCCGACTGTGGGTATGTCAGCTGAAATGCAGGCATGCCATGTGCTGGCATGTCATGGCAGGGAGCGGAGTGGGGTGGTAGCAGTGCATGTGCAGTGGTAACAGACTGCTCTAACAGCTTCTGCATCTTGCTGCTGCCCTAAGGTCAGGTGATATCTGTCCTTACCTCAACAAATCTACTTGGGTCTGTAATTGGACCTTTCTTACATTGCACAGCTCTGTGGTATGGACTTCTTGCGGCTTTCTTGAACTTTAGCGATTTCCTTAGCACTCTGAGCCAAGGGTACACAGCTGGGCCATAGCAAGGCAAGCCTTGGGTTAGAGGAAGCTGAATCCTTCGGAGGTAAGGAAGCTCTGAGGGGAATACATGGATGGATCTCTGATCCTTACCATTTGGAGTGGGAAGATTATCTGTTACTTATGGTGAAGTCTGACTCTAGGAGAGTAGCCCTGCTAATGTGGGGGTTAGTCGGACTGTGTGAGAGCTACCATCCCTGATTTGCCTGCTGTAATTCCCAAGAGAAGGATGGATGAACGGTTTGTTCTTCATTTGTTGCTGGGGAAAAGATTGATCTCTTTCACAGTAATTGTGCTGTGAGATGGCCCTTTTTTTCCTCTCCTGTCTGTGCTTGCCACTAGAGGTCACTGACAAGAAAGGAACTGCGGTTTCTGTAGCTGCATGCCATATGAGATGGTTTGAGACCAGGGAAGGAAGGAGCCTGCCTGTGTGTGTGTGTGTGTGTGAGGGGCTTGTGTGTGGTACCTACAAGGTATTCACAGCACAAGTGTGAATCTGTAGGTCAGGTTCTTGTGCCTCAGACCTAAATAGCCTCTCTATCTGAGAGGACAGCCTCTGTCTTGAGCACAGGTGCTCATCTGGAGCTGCAAACTGAAGTCTTCTGATCTGCTGCCTTTCTCTCGGAGGAGATGACAAACAGTTGTTCGTCCCTGACAGCTGAGTGCTGCCCTTTTGCTTCTGCAAATAATTAATACTTAAAGTGCAAGTCACCTCTGTGTGGGACCATGGCAAGGATTGAAAATGCATTCTTGTGCACAAGCATCCAGACTCCTTTTGGATGTGAGTTGTTGTCAGCTGATGAAACAAAGGCCAGCTTTACTTTGGTGCTGACACCACTACACTACTCTAGACTTGTCCTAGAATTTTGGATTTGATTTGAAACCTTGAAAGGTATAGTTCTCATTACTGGCCCCTTTATTCCCATTTTGTGTGGCTGATTGCCTAGTGGCTGCAATTCAGGTTGCTAGCTTCATGTTTCTGTAACCAGAGCAGGTAATGAAGAAAGGGCTATCAGTGGTGACTTCAATGTTAATTCTCAACCCTCTCGAATAGGAGTGTCGTTTCCAGGGTGATGGCAGGATATTGCTGTGTAAATATCTCACGAACTGAGGGCTATCATTAGCTGGGAAAAAGAATTACTTTGTCTTGGTGGAGAATTTCCTGGGGAATGTGCACATTGACTTGCCAACAGGTTTATGCAAACATTTGAATTGTAAAATGATCCCTTAGGTGCGGTTATTTACTGTAACAAAAATAAATGCTGAAGACTTGATATGAAAGAGGAGGATGATCTGCATTTATGAAAGTAATTCATCATGATTGGGCTCTCTTGCTCCAAGGCTAAAGATACAGTTGTTTAAATGCAATGCATCTTAGTTTCTTAAGTCATGTTCTCACTTTAGTGGCTCTGAATTTGTGCAATGAGGATTTTTTTTTCAGATAAGTTGTGTCATTCCCTTCAGTCACTTTTTCTTTCTTACAATGCTGGACTGTGTAAGATCAGTCTGACACTTTTGTTTTACACTGATGTAATCTGTTGTCTTGCAGATACAGATAAGTGCTTTGGATTTCTCTATCTGAACTACCCATGTACGAGCCAGTGAGTTTAAAGAAAATGTGGATATTTCAGGGTTATATCACAAACACTTCATATAGAGAGTGTCTTGGGTTTGAAACACGCTTGGCAGTTTCCAGCATGTTTTTTTGGGATTTCAGTGTTGTACATTAACTCTTCTGCTTATGGGAGATAGAGTAGAAGGTTCTGCCTTGTGCAGTGCAGTTAGCTTCTTGAAGTGTTTTTTGATTGAGTTTTGATCTTTTGGAGGCATGTTGCCACTTATGACTAACTGCACATCTGTCTTATCTGCTAGTGATTCTCACAATTCATTGTTGGTTTGCTTTCTGTGGGATAGCAGAGTGAGGCTGTAGAGACAAGTATATCTAATGAATGTTTACTCAAATATCTGCAGGTGATAGTAATTTAATTTTGCATCCATCTCCTGTTACTTGATGAGAATCTAGACTGGATTGCTTTGCTGCTTGTTTTGTGTGTGTATGCTTACAGCTGTCTTTTTTGTATGCTTTGGCTTCCTTGTGTTTTACAAAGTGTAGCCTAAGGATCTGAGACAAGTACTGGATTTTTGCAATTGTTTGGATCAGGCAGATGGATCCAGGAGTACAAGGTGAATGCCTGAACCTATCTTCCTCGTACAGCTGTAGTTATTACACACTACCCCTGGGAAAAGAGAGATTTTTAAGGAGTTAGGAATGAAGGCACGTTGTTCAAGGTGATGATGTTTACCTTCTACACTTAATACGAGCCCCAAACTTGAAAGACTGGGGTATCAAAGCGATATCATTCTAATGATTGGTACAAAGGGAAATTCCACACTTTATTGAATCTTCTTCTGTCTTGTGATGGCTATTTAATAGCTTCTGAAATCCAGCACTCTGAGTAATGCAATCTTTTGGACCTTGCTACCACAAGAAATTGATGTGGGTGATGATGCTTAGTACGATTCTGAACAGAACTCTGACCTTTATATCAGTATGAATAGCATCTAAACTTTTTAATGAAGTGCTCAGGCATGAAAGTCCAGAAGTGTGTAATGCAGCCATGGCCCAAAGAGGGCTGGCAGATCAATCCATCACCGCCAGCTCTCTGGTTGTTTCTCTTGGTGTCTGATGATTCAGGGCTGTGATCCTGGGCTGGGGGCTGGATGGATAGCTAGGTTTAGTTCTGGATTTTCTCTGCATCTATTTATTCTGGTTTGTTGTTTTTTTAGGCTGAGAGTCTGGGCCTGTTCTCCAAAGTGCTATTATGCAGCAGCAGAAGGCAATAGCTCTTCTTAATGGGTTTTATAACTAGTAGACTTAAAGTTGTACAATTGCAGTACACTTAACCATCCTCCAAAGTCATTGACACCCCCTTGAAATATATTTATCAGATAAAATGTGAAATCTAATGGGTATGTTTGTGGCCTGCAAGACTGTAATTAATCACAGGGACACCATTTCTTAATGTAGATTATCTCCCACAGCTGGGAGATTGTGATAAACTAGAAAGACAGATCAATCTAGACTGGTTCCAGGGGAATGAAATGGCTTTATTAACCTTCATACTTAGAAACCGTAGTCATGAGTAATAATAATATCCTAATTTTTTTGGATGGGTTGGGAAGTAATCAAATGGGCATATTTTGTTGGCACAGTTTAGAGATTTATGTTCTGTTTTTTCAAACAAAGTTTAGTGAGGCTGATAGTCACGTTTGTGATGTAAATACAAAGGAAGGGGGTGTGAGAACAAGATAGGGTTGACTTTATAGGACAGAAAGCATGCCCAAGAAAGTCTGTTCAAGGAGTTTGTTTTATTGCTGTTTGCCACAGGAGTGGTTTCTTGATTATTTTTTTTTCTTCTTCTTCTACCCCCCTCCCCTTTGGCTCTCCTCTCTAAAAAGTCATCCTAGCGTTAGCTGTTCAGCACTGCTAGGATAGTGAATCGCATTACTCAGTGGTTCCTAAGAGCCTTTTGTAAGCCATGGCAGACCAGACTTTTCTGACCCTTGGTGAAGAAGCTTTTAATGGAGTTGACTGGAGTTTTACATGAAGTGGGACAGTAAGTTTTAAGACTTAGGAATTAAGTATGAGATTTACAGACAGTGTTGCATGCAACTTTGATACAAGCAGAAGCTTCTAGAGCATGCAAGAGTTGTTAGATGTATTTTAACTGAATTGAATGAGGCTTGGTACTTAACAGTCAGATTTAGAAATGGCTAAAAATGATGTGTCTTTAGAGCTCTCCAAGAAGTTTCTCTAACTTTTAATGGGTGACAGATTTGTAGAGGAAAAATTCACTCTTATCTTCAGCAGCTCAGTCACTGGGCTAGATTTTGACCTCTGCTACTCAGGCTCAGAATTCAGAGTGATCCTACATCTTGAAACAAGCTTTAAGAAGCATAATTTCCTTGTTAAGGGATGACTACCAGCACTGAAATCTGAATTTGTCCAAGGGACACCCTGTCCTTTTCTTGTGTTCAAATCTTTCTTTATACCTTGGCTGATGCGAAGAATTGTAACTTGTAAACAATGTAAGGTTTTGAGGCTTTCAGTTTCCATGTAAAACCTGGGAGCACCCAATGAAATAGGTAGGAAAAAGGAAAAATACTTTAAAGGTTACTTCTGACTGGACAGTCTGTCTTTGACATGCTGTGTGATGTTGGCATTCCCTGATAAGCCTTTGTTAAGGGCTTTGAGTAAAGAGCCTGATTTCTATGCTGGTTGGTAGATCCCATACCCCTCACTGTTCTTTAGTTTGTTGTAAATTAGTCAACAGAATCACAGAATGGTTTGGGTTGGAGGGACCTTATAGACCATCCAATTCTAAGCCCCCTGCCAAGAGCAGGGACAGCTGCCACTCAAGCAGGTTGCTCAAAGCCCCATCCAACCTGGCCATGAGCACTTGCAGGGATAGGGCATCCACAGCTTCTCCGGGCAACCTGGGCCAGCGCCTCACCACCCTGAGTAGAGTTTCTTTGTAAGAACTTATCTAACTCTACCCGCTTTTAGTTTAAAGCCATTAACCCTTGCCATCTCACTACACCCCCTGACAAGGAGTCCCTCCCCAGCTTTCCTGCAGCTCCCTTTAGGCACTGAAAGGCTGATGTGAGGTTTCCATGGAGCCTTCCCTTCTCCAGGCTGAAAAAACCCAGCTCTCTCAGCCTGTCTTCATAGGAGAGGTGTTCCAGCCCCTTGATAATTGGGTAGTAATGCGAAGCTGTTAAATAGCAAACTTCAGAAGTGCTTTAAGTCCACCTGAGCATTGGATTTAATCTTTTTTTTGCAGCCTTTTCTTCTCCCCATCTGTTGTTGGAGAAGATCAGGGTGTTGCCTGCAGCAGCCCAGCCCCTGTTCTTACCGTTTCTTGCAGAAACTTTGTGCTGTGTTTCTTCAGGTGTTTTTTCCTGTGGATTTTTTTACGATTCTTGCCAGACAAATAACACAACTGAACAGAAGTCCACAAATCAGTGCATGGAACAATTATCTGCTGATGGTAATTACTGGGAGAAGTGTGGAGGAAGTGGCCTGTTGCTGCTGTATCCAAGGAGTGACTAGCATAAGGATGGCAGCAGATGCTGTGCTCCAAGCCAAATACATGTATTTGGATAAGGTGTTAAGAGGTACTGTAAATGCATCCGTGTTCCGCTAGATGAACCCCACAGATCGGTTGTTCAGCAGTGCAGCTGCCAGTAAGCATGTCCACGTGTAGTCTCCAATCAAACCTTATTTATTGCGACTTCTCAGGGGTTGGAATAGATTGTAAGTGGCTCTTGACTGCAGTAAGTATACAGCCTCCAGCTTGTTCAGTGCCCTGCTCCTCTGCATGAAGGACAGCGCCCTTTACAGACAGTGGGAGCTGTTTTGTCTTTCCTGTTGCAAGGTGAGCCATGATTTTGTTTTCTGTGATATTTGAGCTGACAAAGCAGGCAAAGTTTGAGGGATGCTCTACAGGGCTCTTCGATGTTTGTTTTCCCAATAGCTAATTGTCTAGTTTATATTTTCTTACAGTCAATGAAGACTTACTGTGATAGAAACCAGGTAACTTCCTTTTGGGTTTATAGTTATTACAAGAATATTATATGAATTAAGAATACTTTATTAATCTTGTGTCCTTTATCTAATAATTCTGAGAAGGTGGCTAGTGCAAATCATTGAACAGGCTACAGGACAGAGCTGTTAATTTTGGGTGCTTGGAGGCCTTGGGTGTACTTGGGGAAGTGGGAAGAAGAGCACACAGGGACTTGTTTGCTGCTGTCTGGTTAGCTCTGGCTCCTGCTGATCAGGAGCTTGAATGTGGTCTTTGGCTCAATGGTCTTCCTGAGAAATCCAACCCAAGGGGGGAGTCATGCTTGGGACTCTCATTTCCCTAGGGAAAGTGTCAAGCGCTTTTGCCTTTTAGCACTGTTTCATAACCTGAATTACCATTTTATGGTTAAATGCTGTCCTGCTTGACAGGAATTGTGAAGACAAAATGCAAGCTGCATCTCTAAGGTAGGCACGGGAGCTGGCAACTTCTCCTGCTCACACCTGACCTGTGTCAGTGCACTAATCTGCACGAAATGCCTTCCCTTCTCTGGAAGACACTCCGTGTTTCTAGTACAAAAGAGCAGTATGGAGTCTAGCCAACTTCATTGCTTACAAAGGTTGTCTTTTCCAGACCAGGTATTGACAGTAGGAAACATGCCTCTAGGTGATATTAGCTCAGATTGTTGACTGGAGGTTGCTTCAAACATAGCCAATGATCAGAGAATAGAAATTCATAACTCTCTTTTTGAATGTGTGCGTGATGTTTTAGCTGCTTGAAAGATTGATGTTGAAGTGAAATGTTCTTTTATCCTTTTTTTTTCCCCTGAACTGTATGGAAAAAGAAATGGAATGGAGAAGTCTTTTACGGAACCATTCAAAAAAGTGTGCAAAATATGGCAAGACCCTCAAAAAAAAAGTGTGCTTACATGTTCTGTGTGTGAAAAAGCAAATTGGACTATAGCAGAAAGTCTTGCCGGCTTTCGGCTGAGCTGAGCACTTCAGGACACTTGTTAAATCTTGTTTCCTAGGTTTTAGTTTTGATTATTGTAGCACAGAAGAAAGGAATAATGTGAATATATGCCCCAGTTTTCAAATATAAGCTACTCACTTTTGGGTGGAGACAGACAGACTTTTAGTTTTGATTCTTCTGTTTTCTTTGAAAAATCAGTCTTTATGGTGTGTCCAAGGAAGCTTCCCAAATCAAACAAATGTCGACAGAGTCATGAAGTAGCACATGAAATGCAGACATGGTTTAACTACACCTTGTAAAAACCTTCCCTACAGCAAAGCAGTGATATTATAGCTCAGTGAAGCAATCTCAAAAACCCTTTTGTAGCCCTGCATATATACTTTAGAGTTGTGGTCTGGGAATTTTTGTCCTTGAGGATTCTGTCTGATGCTGTTCTGCAAGAAAATGGACATCGGTGGGATCATTCATCTTTCTGTGCTTCACGGAGGGTGTGCTGTGTCCCTTACACACTGATTCAGTTAGGTAGCAGCATAAGCCTTCTGTCATTTCTTGTCTGCATGAGTTTGGGTTTTAAAATGAATCCTCAATGCTTTTGCGTGTCCAAAAATCTCAGCACTGACTCTTCAAACAAAGAAAATGCAGGATTCCCTCAACAGGGTCTGAGCTGCAGTTCTGTTTGGATAGCATCCTTTCTTTGGATGGCACCTAGTACCTGCTGCCTGAGAATGATGCAAGGGGCCTTGGGTTATTGTATAACATAGCAAGGTAGGTGTGGATGGAAACTTCTTTCCAGATCTTTACTGAAAAGTCATAAAGGTATCTATCGTAGGAGAAAATAGCTCCTCAGTTTTTGTTCTTATCTATCAGAACTTCTCAGGGGCTTTTTTCACTTCAGGGACATGTCTTGAAAATACATACCATGGTTCTTGCTTTTGATCAAGCCGCCTCCTATTTCAGTCCATGGCAAAGGAATGGATTGCCAAGTTCTCCATCTCTCAGCTGTCAGGCTTTTCTCTCTTGTCTGCTTTTTGCTTCGGTTCAGGCTCTTTGCTTAACTGGGCAGTGATGCATGGAGTGGGTACGTAACCTGTGATTATGTAGACACCAGTAGCTATTTTTAATAAGATTTTCTTGCTGTTAGGGTGTTTGCTGGTTCAGTGATTACTCAATCCAAGTTTCTAATACTCATTTTTGTGCTCACTTGCAAATGCTCAGGGCCATTTTTAGTGATGACTGACAGCAGTTAGAGTATCCCATGTTGATGTAAGAGTGACAGGGCATTTAGTCCATGGACTGAGCAGTTCCATTTCTGTTTGCAACCACTGGGCTGTGTGACAGCCAGCTCTCTGTACCTGGGGCAGCCAGCTAGCAGTCTTTTCCATCTGCGTTCAGGAGCTTTTGTGTGAGCCTGTGCCCTGTCCTGCTCTTGCGGGAAGGTTGGTCCGTCAGGAAACCAGTGCCTATAGTGCCAGAGATAGCTGGGCCTGAACTGGGGAAACTTGTCAGCTTTAACTATCCTCTTGTCACTGGGGTGTTGCTTCCAGAGCGCTGCTTGGTGGAGGTTTCAACTCTTCATTCATGTAATTTGTGAACTTCAATACTTCATTTAACCACTCCCCTGAGAAAATTTTACTAATGCTTCTTGCTGCCAGGCAGTCTTTTCCTGATAACCTTGCCAACATTTTTCCCTTAGCTCCAGTTCTGTTTCTGTCTCCAGCCACTGATGTGTTACTGTTTTCTTAACGTTTGTGCCTTTCATTTGTTAGAAGATCCTAGAGCCTTTTGATGAGTGAGGCTGTAAATCATGACAAGGCCAGGGTTCCCTCTCGTTTGCCCAATGGGGGGCTAAGTAGGGAATAAGTTCAGTCAGAATTGGGATATATTTGGGCAAAAACTTCTCAGGGAACATACTTTTTTCAGCTCTGTGACATAAATAGAGCCATGAGGCTAAACATGTTTGGTAGTTTAAGGGAATAATTTGTGTGGAGTTTATCCTGAACTTCCCTTTTTCATTTTTTTTTTCCCTGCCCACAATAGTAGTCTGAAAAGCTGGAAAGCATTTGATATTTTAAAATGGAAAACACAGACACCAAGCACCTTGATGTCCTGGAGAGAGCAGCTCAAAGAGGAGAAGTGGCAGTAGCATGTCCTGTTGGTCATGCTGACCAGATTTGAAAATGGCTGTGGACAACTTTCCTAGGAAGTTTTTTAGGAAATCCTTTGAAGCATTTGAACTGTGGCGTGTGAGAGGGGCAGCAGCACCTCTGCCTTGGCAGGGAATGCTGAGGTCCTTGTTTGTGTCTGTGCCAGATTTTCGCTGCCTACACGCAAGGTACGTGCTGCTCGTGTCAGTGCTGCATGTATGGCAAGTAATGGAAGGACTTTCACCTTCACTTGCAGAGGAGTCGATCGTTAGTCCATACATGTGGGACTTGATGCTCTTACTCAGACCTGCTTGGATGACAGCAGGCTGAAACTCCTGCAGGCTGCAGCAGGAGCTGTGCTGAACCCTGAGTTGTCAAGAAAGTGGGAGGAACTCATGGGGCTGCCTGTCTGTGGGCTCTCGTCGGTGAATACAGACCAGGGATTACTTTAGTTTTCTGGCAGAGAAGTATTTCAAGGGCACAGAAAGCTGGCTCTTGTCAGTGCTCGCTTGATTTGTTACAGAAAGACAGTAACTTGCTTTAGATTTACTATGGGGCTTTCTGCTAAATCACTAGAACTCAAGAAGTTTGCTCTGTGCGAAGTTAACTTTGTTGTCTGCACTCAAACCCTAAAAATAGATATGAAAGGTTTATTAAGCAAATCAGTGAAACTCACGGGGGTGTGAGTTCAGTTTCCCCTAAGAAATATTTGAAGCCAATCACTTGCCAAAGAGTGATACTCAGGTATTTCAGTTCAGAGGAAAAAATGATTATTTTGTTTACAGGCTTTCACATCAAGATGAAAGAGGAAAAAATATTAACATCCTCTCCGAGGGGGAAATGATTATTGAAATAAACACGTTTCTGCCTTGCCAGTAAAGCAATTTTATTTATTTGTTCTTATGTCTAGGTACTTCTCTCAGCTACTGCAGTGATAGGCACAACAGGCAGCTAGAAATGCAGACTCTTTAATTCAGAAGGACTTTCCCTGTATCTGAAGGTGGCTTGGATAGGATGTTGTCTTTGTAGTTCAGTGAATCACTGCATTTTTTAATATTATGATGTGTTACATAATGCATATTGAGTTCCGGGAGGGGGGGGTTTAACCTGGCATGAGATAGCAGAGTGCATGTGCCAGCATGTGTCTACTCACAAATCCTTCATAGTGTCTTGCTTTGGCAAGCTAATGAATCTGTGCTGAGATAGTGCCTTTTGTTTTTAAGTGGATGGTCGTGCCTAGTTGTCGGTTAAATGAGGTGGGAGAAGCTCTTAGTTTAAGAATTAATAGTTAAAAGATGAGGGTTTTTATCTCCTCCCTTCCTTATGCATGAGGCTTTTCCAGTAATATTAATATTTTATTTCTGAACGGCCTTGATGCTAAATGATGCTAGACTTAGTGCTGGGCCCTGCACTTGGCTCACAACAGCCCCGCGAGGTGCTACAGGCCTGGGGAAGAGTGGCTGGAAAGCTGCCCGCTGGGAAAGGACCTGGGGGTGCTGCTTGAGAGCTGGCTGAACACGATCCAGCGGTGTGCCCAGGTGGCCAAGGGGGCCAATGGCAGAAACAGCGTGGCCAGCAGGACTAGGAGGGAAGAGGTCGTTGTGATCAAAGTCCACTGCGGGATTGTCCCCTGTACGCAGCACTGGTGGGACTGCATCTTGAATATGGTGTTCAGTTTGGTGCCCTGCACTGCAAGAAGGGTATTGAGTTGCTCGAGCATGTGCAGAGAAGAACAAGAAAGCTGGTGAAGGGACTGCAAAACAAGATGTATGAGGAGTGGCTGAGGGAACTGGGGTCATTTAATCTGGAGAAGGGGCTGCAGGGAGACCTCATCACTCTGTAACTGCCTGAAAGAAGGCTGCAGTAAGCAGGGTATTGCTTGCTTTTCTCAGGTGACAATTGATACGATGCAAGGCAATGGCTTCAAGTTGTACCAGGGGAGGTCTAGATTGGATATCAGGAAGAACTTCGTCATGGCAAAGGTGGTTAAACATTGGAACAGGCTGCCCAGGTGGAGGAGTCCCCATCCCTGGACGTATTTAAGAGATGCATGAAAGTGGCCCTAAGGGACCTGGTTTAGTGATAGGATGTGGTAGGTCAGGTTGATGGTTGGATTTTGTGATCTTGAAGGTCTTTTTCAACCCAGATGACTCTACAGTTCTCTGACAATTAAGTTGATGGATGGATATGAGCTTTCAAACTCAACAGCATACAAGTGCTTCATAGAGCCAACCTTTCAGGGGAGTTTTCATGTGTTATAGAAACAATGCAATCTTCCTATTTAAAAGAAAAAAGTAACCTACTGCTTTTCAGCAAATTGAGTGAAGGAAAGTGAAAGATGGAAGCTGCTTTCTCCTTCAGTATGGCCCAAGTTGTGTTACTGGTCACTAGAAAACACCTTCCTGCACAGCCTCACTGAAACTGCAGACAAAGTTTTATTCAACATGAGGAGAGGGAATAACTTCTGTCCCTAAATGTTTTACTTTCTTCTTTCCTTCTCAAGTATTATGAACTTGGTTCTGGAACCCCTGAGACTTTTTGTTCTTCTGGGTTACCTTTAATTGCTTTCTGAAGCTTTGCTCAGGTGCAAAAGATATCTGTATGTTTAGGGATGGCTGGGTTACAGAATCACAGAATCACAGAATTTCCAGGTTGGAAGAGACCTCAAGGTCATCGAGTCCAACCTCCAACCTAACGCTAACAGCCCACCACTAAACCATATCCCTAAGCTCTACATCTAAGCGTCTTTTGAAGACTTCCAGGGATGGTGACTCCACCACTTCCCTGGGCAGCCTGTTCCAGTGCCTCACAACCCTTTCAGTGAAGAAGTTCTTCCTAACATCTAACCTAAAACTCCCCTGGCTCAACTTAAACCCATTCCCCCTCGTCCTGTCACCAGGCACGTGGGAGAACAGGCCAACCCCCACCTCGCTACAGCCTCCCTTGAGGTACCTAAAAAGAGCGATAAGGTCACCCCTGAGCCTCCTCTTCTCCAGGCTGAACAAGCCCAGCTCCCTCAGCCGCTCCTCATAGGACTTGTTCTCCAGGCCCCTCACCAGCTTCGTCGCCCTTCTCTGCACCCGCTCAAGCACCTCGATGTCCTTCTTGTAGCGAGGGGCCCAAAACTGAACACAGTACTCGAGGTGCGGCCTCACCAGAGCTGAGTACAGGGGGACGATCACCTCCCTAGCCCTGCTGGTCACGCTGTTCCTGATACAAGCCAGGATGCCGTTGGCCTTCTTGGCCACCTGGGCACACTGCTGGCTCATATTCAGCCGACTATCCACCAGCACTCCCAGGTCCTTCTCTGCCTGGCAGCTTTCCAACCATTCCTCTCCCAGCCTGTAGCTCTGCTTGGGGTTATTGCGCCCCAGGTGCAGGACCCGACACTTGGCCTTGTTAAACTTCATGCAGTTGACCTCAGCCCATCGGTGCAGCCTATCCAGATCCTCCTGCAGAGCCTTCCTACCCTCAAGCAGATCGACACATGCACCTAACTTGGTGTCATCTGCGAACTTACTGAGGGTGCACTCGATGCCCTCGTCCAGATCATCGATGAAGATATTAAAGAGGACCGGCCCCAGCACCGAGCCCTGGGGGACGCCACTAGTGACTGGCCTCCAACTGGACTTGGCTCCATTCACCACGACTCTTTGGGCCCGGCTATCCAGCCAGTTTCTAACCCAACGAAGCGTGCGCCAGTCCAAGCCAAGAGCAGCCAGTTTCTTGAGGAGAATGCTGTGGGAAACGGTGTCAAAAGCCTTGCTGAAGTCAAGGTAGACCACATCCACAGCCTTTCCCTCATCCACCCAGCGCGTCACTCTGTCATAGAAGGAGATCAGGTTCGTCAGGCATGACCTGCCTTTCATAAACCCATGCTGACTGGGCCTGATCGCCTGCTTCCCCTGCAAGTGCTGCATGATGACTCTCAGGAGGATCTGCTCCATGAGCTTTCCTGGCACTGAGGTCAAACTGACAGGCCTGTAGTTTCCCGGGTCTGCCCTCCGGCCCTTCTTGTAGATGGGCGTCACGTTTGCTAGCCGCCAGTCGATTGGGACCTCCCCCGATAGCCAGGACTGCTGATAAATGATGGACAGTGGCTTGGCCAGCTCCTCTGCCAGTTCCCTCAGTACCCTTGGGTGGATCCCATCCGGCCCCATCGACTTGTGCACATCTAAGTGCCGTAGCAGGTCACCAACCAGTTCTTCATGGATAATGAGGGCCACATCCTGCTCCCCATCCCCTTCCACCAGCTCAGGGTACTGAGTATCCAGAGAACATCCGGTATTGCCGCTAAAGACTGAGGCAAAGAAGGCATTGAGCACCTCCGCCTTTTCCTCATCTCTTGTAACTAAGTTTCCCCCCGCATCCAGTAAAGGATGGAGATTCTCCTTAGTCCTCCTTTTTGTGTTGATGTATTTATAGAAACGTTTTTTGTTATCTTTAACGGCAGTAGCCAGATTGAGCTCCAGATGATCTTTGGCCTTCCTAATTTTGTCCCTGCACAGCCTCGCTACTTCTTTAAAGTCCTCCTTAGTGGCCTGCCCACTTTTCCAAAGCTTATAAACCCTCTTTTTCCTCCTAAGATCAAGCCACAATTCTCTGTTGAGCCAGGCCGGTCTTCTTCCCCGCCAGCTCGTCTTTGGGCACGTGGGGACAGACCGTTCCTGCGCCATTAAGACTTCCCTCTTGAAGAGCACCCAGCCTTCCTGGACCCCTCTGCCCTTCAGAACCACCTCCCAAGGGACTCCACCAACTAGTGTCCTGAGCAGCTCAAAGTCAGCCCTCCGAAAGTCCAATACAGCGGTTTTACTGGTCCCCTTCCTGGCCTCGCCAAGAATAGAGAACTCCACCATTGCGTGGTCACTCTGCCCAAGACAGCTCCCGACGATCACGTCCTCCACCAGTCCTTCTCTGTTTGTGAAGAGAAGGTCTAGCGGGGCACCACCCCTGGTAGGTTCCCCTAACCCTAACCCTAACCCTACCCTACCACCCCTGGTAGGTTCACTAACCAGCTGCGTCAGGAAGCTATCTTCCACGCTCTCCAGAAACCTCCTAGACTGCTTTCTCAGGGCTGTGTTGTGCTTCCAGGATATGTCAGGGAAGTTGAAGTCCCCCACGAGTACAAGAGCTGATGATTTTGCAACCTCTGTCAGCTGTCTGTAGAATTCCTCATCCGTCTCCTCATCCTGGTTTGGCGGTCTATAGCAGACCCCGACCAGGACACTAGCCTTGTTGTCCCTGCCGATCCTAACCCAAAGGGACTCGACCTTGTCATTCCCAACCTCGAGTTCTACAACCTCGAAAGACTCTCTAATATAGAGAGCCACACCACCACCCCTTCTATGCTGCCTGTCCCTTCTATAGAGCTTATAGCCAGGCATTGCAGCACTCCAGTCATGAGACTGGTCCCACCACGTCTCCGTGATGGCAACCAAGTCGTAGCCTGCCTGCCGCACGATGGCTTCCAGCTCCTTACTTTGTGAAGAACACAGTTTGGCAAGCCAAGTGCACTGGTTTCATTAGTGATGTGAACAGTTGGTGGGTAAACTTGGAAGCATTTGCATGAACTTCTTGATGTCTTTGGCGCAAAAGACACTTGGATGTGAAATAGCCTGTTTTGTAGAAACAGAATGTCCTCTGTTGGTTTTTGTTTGTTGTTTATCCGTAACTTCTCTAATATTTCACAAAAGCCATAAAGGACTGACAGATTACAAGTTGCATGAAATATCAAAGTAATTATTTACACTTTCATGCTTCTTTGTGCAGACATAAAGTAATAAATACCCATAAAGTCTCAGAAGTGACACTTAAACAGCAGGGGACTCACAATTTTTTACGTGCTGGGATTTGTCTATTTCTCCTTCTTTTAACTTTATGCTAATACATGATATTCTTGTATTTGTTTTTAAGTAAACTCCAAGAGCATGTTTATAAAGCAGCATCTGTTGAAAGCCAAACTTGTGGGATGCAGCAGCTTCTGTCTGGAGTTGACTGCTGAGGGGGAAAACAGCCTTTTCTTGCAGGGTCTTTGGTGATAACTGAATTTTGGTGGTGCTCTTGGCTGTCCTTTTAGGTGACTTGTGGAGAGCAGCTTCTAGTCTAAACTCTTGGGCTGTCCAAATCACTGTAGTGATGTGGCTTTCTTCCACGGTGTGTTCCAAATAAATGGGACAATAGCTGCTTTGTCACTCCAGGCAGTTGCATTTCTGAACAGGATGGTCCTTTGGGTCTGCACGCTGTGGAGAGGTGAGATTACTGTGCAGTCACAAAATCCATCTGTCCTGGTTTCAGTTAGGACAGAGTTATTTTTCCTCCTAGTAGCTGGTAGGGTGCTATGTTTTCAAATAGGATGAGAAGAGTGCTGATAACATGCTGATGTTTTAATTGCTGCAGAGCAGTGCTTGCACTAAGCCAAGGACTTTTCAGCTCCTCGCTCTGTCCTGCCAGCGGGCAGGCTGGGGGGGGCAGCAGGAGCTGGGAGGGGACAGACCCAGGACAGCTGACCCCAACTGGCCAAAGGGGTATTCCATACCATCTGGGGTCATGCTGAACAATATATAGGGGTGGCTAGCCAGGGTGGGGGGCCGGCTCTCGGGGTTGGGCTGGGCATCGGTCAGCGGGTGGTGAGCAATTGCATTGTGCATCACTTGTTTGTACATATTATTATTATTATTATTATTATTATTATTTTCTATCTTAATAAACTGTCTTTATCTCAACCCACAGGCTTCAATTTCCCATTTCTCTCCCCCATCCCAGAGAGGGAGGGGGGAGGGTGAGCGAACGGCTGTGTGGTGTTTAGCTGCCGGCCGGGTTAAACCACAACACCATCACAAAATCCTGGAGTCCCTCCTGCTTCCAGATGAGATTCGAGCACCTTATTTCTGAAAATGTAGGGAATTTGCTTGCTGTGTTAGAACAAATCTAGAGTGTCACGTATTTTATTTATTTATTTATTATTTCTCTTATTTTAATTCAGTGTCCTAAATTACTCAAGGGTCAGTGACAGATGGGAAGAGGGATAAAATGCAGGGTTACATGAATGCAGAATTCATATGTGGGCACTTGTGTAGGTTTTAAGTCTAGTAGGTCTGTCAGGACTGGTTGAACAGTTCTTAAAACATGATGTTTCACAGTGCTTAAAACATGATGTTTCAATCTAAGTGGTTGTAATTCACTGTCTTTAAACAGAGAGAACGTGAGCTTGAGGAAGGAGATGTTGGAACAAACTTGTCTGGAGAGACCGCTGGGAGGAAGGAGGCAGGTGAAAAGAGAGAGATGATAACTGCAGCTCTGAGAGACGCGCTCACAAAGCAAGGTGAGGTTCTGTCAGCCTGGGCAGTAGTCCTGGCGTAGTGGTGGGCTGTTAACAGAGCAAGTGAAAGCCTATTTTCTCTTAAAGATGCTGCTCTGGACTGTGAGTCCTGATAGGCTCTAACCAGAGGCAAGACAAATTAGGCTAGGGCTGTCTGTATCTGTGTTCCACGGGGGAAGAATCTAAAGCTGTGTAATGCATCTCGGCATGATGCACAGTTCTCGGTATAATACTTCTGCTAAGTCAGTTTGAGATAGAAGATAGTCCTATGTGCCTTGAACTCCTTCCTAAGTGTAGGCTTCTATAAGAATATTTAAAGATCAGATTTGTTTCTGTCTTGCATTTTAGTTCCATGCTTTTATTTCAGTTTCAAATGCCTCTGATTTTTTGGCACTAAAACTTTATTTCCAAAAAGGAAAGTCTTTCAAATTTCGTCTGCTAGATGATCAGGTTAGTGGTTCTCCTATGAGTTGTAATGAACAGTGTTAATGAGCTAACAGAGGACAAGTCTTTTAAAACAGAGGGCAAGCATGGGAGGAGCCAAGCCAACAGCCCTGCAGTTCAAAACCCTCAGCTGTGAGTGGTAAAGCCAGGAGAAGGGTGATGTGAGCTGCCCTGTGCTGCTCTGTCACTGTGGTTAGAGACTAAAGGGAGCCTGTGTGATTTTTTCAGGATGAGCATACTCAGTTCTCTTGCCTGCTGAATCAATAGCCTTTCTCCTGATGTATCGGAAAAGGCACTTGGGTCACTAGTGGAGACACATCTCTGCAGAGCTGGGCTCTGAAGTTCTGACCACATTCTGTGTCAGTCCAGCAGCCGTGGGATCACCACACATTTGCTCCACAGGATCTCAGTTATTCTTCAGCCTGAGTTTTTGTAGATGGCTGGTGTTGTGTTCTGCCTATTGTGTCTGACTCATTTGGTTGTTTTTTTTCATTAACCTTAGTGCATTTGTAAAACAGAGCTGTTCTCTCATTCGGCCTGCAGATTTAAAGAATCCAGCAAAGGCTTCTTTAAAATGAGAGTTGGAATAGTAGTGTCTGTGCCTCATCCTCATGTCCACAGTGGCATTGCTGCTGGTTGGAGCCAGTGGAGGGCTGCAGCAGGCTGGTTCAATGCTTCTCACCTTTCATTCCAAAGGCTGTGATATGGTGGCAGTTGCAGAGCAGCTTGAGGAGTCTTAATGTGCTTTTATTTGTACTTGTTTTGTTATTACCGTGTGTGATCAGAAAGGCTAATCACTCTGCCCACAAGGGTGTTGGGAAGATGGGTGATTTTGGCTGGCAGGGCTGGCGAGTGGGCTGCTGGAGACTTGTGGACGACTTCTCACCTCCCTGCTTCTAGAGCTGGCCACCAGGGAGTTGAGTGCGTGCTCTGCTGTGGGTCCCCTGTTTTGAGAGGGTAGGGGCCACTGCTTCCATGGGGGTGTACAGAGTGCCCCAGGCATCTCAGCTCCTGCATGAGGCAGCAGGAGCCCTAGAAGGGATGTAGAAGCAGCCAGTGGTACTGACTTCTGGGGTGTGGGTGCATGGTTCTCAGCAACTGCCCTGCCTGGATGCTCTTCTCAGGGTGCAGTGCTCTGCCTGGGCTCTTTGTTAGGCCAGGGTAGTCACAGGGGTTGTCGTGGGAGCGCTTCGTGCCCCAGCTTGCTATGACCCAGTCGTTACTGGTTCCGTTTTGGGGAGCAAATGAAATGGTGGAGTATTAGTGCTGTATAGAAGTGGTAGTTTGAAAAATAATGCTGGAGGGAAGGTCACATCGCTGCCGGATTTTTTTTTGATGCAAAGGCATTTTTTCCAAATAACTGGGATTTCCTTGTGGTGTTCCAGAGACAGGAATTCATTATTCAGATAAGTTCTATTTTGAAAGTGAGTATTTCTCAGTTCCTTTTGCATTCAGGGTAGTGCCAACAGTGGACCATCGGGTTGGTGGTCTCCTCACCTAAATCTGCTGTTTGAAAGGCTTAAAGCTATTGTGCATGTAATTTCAGTTACTACTTCTGCTTGCTGATGCAACCCTCCCCTCCTTTCCTCTGCCTCTCACATAATTCTTAAATGGTTGCTTTTGGAGGAGAAATCTACCTTTCTCTTGTGCTGTAGCTCCTTTCTGCAAATAATATGGCAGGACAAGCTTATGTGGCTATAAAAATAAAGCAACTTGCTTTGCCTTCAGCACCATCCCTCCAAAATAACACTGCAGTGTTGTCAGAAGATCACCTAATTTAGCGACAACTGGTTGCTTTGGGTATGGGTTCAGTGTCTCTTCAAGATTATCCCTAAGGGCATAATTAGCCCAAGAGAAGGAAAAAACAGTAGTAGTGATTCAGAAGAAAGCTATTCTTTTGAACTGTAGTTGCATAACAGAAGTAACAGAAGTTTGCCTTTGAACAACATCTCTCCAGACTACTGTAACACTTGCTCTTATTTTTTTAATCACCTTCAGACAAATTTAGCTCCTTCCTGTACGTAAACTGAGTATTGGTTAATAGTTTTATTTTAGCACTAGCAGTGAATTTCAGCTAAATATAATCTAAAATATTGAATTGTGTAGGTGTAAGCCCTTGTAGTTTTCTGCTTGCAAATACCCTTATAAAAGGTGCTCTGAAATAGCTGTTTCTTTGAAAGTCGTAGCTGGTCTTGTGCTGTGAGCAAATGCTGATTTTCTTCCCATCGGTGTTCAGTCTTGCATAAAATACACATACAGCATGAACTACTTAGTACTTCCAAGTAACAAATATAGCTGGAGAGAGAGATGGGCTGACAGTATGTTAATGCTTTAGTTGCCTCATCTGTTTAGGTCGATGTCATGAAATTAACTGAAAGTAGAAGCAAACCTTGCATATGGATGTTTCCTGTGGTGATTAGTAGGCGCAGCCGAACTTACTTTCTCATTTGCTTTCTACAGTTGCTTGTAGAGTCTTGAAACAATCCTGTCTGGGCTTAAAGTTGTACTTTTTTTCTTAATCTGCTCATACTCTGTTTCCAACATGTTCTTTGCTTTGTTCTCTTCAGCTGTATGTACTGCTAAACACGACTGTTTCTTGTAACTGTGTAGTAGGTAATAACACAGCAGGAATGCATTACTGTTACCCAAAGACAGACCCCATGGACATTTATTAAATTATTCTGTTGCTTCTTGGCTATTGTGAGTGCAGTTTTGCTTCAGCCCAGTTGGATTATCCTGTTTCTACTGGTTAAATGTGCCTAAAATTTAGCACCAGTGTGTCCATAATCTCTATTTCACTTGTATCCAAAGGCAAGTACTTATTCAGAGATGGCTGCTATCTGAAATAGTAGGGGCTACTTCAGTAACTGCTTTCTTTCATGCTCTGGCTTCCTTCTCGATGTAAAGATATGCTTTGATCTGTGTTTTTCAGCGTGTTTTAGAAATCTGGAGGCTGACTTCAGAAGAATATTGAAAACCGAGCTTTTCAAGTGCTTATCGATCTTGTTTGAGATTAGGTTTTCAGAAGTAGTGAAGTATTCGGTAGCTTTTACTGCCCATTCTTGGACTGATTTTTTTCAGTGCCTGCTGCTCTGAGCTTCTGACAGTCTCAGCTTGGCTCGTTGTGCTGAGCTGTTAGTGCTAGGGCTTTGGGAATCAAATCCACTGCACAGAGAAGTTGCCCAGAGATCGGTGCTGCCGGATATATGCTTCCGCAGGCTGTGCACCAAAATGTTTGTATGTGTCTTTGGGTTTTGGTGTGATTTATGTATAGCTCTGAAACTCCAGGTGGCACTAACAGCTCACAGCTGGGTCGGGGATTAGTAACACTGGTGCAGTCTCTGAAATGTACCACAGAATTCAGTTATTGGCTATGGGAAAATTAAAAATTAGTTTGAAAAATATGAAATTCTTCTGTGAATACCTGTGAGCGGAGTAAATGTAATGACTGAAACCAGGCAAAGTTAAGCCTGCTAGATTTCCTTGCTGTTCCTTAAAAATATCTGTGTAAATAAATGGGGAATACACAGTTAACGGGGAAGAATCCAGGAAGCAGAAGATGCTCAAGTCCCACAGTGTGGAAGCTGCCAAGAGCTGGTGGTGAGCTGACTGCAATACTAATGTGCTGGCGCAGATGTAGCAGCTTATCAGTAGCAGCTTAGATAGCCAAAACTCAGCTTTGTGGGCCTGATTCTTCCCTGGTGTGCAGTTATTGGAGTTGGTAGTTACCCATATATAACAGAGGAAAATGAGTGTAAGTTCACTTATATTTGAAGTTCACCCGTTATTTTTAGGTTTTGGAAGGGCTTTGGAGAGTATTGGTCTTTGAGATTAAGTCTATTAAGCTGGAACAAAGTACAAGATACATTCAGGCAAGGATAAACTTTGCTGTCCTTTCTTCATAACACAGCGCTTTCCCCAAGCAAGGGGTCACCATCTTTATACAAATGGACATGTAGAGAAATAAATGTGCTCAGAATGACTGAAAGTTTTGTTAAAAGCCAACACAATCTCTTCTCTAATAACATTAGTTCTCTGTGTATTAGTTCGGGCTACTTAAGGAAAAGAGCTGTGCAGGCTGGTTGCCTTCTTCCACTTAAACCTTTTGACCTGGCAGGACAGGTTCTGCTAAAGCTGACACTGATTTTTAAGTTCTTAAAGAACTTGAGAACTTCTAAAATGTTTCAATTTTGAGAATTCAGTTTTTTGAATCTTCTTATGAACAAAGAAGAGAGATGGAGGCTCTTCTTTCTCACTTAATGCCCAGACCTCCAAGCTATGCCCCATCTTGTTTGGCTGGCTGGTTGCTGCTGGTTGGCAAGGGTTTAGCTGCAGGCTGGGCACTTTTGCTGCATCCTATGCAGTCATCAGGCCAGTCAAAATAGATAAAGGATGTGAGAGGAGCTGAAGTTACGAGACAGGGGTACAGGAAGCACTGTGGGGACCTGAAGGTCTTCCCCGGGAGGATGGGTGGGTGAGAGGTCCTGGCCATGGAGCTGTTGCTCTGTGCTGAGCTGGGGCTGCTGCCTGGGGCAATGCAGGGCACGTTTCTGGGGAAGCTGATTCTTCTCGGAGACAGCCTGTTCGAGAGTCCTGCCACATTCTCTCTTGCTTTGCTTGCTTTTCAGCCAGAAAAGGGATTGAATGTACTCTCCTCCTCAGTGGAGCTTGTCTTCCCAGCCTCCCAAAGGTGTAGGGTCCTTTTGCTGTTCAGTTAGTTGAGTGACTTGTCTTGCAAGTCTTTATCTGCACAGTGTCTGGGAGCAATGGGGAGGTGACATCTGTCCATAGCATGTTTATTCTATTCTCTTACGGCTGCTCTGGTGAATGGTGGTGGATGTCTGTGAAGATGGCTTTTTGGGGGTAGATGGCAGCTGTTCTCATCTTGGGATGGCAAAGCCAGTGTGGAAGTTTGTGAAACTATCAGGGCTAAGGGGTTGGACATCCCATTTCTCTACCTTCTCCATGGCAAGAGGTCTCAAGAACTTGCATTTGATTTGGTAGATAAATTAAAATAGGATGAGCTGCCATGCTGTAGATGCCCATGGCCTTGCTTCTTGAAGACAAGGCATGCCTTGCTGGAGTTGCTTGCGGTGGAGGTCAAGAGCATCACTCCTTCATGGCAAACGTTCTACAACAGCTCTGCAAATGGTCTTACTTAGACTTTGCTTTGTCAAAGATGCCAGATACAGACAGGTTTTCTTTTGTTTTCCTTCAGCACTAGCTGATGCAGGTCTCTGTGTCTGTCTGTCAAAAGCAGAATTTGACTAGATACCATACATTTGAGTATTGGAGGTTTTATATTCCTATGCCCTTGGTGCCCTGGCAATTCAGTGCTGCAAAGGAAACAGTGCTCATGGATTAAAATGGACATCTGGGTTTAAGTGAAAACCCAGACCTTAAGAATTTACTGTCTCCTTCATGGTCAGTTGTTGCTGCTGGAATTTACAGCTGCTGGCATTCCCATCCTTGACCTTCACCAGTCTCATTTTCTTGATAGTAGGCTAGGTTTGGTTTGCCTGACACAGCAGCTGTAATACTTGCAGTGCCTTCAGCAGGCTTTTACTACAAGTTAAAAATGTTCAAGAAATTCCTCCTTTTCTTTATGACGAGAACGATCTGAACCAGCATTTTGGCAGCTCCACTGATGGAGCAAACTTTCCATCTAATTTTGAACTCCAATGTCTTTGAATGTAAGGTATAGTCCTGCAATCCCTTAATCATGTTCTTATATCTGCCATGAGTGCATGGAAGCAAGCTCTTCCACAACTTGCTAGCCTTTTGCTCCTTAAGAGCAATTTTTTTCAAAAAAGTTTTTGGAGAAAAAAAAAAAAGAGGAATTGACTCTGAGATGTGGTTTGCAAGGTTTTCTTTAAGATTGAGCAGTGCTGAAAATAAAACCAGAGATTTCTCCTATTGTGCTTGGGCGATATGAAAAATTCCAATTCCCTGATTTTACTTCTTTCTATTCTGGTATAAATGCTGACATAATTTGAACAGGTTCCTTTCACAAAATTACTCTTGTATTTTTCTTACTTGTTTTCTAGCATTAGTCAGAATGCTGTCTCTTAGATGGTGGCTTGAGTGCAGCAATTGTTACAGCTTTTCAAAATGGTCCTTACGATGCTGGTGATGGATTACTGCTGTATTGCTGGCCTTCAGTTCGGGCCTTTTAACCAGCACACTTGCAAAACAGCATGAAACTGGAAACTTTTCTCTGTAAACATTCCCCTAGTTTGAAGTTCTTTCTTTACTGCGTTTTCAGCTTTAATGAATAATCATTGCTTCAAACCAGGTTTTTATTTAAGGAGATTGCTTGATAGAACCACACTGCTTTGTCAGCTGCGTATTACTTGTTCCTCAGAAGAAAGCTTTCTGAAAGTCATTTGTTGTTATTTTTTGAAGCATAACGTGACATCAGATCAGCTTTCAGCAAGCTTACAGTTACTGAATTCTCACAGGGTGGTTAAGTCTTTCTGCCTTTTGGGGTCTTTTCAACCACTCATCCACTTGATTCTTTTATTGAAAATCTTTGTGCTTCAAAGTCTTTAGTTGAAGCATGCTTTTGGTAGTGTAAACATCTGTTCTGGAAGGTGCCTTCAGGTTTTCTCCTGGACATCTGGCTGTGTTAGGATAGTCGAGGAATCTTAAAGTTGTGTATGTGACTACTGCAGATGCATTTTTTTTAGACTGTAGCTATGTCGCTGCTTCTAATAAGTGAGCAGTTGTACTAGTAGAAATTTGGTTTATCTTGGTTATTCTGCTTTCAGAATTATAATACTTGCTCACATATGCACATAGCTAATCCAAATTTGGGGACTTGAACTTTTTATGTGACACCAGTAAAACAATCTAGCAAAGACATCACCAAAATACCTCAATTTCCTGTAATGCCAGATATATATGTGTGTGTATATAGACAGGGGTGTCCTGCCTTAGGTACGTATCTGAGGCTGAAAGTTCAGCAGTGTCCCTCAGTAAATTCCTAGAATTTTGGAGAATGGACCTTTTAAACTATTTACGTGGTGGAGTTGAAATGCTGTAATTGTCTTAAATAGTTGCAGAACTGTTTTGCACTACATGATGGAGCATTCACCATCTGTTACAGAGGCCATCTCTTTTGGTTAAAAGTCCGTCTGTGGTCTATTAAACTCCAGTTTGATTCTCAGGGCAAACAATCACCAAATGTTTATTGGCTTACTGCCTGATGAAACTAATTTCACCCAAAAGCTTGTTTAAAAGCTTCAATCAAGTCTTTATGACAGTGACACTGAATTTCAGTGAAGCTTGGCAGGTTTCTGGGTCATCCAAAATTTATTATGTAGTGTGGGATGAACTAAAATACACGCTTGTGATCAGACATTGTGCCTTTACTCAGGAGTAGAGTTTATTATTTAACCTGCTGGTAATTTAAGGAATCCTTTGAATATTAGGCTGTAGATGAAATATGATGTTTCTGTTGAGCCTTAGCATCTGAAGATACGTAAGGATTATGAGCCCAGTCCCATTGAGGCAATACAGTGTATTTGGAGGATGTTGCATCCAAATATTCACTTACAGTTGTTGTTCCCAATAATACTTCCCAAGAGCAAGCTTAGGATGTAAATGTGTGTGCTGTGAGCCCTGGCATGCATTGGTGCAGACTCAGGGGCCGTCATTAAGGTATGATTTGGCTACCACTTGTAGAAGAGCCTTGGCAGAGCATGGTGGAGCTGTGGCACAGCTCGTGGCAGGGGTGAGCTGGCCTGAGGTTTCCCAGGGTTAGTTCTGCAGAAACTGCTCCGGAAACGGAACAGGTGAGACCCTCAAACTGGTTCTGTGGCGTCTTCTCTCCCAGGGCTGTTTTGAAGCTCATCACTTCTTGGCTCCTGCATAACCCTTTGCATTTTCTTCTCTTAGTCCAAACCGTGGGCTAAAATACAGTGCTCAAAGAAACAGGCTTTAGAGTCGGAGGGACTCTGCTCGCAATAGATGTAAAGAGCGTACAGACGTGGTTGCTGATTCTTGGTCTAATTTCCAAGTCTGAAAAAGTGTGTCACGGCCCATGATTGCTGTGATGGCTTTGCAAGGTAACTACACTGTCTACCAGAGCTACCCATGCAGTGAAGACTTGAATTCAAAAGCTTTGTGCAGTGCTTTTAAGAAGTTCTGCAAATATATGATGTCTCTTCCAGTAACTCTGTGACTCCTGGCAGCAGCGAGTAAGATGAGTAAGCCCCTTCTCATAGCTAAAGCTGGCTGAAGTTTGTAAGCCTCTGTTTTGATGTTGAACATGTACAATTTTCTTGGCCTTTATAGGAAGCTGTGGGCGCTCCACATGGTGGAAGTTGGTCTAAGTCACTTCAGATAAAATGTTGCAGCTTTGGGCTCTGGAGTTTGGCACCTTGTGCAGTTTAGCTGCTTCCTCTCTTCCCTTAAGCAACGCAGTGGTGGATTTGGGCAAGCATGCCCTAGTTCTAATTCAATTTTCATCTAAAACTCATTTTAAAGCAGCCACATTACTTCTGTTGACAATCTGAGAGAATAATCTTACATGAATGCTGTTGCTGGGTTCTGAGAAATATAAGACGACAACTAGGGCTGCAGTGGTTGATACCAGCAGAGTCTGGCTTTCCCATGCTCATCATATCCTGTAAGGATATGAATTCTAGCAGTACAGGCAGGTCTCTGAGATTAGACCTTGCTGGACAAGCCTTTTTGCAAAGAAATGCATGAAACTCAGGGTAGGAGGAGATGATGTGATGCTGCCAAATTCAGTTGTGGGGATTTGGTTTTCTCAGGCAAGGATCAACTGGGAGATGCTACATCCAGTCCTAAATGGTGACTTTGATATCACCAGTGGCTCTACAGAATATCAGGTCCGTGTCAGAAGTGCTGATCAGGGTTATGTTGATGTTTTCTCCAGGAAAGGGCTGGATGATCAGCTTGGTAGAATGCCAAGGCTTTTTGGCCTGTATCAGTTCTTGCAGCATTTACTTAACCCGGGCCTGTGTGCAGGGAGGATGAGTTTGAAATGTTGTCCATTCCTGCTGAGTTGAGGGGAGAGGCAGCTCAGGGCTTATTCCTGGGAGCAGACTGAAGTCTCTGAACCCTCACTTAACCAGGCTGTCCATCCCTTTGCCATTAAGAGGGGGTCCTCACCACTGGTTCCTGCCAATCACCCCCCTTGCTATGAAGCAGTCTCTTGGAGAGCTGATCAGGGAACAGATGAAGCTAAAACTGCATTTGTCCACCCTCCCCCACAAGGTTAGAGGCTGCACAAGGAGACAGGAGCAACATCAGGTCAAGAAGTAAGAGGAGCCTGGTCAGATCTCTGCTGGATTTCAGTGGAAGTGCAGCGGAAGCAGCGTGCTCTAGGTGCTGTGTGATTTCTTGTTAGCTGTGCATGTCTTCACACTGTTTAATTTCTGGCTGCTACAGCTGTTACGGCATCTGCTGTCACTTCAGTTCCTGGCTGGCTCACTGTCCTTGGAGGTGCAGGGGACTTTGGGGTGCTGTCACGCTTCCCTGGGGCCCTGCTGCGTGAGGCGTGGTGACCAGTTCCAGGCAGGGCGGTTGTGCCTGCTACCATTGTAGCAGGTGAAGGCTGCTTCTGTGAACAGGCTTTTTTCCCCCCTCATGGGTTCATGCTAATTGGCAGGAAGGAGGCCTGATACCTGAAATTTGATTTCCCTTGAAAGTGTTAATAAAAACATCTGCCCAAAGCTTCTGGTGGAGATGTGCTGGGTTTGGACAGCCAGGCCACACGGCTGCGGAAATGCTACTGCATGAGTGACACCACGAGGCTTCTCAAATCCCTCTTATTTTTATGCTGATTGCTGAAGTGATTTTTAATCCTTCAGACATATTGGTCTCTAAGCACTTTTTTCAAAGAAGAAAATAACCTAACTCAAGCAGTTTGGGTAATAATAGTACTTAGTGCTTAACGAACACTGTAGAATTAATCCTTCTGGCCCAATAAATTCAAATAAAATTGTGTTGATCTTGGCTGGGGACTGGGAAATGGTGTGAAATCAGCTTTTCTCCAGGTGTGGAGTAGTGGCTGCCTTGCTTATCTGATTACTGTGGCTCTGTCACGGCCAGGGGAGCTGGCGTGGGTTATGTTGGTGAACCCATGAGGCTTGGGTTCAAACTGAGCCCAGCATTTTGGTTCTTTTCCAGCATTGCAGCTGCACTGTCAATCAGCTGTTGTTCTCCAGGCTTGGTCAGACCTGCTGAGGAGCAGGAACAGGTCTCTTGGTCCTGAGGAAGAGTCAGGTCAGGAGTAACTGCTTAGGGCCAGGAGAAGCTACTGGTGCCCTGTCCTGTTCCCTTCCATGCCTCATCCCTTGGGGTCAGTGCAGATGTCCCACACTACTGTGCAGGGCTACCCTGTTACTTGGAGAAATCTTAACACCACCCCAGAATGGTTCAGACAGAGCAGTATGAATAGATCCCCCGTGGAAAAAACTGCTTCAAGGTGGCCAAAGTCCCTTGGGTGGCCCTGGCCTTTGCTCAGATGTGCAGGCTCATTGCAGAGTCAAGTGACGAGCGATGTGTGTGGGCATTGCCAATCTTGTTGGTGTTGCATTTGTGCCAACAGGGAAAAGCAGCACTGAGGTGGAGGTGCTTAATAATTTTGTTACCCTTATTATGTTTTGTGTGTCAGCTATTGCAGGCTGAAATTGATCGTTTGATTTGCTTCTTGTCTTCAGGTTACAAGCTGATTGGAAGCCATTCTGGGGTGAAGCTCTGTCGGTGGACAAAGGTATGCTTTTTTCTCAATTCATAAATAATAATAAAAAAAGATAAAGTGTGAGACTTATTCGGGTATTACAACTTATAGGTGAAATACCCTTTAAAATGTGATATTACCTACAAGAAAACATTCTGTCTTACAGGCTGTAGTTATGCATTTCAAGCTATTAAAAACTTGCTGCTAAGAGTGAGAACATGACTGTGGCAAAGAGCTGGGAACATCATTTTCTGTTGTTGTTTTTCCCATTTCTGCTGTCTGCTAAAATATCTCCTACCTACTAAAATATACGGCAGGAGCAGAACGCCATGGGAAAGTGGGAGGTTTCGTCATAGGTGTGAGGTCTTCTGAAACAAAGATGACAGTCCATCTCTCCATTCAAATGAGTGCACAAGGGCACTCATTAAACCTGTTCTTCTGACTAACCTGTTGTTCTGTGACTAACACATCTGATTTGTAACAGGCAATGCTCCTTCACTATTTTGCAACACTTGCCAAGGTCTAGATAGCAAAGTAACTGTCACTAGGAGTTTTTTAAACTTAGTCTTTGAGGGTGTGTGTATCTATAGCTGTACATAATATACATGGAGGTATATATGTGTGTGTGTATGCATATATAGATGGAAAAAAATCATCCCCCAAGTCCTATAGTTGTAGGCTATGTAAGCCATTAGCTTTTCAAGTAGTTTGTTTGCAGGCTTAAAACTTCTCCCGGTGGAGGTGCAGAGCCCTGTAGAACAAACATCAGCTGCTTCAATATGTTTGTTTTAGCTGTCCTCTGCAGGTCCCTGAGAAGTGGTTTGCATCTCAGAAGTTGAAAGCTGGCCTGTAATGGTATACATTTGAGGAGTAACATTGATTTTAACATGCTCAAGCCTTCAGCATTCGCAGGATGATAAACCAGGAATCAGCATCTCATCAAAATGCCAGCGCATCTCTAATTCTTGAGCTGTGGCAGCGATCAGTTCCTTGGTCTCTCAGCTCTCTTTTTGCTGCATGATTAACTTTGTTTATTTTTCAAAAGAGCTCTTTGAATGGCAATCACCTAAGTGGGTGGCTGCAGGGAGGTTTTTATTGAAATGGCTGGTATCAATGAACTGTCTTATCAAAAGACTTGTTCTTGTGAACAGCTTAAAGAGCCCACTGTTGTATTGTCATGAATATTTGAGACATACTGATCCCAGTGATGCTTCTGCTGTTTACTCTTGCAAATATTTCTCTTCTATCATTTTTAGCGTCAGAGAAGGCCATGAAATGTTTAAAGAAAAACTTGTCAGACTTCATCAATGCTGTGACTGAGAGAAAACCAGAGAACCTATTTTTATTAAAGAACTGAAATTTAATGCGGCACTGTAAAGCCATTTCACAAAATAAATAGCAGCTCTGTGTACTTAGATAGTACCATACTATTTTTAGCTTAAGCAGGAATTGAACATAAAGCTGTCTAATAAATTGAGCTGAAATTGGTTACAGGCAGTGGCTTTGACTCAGATTCACACCAATATGTGAGTGTCTTCAGGAGGGTTGTTCCAGATTTGTATCAGTGGAAAGCAGGAGCCAGGGCTACGAGGAATAGTATTAAGCAGTGCTCCACAGTGATATCTCAGATTAAAATGGTTGTGTCTGTTGTGTTCTGGAAAAGAGCATAAACCCTGCAAATTTAAGGAAGGGTCCAATTTGCCTGTTTTATGAAATCCATAATACAACTTGCTCTCCTAGAACTTGTGAGTCTCCTGAAACCTCTGTCATTTGAGGGATGGGTAGAATAAACAAGATTTTCTATTCAGTTTCATCTTCCAGCAATGCTGTACATATGCTAGGCATTACCTATTCTTTCCCTAGTGCTCAGTGGAAACTTTCTCTTGGATCACTAGGACACTTCAGGTAGAGGAAGATAGATTAAAAGTTATTATGTTATATTTCAATTTTTCTCTGGAGAGTGGTAAAGATCCTTTCTAATTTATTATTATTTAACTGAGATAATGAAAGACAGTCTTTGCTCCCAGCAACTTGCATGCTAAATAGGAGACAAATTCCAGTGGGAAGGCTGCTGAAGGAACGTGTGATGTCCTGCTGGAGCCAATGACTGGTGTGAATGAGGGTTTATAAGGTCAGGATATTTATTTAATTTAGTGCTAGAAGAAATGCTTTACTAGACAAATGGAAAGAATTGAGTGTTTCATAGTGCAGCCTTTAAATTGATCCTTGTTACTCTTTATTGGGCTCTTGCAATAATATTTCTTACAGCTTAAGTGGCTCTACCTGCTTTCTTCTGTTGGCTGGTTCAGTTAAAAGGTTCAGCGGAGCAAACTTATGCTTTGGTGCTGTGAGTGAGAAGATGCCGATTGTCTGGATAGATCCTTACAGAAACAAGGCATTTATGGTGTCAAGTTTACAGCTGTGTGAGAGGAAACTTAGACAATCAGACTACATGCTGATCTGCTTATTAGGAATTTCTTCAAACAGACTGCATCTGTCATTATTCTGACCTGTTACATAGCTGTGACCTGGCTCGCTGTACCCATCGCAGGTGGCTGAACACCAAATTTACTAGTGATGGAAAACTGCAGATATGCCTAGGGAGCAGACTTTAAATCTTTACACTTGGTTTGGTTGCAGATAGAATGTTTTAACTTTCTCGGTATTTGTGTCTTTTTCTGCTGTCAGTCAATGCTTCGAGGCCGAGGTGGCTGCTACAAGCACACATTTTATGGGATTGAGAGCCATCGCTGCATGGAAGCCACACCGAGCCTTGCTTGTGCCAACAAATGCGTGTTTTGCTGGAGGTAAAATATTGTTGCAGTTTTACTTACCTAGTCATGTATTACAGTCTTTCTATGCTATTGCACATGGGGAGAGGAATGCTGTACTGTGAACAGTAATGCAAGAAACAGGGCAATAGCTATGTAAGAGGGATGTCTGTTTGTCCATGGTGCTAATCCTGTGCCCTGTTCCGCTCAACTGTGTGGGTCAGTTGGGCTTTGTTCTGCACCACTTCATCCCTGTCCTTTTCTTCAAAGGACAGTGTCATCCAGTGTCACTTCCTTTCCACTTGGAAGTGTGAGGAGGAGTGAGGAAGGGAGGAAGTGAGGAAGGCTCACCCCTGCCTTTGTGCCTCTGCCTGCACTCCTCAGAGAGCCGTGGAGCCCATGGCTCGGGACTGGTAGTGCCTGAGGTAGGTGCGTGGGAGACTGCATTTCCTAGAGGCTGAATAAGATCTGATGGCTCCCCAGCACTACCTTCCCTAGAGCAGGGTCCTCTGCAGCCATGTCTTGGGCCCCAGCAAGTTCAGACCATCCGGCAGAAGGAGAAATCGGAGATAGGAGATGGGCTCTTCTCCGTCTGGTGCCCACACGTCTCTCTGCACCCTGCTCTGAAAGGGTTGGCAAGAGCCAGCACTTGACAGCAGCATGGTTCCCTCTTGAGGTCACTGTCTGGGACTGGCTCATGGTGCCTTGGAGCAGGTGGACAGGCCCTCATGTTGTGCAAAGCCACCAAGGTACTAAATATTTTGTTGTTCTATTTGAAACTAGATAATTTTTCTTACCTTCACCCTGCAATTCACATTCTCAGTGAGTGAAAAGTGATGACTTCATAACTGTTGCCTTTCTAAAACAGTAGTTAATAAATGATTTTCCATTTTAGCTAGTAAAGTGACCCTTTCCTCAAAGAATTTACTTCACTGTCATTTCTCTGAAGGAAATGAGCTTTGCCTGGGTCTGAACTGTCAGCTGCTCTAGCACTGCTAACTCACCAAAATGCCTGGATTTCAGAGGGAGTTTTTTGCTAGGCTGGGGGAGTGCATTAGGGGATCGGTGAGACTGAGAAGCTCAGCAGAAATAAAAGCAATGACGTGAAAGTGTACTGAGTGGGAGGACACAGAGGTTATTCTTTGAGCTCTTTTGTCTTCTGCCTTGCTAGCTATTTCAAACCATGGGGGCTGCACGTCCTCTGCTATTTGTCTACCCTAGGGGGCTGGCTGCCAGCAGCAGCTATTCCATCCTTAAGCCTGGGTGTCCAACGTACCAGTATTTTCATGCTGAATCAGCCACGTTTCTGAGTACTGTTTCCTGTCTCTCATAGAGAGACTTACCAAGTTTTAATAATGCAAACATTTCAAGAGAATATTTAAATGACAGCATCCATGCAAAAGTGCTGCTGAAACTTTGAATGCCCTTTGAAGCTGCTTTCCATATCAGTATTAAGTTGTCCTTAATTAAGTGGTATCCGCATCAGATACCACTTGTCCTGTTAAGTTTGCATTTTGGGAGCCTATTCCAGAATGTTAATTGGTGCTCTTGATGGGCTTTCATTGTATCCTGGCTTGAAAGGACAGCAAATTCCATGTTTAATGTGCAAGTATTGCCACTTTTCTTCAGAGCCAGTAACAATCTGATGACTGCAACGAAAAATGTACTGCTTATTCCTTTTTTCCAAGTATCAGCTAGCAGTGGTGCATTTAATTCTGCAGTGGTGGCTGTACTGCTAGGAGGAAGATTGCCATGTGTATGATTGTCCCTCTGTCCCTACACAGAAGGTACATCGTAAACAGCAAGTAGAAAGCAATAACATCACCAAAACATAGTGTTTTGTTCCTAGTATTGCACTGCAGACCATTTAATGCTGTTCCCCTTCAAAATGACCCAACTCTGGTATTTCTTAGCAGCAGTACCCCAGCCTGTGTCTAGAGTATGGGGCTGAGCTGGAGAGGTCAAACAAGTGTAATTTAAGATTAATTGCAAAGTGTGATACCTTCCATGTGACTCATCGTTCTGGAGGTGTCATTTGGCACTTTGAGAAGAATCCTGGAAACATGTAGCTCTAATCATACTGAGTGCTGGAATGCTTATTTTGCTAATGGTAACAACCTGAATGCAAGCAAAGAGCTTTCCAGAGGGCTGTGCCGAAAAACTTTCTCATTCACCTTCAGTGGGCGAAATGGGTTGCAGTTGTTGGACTTGTCCATGTGGACAGCAGCTGTCTGCTTGTCTCTGACCTCTGGATTTGGAGACTTAAGGTTCAGTTTGCATCTCATCTCACGGCTCATTTTATGTACACCTTAAGCTTGACATAAACCAGAACTGTCACTGAAAGAAGCTTTCTCCCCAGCTTTGGCAGCACTTTCAGACCTTGTGCTTGTGCTGCTACAATCCTCCCTAGGCTGCGAGCTGCGCCAGGTCCGGTTAGTTGGATGAAGGGAGACTTTCCTCGTCCACTTCCGTCCTTACCTGTTCCATGTCAGCGCAGTTCACAAACATCCAGCAGTATCTACACACTTCTTGCTTTAAACCCACCACTCCTTGCAGATGCTTAATCACATGAGGCTGAGTGCAGAATTACAGGCACCGGTGGCTGGGTAGTATAAATATATTACCTTCTTATTAGCAGTTACCATCTGTGCTGTTGGAGACATAGGAAATGATAGTTTTGATCTACAGTTGGCAAAATGTTTTTAATATAGGTTTTATGCTTTGCTGGCCTTGTTGTGCAGCTCTGTGCACTAAGCTGTAGATAAGACTGCTGTGATTTTTTTTTCCTTGATCCCTTTCAGGATTTTGACATTTGTAGAGGCTGCCAGTACTTCCAGCTGCATAACTCACTGCGGCTCTCCCAGGATCACTGAGGAAAAGGCCGAGGAGCCTGTTTGTTTTCTCTTCCTCACTTTGGCAAGAAATGCTGTAGTTCAGCAGCGTTCCTTGGGAACTGGATGTCATTGCAGCTGGCTGGTCGTGACTGATGCGTTCTGGCCCCGGACCAGGCATCGCGGGTGGAGCCAACCCCCAAGCACTTGGACAGTTGGGCTGCCTTAAAAAAGATGCAGCTTGACTGTGCTCTAGAGACCTTCCTCCTCCTGGTCGGTGGGTAGCCTGCCTGTGCCCCCCTGCTGGGCTGGCCGCTGGCCCTTGCTTCCATTCTCCTTGTGGCCAGGAGTTTGTTGGTGCAGGTTCGCGATGTGGCAGGTCGTTCGTTTGTATGTTGTTCCCCTGCAAGGCAGCAGTCACGCTGTGTTGCAATAAAAGCAAGAGGGGGTAAAAAATAGAAAACCAAACCCAACAAATGTTAGTTACAGCAACATCCCTAACTCATAACTCTCCCTACAGAAATAGTCCGTCACTATCCGTTATTGCACTCAGTTGGTCTCTCTGTTTGTAATGTCTGTTTAGCTTAATTGTCTAAATGGAAATGTGCAAATGACCAAATCTCTTAATCAATTAGAGCAAGTGTGGGGACTGAGGCTTTCTGACACTCTGTACTGCAGCACAACCACCAGACAAACCTGATTTGATTATGTCCTCTGGCTGAGTGTCTAAAACACGATCAATTTCTGTGGAGCGATGGAACAGCTAAATAAGATTTAAATTAATAGGCTTTATTTTGCATCTGAAGAGGAGACAAACCAGACAGAATAAAGTATCCCATAAAGAAATGTGTTCATATTTCTTCCTTTGTAGCTTAATATTGTTTGTACCTGTACTTGAAGGCTTCAGCTTTGACTTGTACAGTAGGCAACAGCTGAAACTGTTTGGACTGTCTGAATATATGTGGCCAAAAGCCAGTGATCACAGTAAGCCCTGCAAAATGAAGAGATTAAAAACAACTCATATTAATCTCCTACAGGAGAGGTGCTTGAAAGCTGAAAACAGATCAAAACAAAGTTTATTTTCATTAAAGAACTACTCCAGAGGTGAAGTTTGTCAGGGAAGTGTGAAATATGATATCAAAGGAGCTGACAGCAATGCTGATTTGTAAAATACATTTGGAACCTGAGCCTGGAAGTTCGGGAAACCTTTTGGCATCTCCAGCCACCTGTCCTTGCTTCAATTACGCGAGACTCTTCTCCCAGCAAAAGTAAAATTCTCCTATTTTTGTTTACAGAACTGTAGTAGTATATGGTGACGTGTGTTCATCCTTTTCAGTACTGTTTTCTTCACTGGTTTATTTACCTGGAGGTAACCATGTAAATGGAAAGGGAGGGGCAGATGTCAGAATGTAGCTGCCTCATCCTTGGTAAAATCTGAACCAATGTCACAAGTAATTTCTGAACACTAAGAATTTTACTTTAGATAGAGTAGATAATATATTTTCTTGGTGCCTTTATGTGCTGCTCTGCCAGCACTGCAGTTGCCTGTTGGGCATTTTTCTGGTGGAAATGCTTTGGGGGGGGTCCATCGGGGGAGGTGGGAGCAAGCCCCTGGGTCTTGCTTGGCTGGGGGCTTCTGTGCTGGCACACGGGAGCACTGGGGCTCTGCTGAGGCACCGTCGGTGCCTTTGGTGCTTGTTGTCAGAGCAGGATGGAGTTGTGTCAGTTGTTCTGTGTGGTACAAAAGGCCACACTGCTAAGTGTGGTCCTTGGTAATGGTTAGATGCTGGTTTGCCAAATCCCAGCATGGAAGCGTGCGGTAAGGTCCCTGTAAATGACCTTCAGGTCACTAAAGCCCCAATGTGGCATCCATGGTGTAGGGTTCCCAGCTCACCTTGTGCAGTAAGGAGTGTTTTCATTGCTATTGTTATGTAAAAGGATCACAAGGGAACAAAAACAGCCTGCCAGCACTTCCTGGGGCTGAAGTCTGTGCTTTTCATCTCCCAGCCGCATGCATTTTTGTGTTCTTGGACTTGTTGCTGGCTTTTGTAGCTGCCATTGCCAATCTGCATTTATGGCATTAGTAGTGACCGTAACCAGATCACTGGCTATGAAATACCTACGTATGCCTTGTTAGGTATTGCAGGTGACTCGGTGGCCAGTTACAGCAGTGAGTAACTTGACGGAGCGATCGCAGGCTCTAAAAGCCACCCTGCGCATCCCGACGGGTGAACTTTGGGATGGTTTCTTACGCTGTGCTGAGCACGGTGCCTGTTCCTGCTGGGAAGGAACAAAATAGACTGACACAGCCCCTGGCAGGCCTCTGGGAGGTGCTCGGCAGCACCTGCTGTTCCATAAACTGTGCCCTGCTTATAAAAGGTGAACGTTTTTGAGATCTGAGGGTTGGAGTGTAATTCTTCAGCATGGCACATCTTCCGTCCTTAAGACTTTGGAAATGTGAGTTCAAAAAGGGGATTTGTCTAGAGCCCTGTGAAGTTCAGTCCCCTCAGTTTGGGGTTGCTGGCAAATCCAACTTCATCTAAAGCAGTTAGTGTTGTTAGTGCCACGAGTGGCTGGCAGTTGTTGTAACGTGACTAATCTCAAGAAAAATTACACCTTGTGATTCGGCAGCACGTTGAGGGGGGAGCATCAGCACTCCCCAGGAGCTGGAGGGAGGTCAGCTGCAGCGTGCTCCTAGGGAAGTGCTCTGAGCTGCTGGATTTGGGATGAAAAAATAAACCAAGCGTGGCTTTTTTAGCTGTTTCTGAAAAATCTTTTTTTTTTTACCTAAATTGATTTTTAAACATGGAAGTCCAAGTTTTCTTTCTAAAATACTCACTGTATTGTCAGTGTTAAAATGAGTTTTCTTTGGATATTTAGATATCCAAAATTTGATCTTGGGTTTATTTCCCCAGTGTTTTCTTCTCTAAAATAGCTTATTTGTACATGCTGGTGAGTTAATGCCATGCCTGTTGAAAAAAACTTTTTTTTTTTTTTCCTGAATTTATTCATTATAAACTATTTTTCTCACTCCTAAACCTAACAAAAGACTTCTCAAAGCAACACGAAAGAAAATTATTTAATGGGAAGTTTCTGTAGGTACACTGTTCCTTTTCCTCAGACAACAGTCTAGATAAGAACAAAACCTAAAAATGCCTATCAACTTACTTTTTTCTTTTTAAAGTGAGTGTTGTCTGATTTGTAAAACAATCTGAGACACGAAGTCTCCGGTGCATCCCCTGCAGAGGGCAGTTGCAGGTGTGCCTGTGTCAGTCCTGATGGCTGCATGCTGCCTGTGCTTAGCAGCACGAAGCAGTGACGCCCTCACAGCGCGCTGCAGCGTTGCTCTACCAGTCGCCCTGCAGACCCAGGCGTCCCTCCTCGCTCTTGTTCTGAGGCCGTTTGTGATTCTGCACACCTGCAGAACAGCCTGTCCTTGCTGTCCCATCCCTCGTGGTGGAGGTGCTCCCCAGCTCTTTGCCTCCCCGTGCTGTTTTGCAGTCGGCGGCAGGTTACGGCTGCTTGTCACCAGCAGGGCGGTGATGTCCTCAGCCAGGTGGTGATCTGTTCCTAACGGCATGCTGTGGGTTTGCATCTTCAGATGTGTTGGTTCCACCTCGGGCTGTGGCAAGCCTGCCTCCTGTGCTGCTCAGCTCTAAGTAACCACTGATGCTCAGCTCTAAGTAACCACTGAATGGGGCCAGCTCTGCACGCCGCCCTGCAGCTGTCCTTCTGGCCAGGTCTGGTGGCCTTCTGAACCAGTGGTGACTGATCACAGATCTAAGTTTTCCACCACGATAATGTACTCTTTTAAAAATAGTACCTTCTACAGATAATTTCTTGGGTCAATTTGTGAGCATATTGGGTAAATCAGAGTCCAAAGCTTTAACTCTTTCCCCTTTGCCTACAAGGTGGTTTTGGTGTGAAATGTTCTCTGTTGGCTGTTATCATCTCCGGGCTGTCTTCTCGAGGGATTGTGAAAATCACAAACACTTAGTCCATTGTGTCCCAAGGAATTTAAAGTTAAGAGGGGCTGGTACAGAAATCCTTGATTCCTGCTAAAGCAGGCATTGCACTTGCAGTCTTGTAGTCTTTTTGAAGTTACTTTTTCTGTGTTGTCCACAAACTTCCAGCTTATTGCTACCCACAATGATGCTCCATCAGCTGGTTCATCCAGCATGTTCCAGGGCAAGGTTACCACTTCTTAGAGAAGTATCATTACCTTGTCCTTGCCTAGTCTCATCTAGTTTGTCCCTTAGTCATTAGGAAGAAGTAGAAGAAGAGGTGCCAACACTTGTCATCACGGAGGAACAAGCTTTGTGTCCTTGTGTGTGGGCCAAACTTTTTCCTTGGTTGTCTGCTTGCTCCCCGTGTCAGTACAGGGAAAGCTTTCTTGTTGGCCCTTTTGTATGTCCTTTGCTAGGTGTATCATACTCTGTGCATTGATCTCTCTGACTGTGACCCTGCGTTCTGAAGTTCTTCCTTTTTTTTTTTTTTTTTTTTCCTCAGCTGGAGGATTGCAAGGTTGCAGAAGAACCTGTGATTCTGCCGGATTGGTTTCTTGTTACACTCTGCTTTTTATTGCCACAGTTTGCACTTCTGCCTTAATAAGGTTTAAAAACCTGCTAGTTCTCCAGAGCTCGTTTGCCCTTCAACATTTCTCCTCTAGGACCTCGCTGGTTCTCTGGGATCATTGAGATCTGCTGTCTCAAACCCTCTTGTTTTTGTTCTGCTTTTTCCTTCCTGTCCTTTCCTGGGAATCACGTACTCTGTCCTTTCATGATCACTGCCACCAGTGTTTCCGCACCTTTGTGTTCTCTGCCAGGTATCGACATCAATCGCGGGGGTAAAGGATGCTTTATACCTGTGCTACGGTTTCCCACAAAGTCTCTTGAAAGACTTCATAATGTTAACCTTTGCTCATAGAAGAGAGCAAACATTTTAAAAGAGGGTCATTGGTTTCTTCTGGCCATGCTGGGAGCTGATTGCAAAATAAACTTTCATTTAAGAGCCCAGACTTTCAGGCTCTCATCCTAAGACCATCTGTACTCATGGTTTCACCCGGACAGAAGGCAAGAGGCACAAACTCAGACACTTCTGGTCCTTTTGAAAGGATTTCCTTTATAAACAAGCTGTAGTTTCTTAGCGGGGAGAAAACACCTCTAGTTTTGTGAAGAAGTAGCAGTAAATTCCCCTGGTATTTTCCATCATTAAAATTAGTGGTGCTGAATGAACCTGTCCCCAAAGTAAAGCAAAAGCTGCTTTACTGAAATCATACCCCGGCAACAGGGGATGGGGACGCAGTGCCTCACCGAAGCATCCGCCTCTCTCACGCAGGTCTGAGAGGGGGCGTGCTGGTGACACTGCCAAACAACACTGGTAGATCAGAGATCTGATGAGTGTGCAAATAAGTCTGGTTGGTGGCAGCCCTTATTAGCTGGGAAAGAGCTGCAGTGAGCTGAGAGCTTTCCATCATCGCTTTGCCTTAGTGGGGTGCTGGGGCAGCGATGGCTTGTCTCCAAAGGGTCAGATCAAACGTTCCACACTCAAATTCTAACACAGTAAGAGCTTACTAGTGTGCGTGCGCTTTTGGGTAGGACTCCTTTGTGTGCGGTGTTATTTTGGGACGGAAAAGTATCACACATAATTACCTGCTCAAGGCTTGAGTAGCTGGTGATGCAGGGGGTGACAGCCTGCAGGGGAGCGGGAAGGTGACGGGGAAAGTCGGTCTCTGCTGGGGGCTGCGAAACAATCTCATTGCTTTGTTGCCTGGGAGAAAAGAAGCTGCTTTTTGCCAAATGAGCTTTGTAGACATGACCCGGTGTGTTTAATAAACAGAATGTGCTAAAAATTCAAGGGCTGTTACACGCTAGTAATTAATAGTTGTCCAGTGTGCATTAAGAGCCTGTTGATTTTCTGCCAGCTTGCCCTATTAAATATATGGGGTACAAGCTATGTAGTTAAACATGTAAGTGTTTTATAAATGCCTTTTTATAGTTGGCTTTCAGAAAACTTTCCATGTTGGCAGCATTTAAAAAAAAATCCAAAAAAGAAAGCTGTTTTAGCTTAAAGGAGCTCTGAGATGGTGAAGCAGTCTGAGAGTAGTATTTGAATCTTTGCTCTTGAAGCGGGCACAGCAACGTTTGGGCCGAGGGCTGTTCTTGTTGACTCTGGAGCTAGAATTTGTTTTTTAGCACTGCTCAAGTGTGGAGCTGCAGCCAGTGGGATTTTTTTGATGGCCTTCAGTAGGCCATTTCCTTCTAAAAATGCAGCCATTTCTTTCTGAAAAAGTGCTATTGTCTCTCTCTTCTCCTTTATTTAAATGCTGAATGTGATCTCCTAATGCCCTTGGAGCTGGAAGGAGTGAGTGAGGCAGGTAACCTCAGTCCTCTCCGTGGCTGACTTCCAGGGATGATGAAAGCAGTAGAGAAAAGAGATCAGCTGGTTATAAGACTGAGTTTGAAGAGGACGTACTGCTTGATGTTGTCTTGTACAGACCTATATTGATCCAATAACGCTATCTTGAAAGGCACAGCAGATACATACCACTCTTCTCTGAATACATTGTTCTATAAGCCACAGTAGAATTGGTAAGGGAGAAGTAGAAAAACCTTTGTAGCATGTTTTGGGGAACAAACAGGAGAGGGCAGGGGGAACAAGGAGGTGAAAACATAAATTCTTTGGTTTTCTTAGTGCAGCCTTTAGACATCTTCCTATGCCTGTTCGATACTAATCTGAGTGCAGCAAGGTTAGTGGGAAGTTCCTCCCTCCAGGGAGAGGTCCATACTCTTGTACAGGCTCTCCTTGGGTTGGAGTTGTCCAGGAATGCGCATGTTGCTTTGTGGGGTTTCACTTGCTGGTCTGGATTAGGTTCTTCCAGATAACTTACAGGGGCTGAGTAATATCCTCCCACGGCAACGAATAAAGGAACAAGAAGTTTCAGGTATCTTCCAGGCATTTGGATTCACCTGAGTATGCTTCTTGCATTTTTGAGGAAAGCAAAATGTGGATACAGTGAGTGGTCCTCGCTGCACAGGCAAGGCCCTATCCCAGTTGCAGCTGTCCCTCAGAGGGATGATCAGTGTTTTTTGTCCTTGCAGTCAGTTTGACTCCTAAATTAACACTTCATTTTTATCCTTTGGGAGTCAGTTAACTGGGTGGCTGGCAGGTCTCAGAAGTGATGAGAAGCCCCTACTGAGTAAATCTGGGAGACTAACTGCATTCACCAGAGGTGAATCTGGCATACTGCAGAATTGCCAGAACCTTTATGTATTTTGAGTAGCCTGCTATCATCTATTTTGTTACTAGTGTTAACCAAGGATTGGCCTAGAAGTAAATCCTTTCATTCTCAAGGTAATAATTTGCACTTCCAGAATGGAACTGTAAGTCTTAGGGTCTTCCTTCTTAAGTGCATTATGTAGCTGTGGTCAGAAGAGAAGGTAGAGCTGTTTTTTCTTTCTTTTAAAGAGGTCTTTCTGGCTGCAGAGCATCATTTTTAACTTAAAAACCTTTTACCCATGATTCAAAGTACGTACGGTAATGTTTATACCAAAGTGCAAGGTCCATTTTTTCTGGAGAGGACCAGAGTCTGGGAGGAGAGGGGTAGAAGACTGGTGTTCAAAGGTCACATCTGAGAGTTGTCAGAAGCAGGATCTTGCATATAATTTGCTCTTGTTTTTCAATTTTATTAAAAAATGCCAGAGTCCCCAGGGTGATGGAAGAGTTCATACAAATTGCAGTGAATAACTCAGTCTCTTTTTCCTTCAGACATCATACAAATCCAGTGGGCACAGAGTGGAGATGGAAGATGGACCAACCTGAAATGATCTTGCAGGAGGCTATTGAGAACCATCAGAATATGATTAAGCAGTTCAAAGGTAACCTTTCTTACTCTTCCCCATTAATGATACTTTGGGACGATCATCAGCAGCACCACCTTCAAAGCTTAGATTAAAACATTTTGGTTACCTGCAGAATGCTGGTAAGGAGGCGTAAGATTTATAATCTCAGAAAGATGGGCAAATGGGAAACTTTGTGGGTGTACTTATTACTTGTTTTTGGAAATGTTCTGCCTTGTTTTTGACCTTAGAACATGAGTCAGCTGTTGGGTATCTACTGCTGCCTTGAGAGAGTACAGTGGAGTTGCCTGTTGTGCATCCTGGCAGTTCCATCCTTTCTTTGTGTGTACAGAAGCTTCTGCAGTGGTTAAAGCTAGCCTGCATGATGTGTGATGTTGATTCTTATACAAAAGTGAAGGCAGGTGGAAGGCAAAAGGAATCAATCTCTAAACTGAATAGGAAATATGCTGTCCAGCCATATTCCCCTGGGAGCTTTTGTTACTTCTGAAATTTCCAGGCTGTATTTTCCTCACTTGTACGTGAGCGGTAGCATTCAGGATGATGATATTTATTAAGAATTATTCAGTATATTTGTGTGCAACCGAAGCTGCAGTTGTTAGGCAGTTTTGAAAATTACTGTATTTTGTTTCCAATATCAAATCTTCATGAGTTCATTCACTTGCTATATATCGGTAAATATAGAGATAGATGGCTGTTAATTTTGTTTAATTTTTCCCCCAGATGTGTAATAAGCTTGGTCTCTTTGCCAAGGTCAGCGTTGTGTGCTCAGAGCACTGGCCAGCTTGGCAGGGCAGGTCTAGAATTCTGCTCTTCCTAATTGACAGCAGAGGCTGCGTGAGCAGCAGGAGTGAAATGAAGCGTCCATAAAACGTGCAAGATGAGCCTCAGTCTTGGCTGTCATTTTGGGAACCCATTTGTTTACGTTGGCTGTGCACAGAGAGAACCCAATGGATTAAAAATGTGACAGGCAAAAAAAAAACTTGTGTCAGCGGAGGGGAGTTGCTCTGTCTCACTCATTGGACTTATGTAATAGGCGGAAAAATAACTCAAACTGGGGCCTCATGAGCTTTGTTTTACACATTGATGAAGTGGCTGGTTTGAATCATCTTGCAGTCTCGGACCAACAGCTCCAGGGAAGCCAGCTCCCTGGGAGCTCCCGTTCTGAGCCGGGTGGAGAGCAGCCAGCAGAACCAGACCTGGCTGTACCCTGCCCCTTGCGTGCAGCCCGTAGGGTTGGGTTGCAGCTCTATTGCTCCTCAGGAGAAAAGCGGCCGTGCTGTAGTGGAAAAGGGGAAGGGGACGGTAGTTTGGTGGGGATGTTTTCCTTAGAGAAGAGGTAGCGAGAGGAGTTGGAGGCACAGTAGGGGTAGTTTGGTGTTAGTAGTGCATCTTCCTTCAGTCCGAGCAAAGCTCAGCTCCTGGTGCTCGAGGCAGGGCGGGGTGTAAAGACGTGCAGGTCTCACATCCGAGCTTTGGTGTTCACATTCGAGCTTTTGTGCTGGAGTTATGTGGGGAGAATGCTTGGGAAGGGCAGAACAGGTGCTGCCTGGCTGGCCCAGAGCTGCTGCAGGGTTTCATGGCCGCCTGTTAACTCAGCCACCGGGATGCAGTGCCAGCACAGCAGGGGTTTGGGTACAGGTGGTTTGTCTGAAGAGCCAGTAGGATGTCAGATTTTGTCTGGGATGCAGTAACAGTTAAAGCTATAAAGAAGGCGGTATTCGTGCTTAACACTTACAGCACTGAGCACTTTTCAGAATTCCACTCTTTGATTCAGTCTGTTCTGGTTAGCCAGGCTCGTAAATTAGTTGAAATGTAGCTGGGCAGGCTAAAGGGATCGTGATCAATAGCTTGAAGTCTAGTTGGTGGCTGATGACAAGGAGGGTGATTCAGGTGTTGATCCAGGAGCCGGGGTTGTACATCTCCATGAGTGGATGATGAGACTGAGTACACCCTCAGCCGCTTTGCAGGCAATACTAGTTTAGGGGGGCTGACAGACGCACCGACCAGCAGAGCTGTACTTCAGCAGCACCTCGAGAAAGCTGCTCTTTGGGCTGCTGGGGACACATGGAGCTCAGCAAGAAGCAGGAAGTTCTGTGAGGGTGTCATCGCCCTGTTGTCGCTGCTGGGAGGAGACCCTCCTGCTATTGTAGATGAAGGGACAACAGAGTCAGGTTGCTGTTTGATAGATTCAGGCTGGACATCAGAATAAGCTTGTACAGGGAAGGAGGTGCAGCTCTCAGACAGGTCCCCAGAGAGGAGGGGGGACCCTCCAGCCTTGGAGGCTTTTAAGTCTTCTAAGCAAATCTGTTACTGCCCCAGCAGCGCTGGCAGCTGTCCCCTCTGAGCAGGAGCCTGGACCAGACACCTGTGGCAGTCCCTTCTGACCAGTAGTTCTGTGACTTGTGTTATACCTGTTAAAATCGAAAGTCCTAAAAGTAATTAAAAATATATATCCTCTTTTATCAGGTGGGACCTGGGTTCAAAATAGTCACTTATATTCACCTTGAAAAAAGCCACGTGCTGTTTCAGATGATGACTGGGTTTGCCTGCAGTTTGCGATGGAGCACAGGGAGCGTTTGTGCGGGAGTCAAGGGCAATTCCTGCATGCGGTGTTGGTGCACTGCAGTGTGATGGAAACGTTGCTCCTGTATGGCAGAAGCACGTTCTTGTTTGCATTACAAGAAGGTGAAAAGCAGCTTATTCTGCAGCTGTTTGAAAGCCCTGCCTTCTGAAAGCTACATCCAGGAGTTGGTTTAAACCCAATTTCGAACTCTGGAGTAACCCTCTCCTCCCCATGCTACACCTTGATGCCTTCCCAAAAAGGGCTGGGGAGGAGGAAGTGACTTGGCAGCATCTGAAAGTATTCCCAGAGTGCTGAGAGGTCTGTAAAGACCGTCCAGTTCTCTCTTCTGGAGCATATTTTCCATTAAATAGATTCCCAAACGATGCCTGAAACTTGCATGTGCTTCCTCAGCACAGTTATCCCTGACCTGGAAATGTGAGAGGAGAATGACTGGAGGGGAAAAAGAAAAAAAAGCTCTGGACTAGAACTGTGTTGCAAAGTGGAAAAAGAAAAAAATGTATTGTTGCTGCAGAGTAATAGATGGTAATGTACTCCCTGTCTAGGGAGCCTAAGAGCAAGAGTTTTCAGGAGAAGAAAAACAGGAAAAAATTAAGACCAGTAGCTAGCTGTTACAGTTTGTCAATTTAACATTGTTTCCCTGAGGTGCAGGTGAAAAATGTGTAGAGTAGAACCATGTGAGAGCAAAATTGATTAGACGTGTTGTCCTGAACCCAGGGGGAACCCACAGGGAACCCCCTTTGCACCTGCCAGAGCTGTGCTCCCTCCGGCTGGAGGTGGCTCAGGCAGAAGACACGACTGCTTCCAGCAAACCCAGCGGTGCAACGCAAATAGTGGGTTAGATTTTACGATGATTGATTTTAGGATAAGTAAGTAATATGTTTGAGCAGAGTGATGGACTAGATTGCTTTGTTGAAGAGGGAGGGAGTGTGGAGGAATGATCGATTGCAGCTGGGCCCTGTGGGCTGCTCCGCTGACACCGGTCAAGTTTCCAGCTGGGTGCTGTGCACATCTGCCAAGGTGTTCGAATGCTGATCCTGGTGTAGAGCAAAGAATTTGAGCTGCTGGAGAAGAAAAGCATGGGGAAAATGTCTTAGTCTTCAAGGCTCTTGAGTCCGGTAATGCTGCTCAGATAACATTTGAATAAATTTGTGCTCTTTGTAGTACCAGTACCACTGCTTTGCATTCGGATACAGACATCTTTGTGCACCAGGGGGAGAGGAGAGTTATTGTGATGCGCTATCTGCACACATTGTAGGAAAAATGAGATGTTCTCTGAAAGAGCAAAAAAATATTTGCAGACCCTCTCTCCTATAACATATCCTAGAGGATAGCTCTCCATCCTGCAAGAATCTCTCTGCATGCTTTTAGAGACGCCTTCTTCCCTCTTCTAGTGTTGCCATTGTGTGTACAGGTTTTGAAGACTAGAGATGTTAATTAATGTCACATAATTCTCTTTTAGAGTAACTGATGGAGATGCATCTTCCTGATAGGGAGCTGAGGTGGGAAGGTGTGAAGCAGTTTGTTTGATGGATACCTTTTCTAGGTGGTGACTAGTAAATCTCAGTGCCCTTGTGAAGGGCACGCACAGAATGGAAACATAATTCAAAAAATAAGAGTGGGTGTCTCTGATAATAGAGCCCTGGTTTAGCTGGGGGGGGAAATGAACAAATAAGCACATGACCTAAACTAGGAAATCCTGCTGGCTTGCAGGAAACAGTTTTGTGGGAATCACTCAAAACACAGGTCTTAAAATGAGATCTGGGAAGACCTGTGTATCTTGATGTAAGCGTGCATAAAATGTGTTCCTTGCCCCCCTAGTCCCCCAGGCAGTAGCACAGGTACTTGCAGAGGGACACCCCAAGCCAGCAGCCAGCCTGTATAGGGTGACGTGCCAGATGATGCTTTCCTTTCTGAAATTGAAGTGCGCCAGTAGGAGAGCAGCTGGAGTCAGCTTTTCACAGGAGATGTGCAGCTCAGAGGTGGCTCAGCTGCATGCTCCACTGAGATCTGAGCTGGAAGCTGTGCACCACTGCCTCTTGCAGAGGCATCTCAGGCTCCTGTGGCTCCCAGCTCCTGCACCTGCGTTGAACTTGCTGCATGCCACGTGAAATCTGCCCGAGCTCTGCCTTTGCTGAAGTCCATTGCTGGCTGAAGAGAGAAGGAGGCTCATCTGCAGGGGCAGAGGCTGAGCTCTGGAGGGGTAGGGCAGCCCCACGTACAGCAACGTTCATGTGCTCCTTGGAGTACCCACTAATCCTGTTTAGTTTACTCCTGTCTAGCTCATGATTTATGTGGTCAAATGATCGCATATAAAACCTCTATGCTCCTCTGCAGTGTATTTACTGTATGCCAGGTTTGATGTAAACCATTTTGAGAAAGTTACTCTCAAAGTTGTGATGTTGGAACTTTCTTCTGTCTGCTTGTGAAGCTGGCAATGTAATTACTGTAGTCCAATTGCAAGATACTGAGAGATAAAGTAATTCCCAAAATGACCTAGAGTAGCTTTAGGAAAACAAAAGTTAAGTCCTTTAATCTCTGTGTGTGGTTGAGATGCTCCTTTCTTTTCAAATAAAGTTCTCATTTAGCGCTGTCAAGTTTCTGCAGAGTAACCATTAGTCCTGTCACATATTCAGGACAGAGCCTGGCTGGTTTAAAATGCACTAAGCTTCACTCTGATCACAAACCAGCTTTTCTACGTGAGGCTGAAGCAATATCCACGAACACCTCTTTTTGTCTTGGCTTTGCAGCGTAGCATGTAATTTTCTGTACTGCTTGAGCTCCAGCGTCTAGGCAACGGGAGGTGAGCTGAGGACCTGGTTTCAAACTTAGGTCTTTGTTTTTTGAAACAGACCAACCCCCAACCCGAAACCTCAGATATTATTCAAGTACATCAAGGCACGTCAAGGAAATGTGAAGTGACACGTTTGGAACAAAAGCATGTTTGTAGTCAGATGGCTTCATACGGGGTGCTGAGCACTTAGTCAGATACGGATGGGCAGGAGCAGCGCTCACCTCTCCCCTGCCCTCCTGTGGGGACAGTAAATGTGACTCGGGTCAGTTAAACCTGCAGATGGTATTTTCACGTGGATGCTGCAGTTGAGTTCCTCGCTTTTCCCTCTTTGTTCTGAAATTCTTCTCACTATTCAAGATGGTGTCATGTGTTGAGGTTTCTTTTGAGCACGTGCTCTGTTGGGTCGCATTGCACGTGGTGGCCGAGGCTGATTCAGACCTGGTGGTTGTGGCTCTGCTCAGAGGAGCCAGGCCCACCTCACTGAGGAGTTTGTTCTCGTGGGGCTGGAACACAGCCAGTGGTTAGTACTGGAGAGAAACAGAACCTGTTTGTTTTTTAAATGCCAACTTGAAGTGGAATTGAACTTGCTCTTGTGCTTGTCTCAGCATTCAGACAGCAGCACTGAGGTCTTAGCACGGGAAAATTTGACTCAAACGTTACTAAGCATTGCTTGCAATAGTTAACTGTGCACACAAAGCCCTGAACTCCGTGTGTCTGGCCATACACTGCTTTCTTGGTGGTCTCTGTCTGTGGCTTGGTGTTCTCTCTGGTTCAGGAAGGCTCTACCTGGTTTTACTTGGTGCCAGGGTATATTTTAGAGATGGATGCATGGTTTGGGAGGAGGTTATATGCAACTTATGCCGATTCTCCATCTTTTTTGCAGGAGTGTCAGGAGTAAAAGCAGATCGCTTCGAGGAAGCAATGACAGCAAAGCACTGCGCGCTGTCACTGGTGGGAGAGCCCATCATGTACCCAGAGATCAACCGCTTCCTGAAGCTCCTGCACCAGCACAACATCTCCAGCTTCCTTGTGACAAATGCACAGTTTCCAGATGAGATTAGGTAAGGGCTGGACAAAATAACTGTTCTAAGGCATTTCAGTGCTGACCTGTGTTGTAATGCCATTTTATCATTTGTCCAAGTCAGCTCTGCACGAGTGCTGACAATAAAAAAAAGCTTACTTGGCAACTGTCTGATTTTAACCTGTATCTCCCTGTTTCCTCATCTTTCTCTCTCCCAGCTTGATTTTTTCTTTTCTATTATCTCTTAAAGTGTGATCACTTCTTGAAGTGAAGAGAATGTAATATCGTATCTCCTGGAGATGTGAGGGAAGGAGAGCAGCGAGTGAGCTGCATCTTGTGCTTGGGGACGCAGATACCTGGTGTGAGTGTTTGACAGCAAGAGCAGGAGGCCAAACCCAAACTGTCTGGTTTGTCTGCTTCCCTTGCAGTCTGACCTCTGCTCTGACTCTGCCTTATGAACAGTCGTAACGGCTTCAAACCCAAGGTCTGTACGGGCCTGCCTCTGCAGCAGGACCCAGAGCACAGTGTGAGAGCAGGGGAGAAGCACAGCGATCCGTTAACCTCGTCTGCAAAAGCAGGAGCCATAGTTGCTATCTCCCTCTCAGAGGGGCTTGGGCTAAACATTCACACAACAATTCAATGAACTCCAAGAGAGTTTTTACAAATATGAAGCACTGCTGATTCTGACTTTTTTTAGCAACCAGGTGACGTTTAGCAAAAATAAGGAATATAGCAAGGAAACATAGTGCCCTTGCTCTGCACAGCAGTGTGAGCTGCAAGGTGGCTGGGAACTGAGTTGAACACCACCAGCTAACAATGCTGACAAAGTCCATCCCTGGAGTTAGCTGAGCAAGTTAGTGCAGCTGTATGTGGTGTGGTTTTGGTATATTGCTCAGTTTATTTCAGTTCAATGCCTTTCCATATTAGTGCTTTCTGAGAGAGCTTCCTTTTTACTTCCTTTTCGTGGTCTGAATATGGCAGTGGGGGGGAAGGGCATGCAATTTTTGAGTGAGTAATTATACACTACAAAGGCATTCCAAATGATTGAATAATTGTGTAATCAAGTTACTTTAAGTCATGTATTATGTGCCTGAGAGACAGAAATTGCTCCTTCCTAAAAATAGCATTTTAAAAGGAGAGCATACTATATTTTGAAGCTGATCTCTTAGGATCTGCTGAATGTTGTTAAAAAGAAACAAAAAAGTGATAAAATGCTAGTCTTGCTATTGTTAAGAGTTGCAGCTGATCTTTGGTTAATCAAAGCAAATGACTTGCATAATACAAGAACTGAAGTATGCACCAAGTTCCCAAGTTCGTTTTTCTATTGTCAGAAGAGGGGAGCTATAGTCTAAAAGCTGGTCTTAAAATAGGCAGCATGACCTCTGGCATCCAGCACGCAAACTCAGAGCATGCCTCGGGTGTTCTCTGGCTTTGGGAGGACTCAGTGGGTCTCCAGCATGGTGCTGCCTGTGCCTTCCTCCTCCTTTTGTGTTTGGGCTGCAGCTTCGTCTGCCTCCAGACAAACACTTTTTCATAAAGGGAAAGCAATTTTATTGCGTGTGAGCTCATTGAACAGCTACCTGGCCCTTGTCCTCTTTCATTGTTTCTGATTATTGCCTGTGAACAAGAACCCTCACATCTATGTTTGCATTTATGAGCATCAGTAATAATGAGCAGATGCTCATTATTGCTCACAAAAATGAACATTTCCTTATTATATTGTTGTTTCTGGGTTTTTGTATCATTAAGCAGGTTGTGTCGTTTTTCATGCTTGTAAAACCACCCCATGGCTGGTGGTCTGAAGTCAGTTTATTGCTACACAACTCAGTTGTGATTTCTGCATGAATTCATCTTACACATAGTAAATGCCATGAATTTCAATTTGGTCTCCTGGATGGGATCTCAGCTGTCTTAAGTTGTGGTAGTTCGCAAACGAAAACCCCAAATTAAGGAGAAACTTTCAAAAACCTATCCTCATAGTGTGCAACTAAATTTCCTCTTAATTATGAAATCTGGTTGTGTTCAGGGAAGATCAGTTTGTGCCGTCTCTCCCTGGTGATGGCTGCACCCCTGGTTTCCCTTTTACCTTGTCCCCCCTTTGGCAAGAGCGTGCAGGAGGTCATGCTGGTTCCTGGCCATGGCAGAGCTCTGTGGGCAGCTCTGGTTTGCAGCAATTTGGGGCAGAAATCCCTTGCTGGCATCTCTTAAGGAGAGATTAAGAGAGATTAAGGAGTTACCTGGCTTTCTCCAGTGCTGGGTCTGCTGCCTCTTGCCTGGCCTTAGGATTCAGATCCTTAGAAGAGATGATTTTCTCAGCTCGTGTTTTGAAAAACCACTTGCTCCATCTTCAGCGGGATCTCCTAATTAGGCAAATGTAGCTTTAAGGAAAGCCAAGAAGTATTTTGGCTATGTTCTTTGTATTTGAATACATCAGTCCACTCGTGGCTAGAACATTTGGTCATTTCTGGAGCTTGTGGCTTTGGGCTGGCAGTCCAGACAAGCTTAATTGCAAAACAGGTTTTTTAACCAAAATTGTTATATTTGCTCTGGGCTATTTCATTCTTTTGTCTAAATACATACTGAGAAAGTATGTTTGGATAGGTTGAGTGTTCATGTCGAGTAATTGGATTTTCTGGCTGCTAACAGCTCTGCTAGGTCTTGTTCTGGACAGTTCTTGTCATCCTGTCACCTCTGGGGAGGGTGAGGGACTTTGGTGTATTTTTAGGTGGCGTCATTTGGCAGCTGAACAATAGCTTCTAATTTGTTCTCATCTTCTAAAGGACCAAATCAATCTGGGACTATAGTCTGCTCATTAACAGCCTTCACACACACGCACAAAAAACCAAAAACAACAACAAAAAACCACTTGCAAAGTGTTGTCCTAAAACTGCTAAGAGCTGGAGCCTCACGGTGCACTGGAGGCTGTCATTTTGTCTCCCTGCGGACAGCGGAGGAATGAACGCGTGTTACACCTGCTGCCTTTATCAGTTCTCTCTGTGGCAAGGGAGCTCACTTTAGTTTGCTCCTTTTTTTTGTCCTTCATTATCCCTTTGCTTAATAGACATCTTCGTTGCTCATTCTCTGTTATACCCTTGGCATTTAGGGAATGGATTAGGCTCTTTGCAGGGCAGGGGAGGTTTCATCATTTAGAAGTTACCTGTGCTAGGCTCCCAGATGCTGCGTTCACCAGCACTGTGTAACCAGATGCTCTTTATATGAAATAAGAGTCCTGGAAGTGGAAGGAGAACACTGGTGGATGGGGTGGCACTTTTTTTTTTTTTTTTTTAAACAGCTTTGATTTTCCTTCAAAACATTATTTGATAGATGATGCCAGCTGCAAATCAGGTAAGTTCAGCATGTCCAGCAGTAGAAATGGATGAATTAAGGTTGTATTTTTGTTGAATGAGTTTACTTTTCCATGGGCCAGGTTTACTTTCCCTTGGGCCAGGGTGAAGAGCAGGTCGGGGAAGGGGCTGAGCTTCATGGCTTTCACCCATGTGGGCTGTGGTGTGAAGAGCAGTCAGCGCCTCGCATGAACCCATGGCAGCCTGCAATGGGAAACGTTTCTGAGCGTTTTACAGCTACATTGGAGTGAAGCATGTTCCAGCTCAGTGAGGAAAAGATAACCGAAATGTCCTTTGTATGTGATACTCTTACCTTTGGGGTATATTATGTGCTGAAAGAAAATGGTAACAACTTACTGGTAAGACTGGTCACTTGGCAGTGGTGAAATGCTGAACCTTGTTTCCCTACGAATACAGGATAGTTCCTGGTGCTACTGGACCAGCAGAGCAGCTTGTTGGGAGGTGCTGTATATTTATAGATGCCTTGGTAAGAACGCCCATGTTCAGTTAACAGTAATATCTGAAAATAACAATCTCCTTCTTTTTATTACCAAGGAACCTCGAGCCAGTAACACAGCTGTATGTCAGCGTGGATGCCAGCACCAAAGAGAGCCTGAAGAGAATTGATCGACCCCTCTTCAAGGATTTCTGGCAGAGGTTTCTAGACAGTTTAAAGGCCTTGTCTGAAAAGGTACCCAATTGAGAATATTTTTTCCTTCCTTCTGCGTGTTACCTACCTGGGACAAAAATGGAGGATGGAGGGGCTTAAGATACACCCAGAATCCACTCTGCGGTCTGTTAGCAGCATGTTTTGCACATAAGATGTATGACATATAAAACTCCAGCACGGTTGATCAGTTTTCTGTGTGAGAAGAAATTCCATAACTAGGAGAGGAGAAAATGTCAAATGGGACAGTAAACTTTGTAAGTTTAAGATAATGAATATAAGATATGAAGATAAGTGATGAGTTTGTAAGATAATAGGTTTCGTAATGGAACATGGGCACTGATGGCCGCTGAAAAGACTAGAAATTCAGGGAAGCCTAGGAAGAATTGTAAATCCACACAATACTCAGCACTGATTCTCAAAGGCTCTCTTGAAATTGAAGTACATAAAGGTCGTAATTTGTGTGCTGGAGATTCCTAGATCTACTTGCCCTCCTGCTACATAGTTCTAAGCACATCTGCTAACATCTGGAGGATTTAGTCAAAATAGTGTATTTGAGCATAGTTATAAGGGTGTCCCTTTGCGCTGTCAGTGTCTTGTGCCTGTTCAAGACAGCTGAATGGGGACCTGAAAACATGGGCTCGTGTCTGCTACTGTTGTCTCAAAATTCAGTCCACCGTGTTAAGTGTTTTTAACAGTGATTAATGAATCACTCTTGGTCTCAGCATCACATGAATTAATAAGGAAAGTGCTTCATGAATGCCTTTTCTCTCTTGTTTACTGATACTGTGCTCTGATGGAAACAAGTACGGCTATTTACTGTTTTGGCAGAAGTTTGCATGTTACCTGCTGAGATGAACAGGCAAGAGACTGTTTCATTTGAGTCAAATTTACTGCCTTCCGAGATGACAATGTTGGACCATTTTCTGCCAAATATGCTTACGTTAGGAGATCCAGGAGACTCAGTGTAATTGAGTGACACTTTCTTCTGCAAAGGCAAAGGGTAGCTTTATCAAGCTGTTTTTAAGTGCCAGCTGATCGTGTTGAGCAAAATCTCAGGCACAATACTGAGCTGACTGAAATTGAGTGCAAACTTTATCATTAAGTACTCTGAGTGGAAGAAGTTTTGGAAAAAGAAGGGGAACTAAAATACTGAAAGCAAAAATACTGAAGTCTTTTGGGAAGCTGATTTTTGCTCTCCTGTCTCTCTTGACCCTGGTAGATATGGTTCGTTCATTGCTGTGTGTTGTCAGAAATTTCCTTGCAAAGAACTGGATGTGAAAGTATTGGCAAGTCCGTCCATGCGGCTAAAAATACCCTGGTCAAGGTGAAGAAGAAGAAAAAAACGCACCTGCTCAGCTGGCAGGTGCATTTTCTCCTAAAAACAACTGCACTTTGAAGGGTCCTTGAAACACTGATAAAACAAGAGCCAATTAATAGTTGCTCCAATGGGTAATGCACTGTTCTGGCAGCCCCTGCTCAGCTGCACATTGCATCATCAAACACAGGCAGCAGCAAGGAGACTCAAGGAAGTTGCTGTTCATAAGTTTTTCATTCAATGTTACATGTGGCTGTGGCACCCAAAAAATATCTTGAGCTGCTTCTGGGTGGAAGCAACTGTTTTCCTTCCAAGTGCACTGCTCGGTGTTCACATGTGATTTCAAGCACCTTTCTTTAGGACTGTGATGAATGAGGGATGCTGAAAGCTAATGCACCTGCTGATATTCCTGAGAAATACAGCTTCTATTTCGGAGTGGATGGTGAAGCGCTGATGCATTGTGTTGGGAAAGTGATGCTAATATATCTGGAAATAAAATACAAGTCCAATATTTTCACACAGCCTGACTGACAAACCATCCAGGTTTATTCAATTTAATCCTCCTGAGACTGAGACAAGCTGGCATTGCAGCTGATATGAGTCACTGCTAATAAGAATCACTGATAGGCTTGATCTGGGTGCATTTTAAAAAATAAATAGAAATGGGCAAAGGGAGTTTGGAAGGAAATAAAAAACCAAAACCAACAGAATGGTTGTACCTTGCTGTGCTTGCTGCTGTGTTCGGCAAGTGCTGCTCCTGCTTGCATGATGCCCACTGGCAGGTAGAGAGCCAGGCTGTCCTGTGGCTGTGTGCTTGATGCTGCAGGGATGGGCAGTTAGAGACAGGAGTGAATTTAATAATGCATTGTTCCCAGTGTGCTTTCACAGCATCATGCAACATGTTAGTGATCAGTTGCTACAGCATTTGCAAGGGAAGTTCAGGAATAAAAAAAACATTAAAAATTGTGTTATTTCTTTCTGCAACAAACAGGAAGAAACCCCATCCTTGTCCCCTGCTATATGATTCAAGTGTTATCCTTTCCAGAGGAATTCTCATTTAGATGATCTTTGTGTTGAGTTTTCTATGCTGAGAAGTGTTTCTTGAGAGAGGAATTTGTTAAACGGCAGGTGGACTCCCAGAAGGCTCTGTTTCTTTCTCATTTTGTCTTCCATCCTCCAGATCAAATTGAGAGGAAGAAGAAAGGTGCTGTGTGCAGTTTAGAGTATGCCCTTTCTGAACGTCACGTTTGGGAAGCCTCATAGACTGATCCTCTGACAGCCTTTAGTTCATCAGAGCAACTGAGAGGTGACCCGAGCAAGCTTTTGGAAGAAGCACTAAGAATGTGAATCCTTCTCTCCTAGGGATGAGAAGTCTGTGTCTTCCAGTGGTAGGAGTTTCTTCCAGCCATTGCTTTTTCATAATGCAGTATCCAAATGAGAAATGAGGTGCAAATTAATTTCAAATGTCCAGAAGCTCAGGAGGTAAAAAATAGATTTTCCATACCTCATAATTTTCTTATCAAGCTGATGCTTTTTTTTTTTTTTCCAAAAATACCTTTAACCAGCGTGTTGCCTGACGATGAGAACATGGAGTTGACATTGCGAGCTCTGAAATACCAGCAGACCTATGATCCATTTTGCTTTTCTGACTTTGTGCTCTGTTTCCCTGTGTTACTCCAACAGATTCTGTAGGTTGAGCAAGACTTGAGAACTGTTATCTTGCTGATCATAAATCACCCGGTGTTTCCCCAAGCAATAGGGACGTTGACTGAGACAAATGCGAAGCACCCTGTTGCTGGTACATGAAGTGGAGATGCAGTGACCCAGTACTGCAAAAGTGCTTATAGATTTCTACCCTAGTGCACTGAAAATAACTGGAGAAAAATTGGTGATGGGCATAGCAGCGGGATGTGCCCTGCTTGTGGTTCAGCATTACATCGCACCATCTCTGAGCGTTTTTCAATTTCTGTGAGTTTGGGAACACAAGATAACCTTTGAAGCAGGTGCCTGCTACTGCTTGGACACTTGTGGGTTCGAGCACTGGGGGAATGTTCCTTGTTGGTGCTCAGGTGCTCGGAGGAGCACTCTTCCACCCTTGACGTGGTGTCACCTCTTCTGTCTGTGTCTTCTTGACTTAATCATGATAAATCCTGTCCAGTCGGCTCAAGGCGCTGTACCTCAGAACTTGCTGTGCTGCCAGGCACCAAGTAGGCACTGCTGAACTGCTCTCACTTTCAGGGGACGGGTGCCAATATTCTCTGAAACAGATTGGAGCCATGCACAAAGCAAACGGGAAAAAACCCTTCAGGTTAATAGATGTTATGGCACTGTGGGAACTGATGATGAAGCAGAACCTTATCCTTCCTGTCCTTCCAGGAGGGTCACAAAAAGCAAAAGAACTGGTTTATTGGTGCTTTCCGGGGTTCGGTGTCTTTATACATCATACACATCTCTTGTTTTAAATCTTGGGTAAAACCTTGCCTTCATTTTTTCCTTCTTCAGAGGAATTAAGATTTCATAGAGAAACAGGGTCATGGCTCTGTGGGTGAGGTATAGCAAAGGTCTCTTTTTTCCTCCCACTAAAAAGGACCAAAAAAATTAAAACTCTTAGCTCTGCTTGTCCCAGGTTATCACATATTTGACAGGATGTTGGCTTTCCAAGGACTGCAGTGCCTGTGGCTCTGTCCCCTTGCCATGAGGTGGTAGAGGTGGTTTGTCCAGAGAAACACATGAAATATGAAACGTCTCGTGTTCCCTTCTTCCAGTTTGGTGTTGGCACATTGCTCACAGGTAGTTCCTTTTACATTTCTCAGCGATGACACCAACTTGCATATTTAAATGTTTTCAGTCTTGCGTCTGTTGCTGTTTCCTTTGGTCTTTTCCAATATGATTCTTTCCTCAAAGTTACCCTTGGCTTCTGTGTGATTACAAACATAGTGTAAATACACTGAGCTGCATCTGAAGCATGTTGTAGTGATCATTGTGTAATATATGACAGTAATGATTTCTTTTATGAGAAGAGCACATTTGATTTGCATGAAGATTATTTATGTGGTTACTGGGGGGAGGGGCTGGTTTGTAGAGCCCCGTCTGTTTCTGAGCTGAGTGACTTTTTGAGGAGAATTTAAATGTAAAATTTCTAACAGATGTTAGAATCGGTAATCAATTTTGCCACTATAAATTTAGAAGTATTTGACTCTTCTGCACAGAAAATGCTCTCTCCCAGCTGTGTGCTTGTTTTAATAGTTTTGCTAATGAGACTTCTGGTGTAAGCCTTCTGAAATGCAATATGATGCGTTGCAAAGGTACGATATTAAGCTATAGTTTCTGAAATACATCATCTCCTTTCAGCTTAGCTTAGAGCAAGCAGCAATCCAAATGAGGCTTCAGCAAGATTCTTGGCATCAGAGGGAGTGAAATCTTATTTCTGCTGTCTGTTCCAGTATCTCTCGGTTCGCTTACAGGCAAGAAAAGGGGAAAAATGTTCATAAACACACTTCATAATCAAAAACGATCCGATATTCCGAGGCGCTGGCTGTTGCTGTGCCTTAAGAAGACAGGATAGCGAGTCTGGCTGAGAAGCGAGGTGTCTCTGGCCTACCGGGGAGCTGTCTCAGTCCTTCCCCAGCGCTTTGCCCCCTCTCTGCAGCAGTCCCCTCCTTGCTCACCGTGTGGGGCTGCGCTGAGGGGCTGCTGCTGGAGCCACAGGGGGGCTGCAGCCACCTCCTGCCTGTGGGAGGCACCTCCCCGGGAGAAGTGGGAAGGGAGAGGTGGGCTTTGACCTCTGAAGTGTCAATGGAAGAAACAGAGGGCTTCTCCTCCTGCAAGTTCACCCTTCTGTTTCCCTCTTGGCTCTCACACCGTTTGGCTTACCTACTACTGCTAATGCTTTCACTGGAAGCATTCACTGTCCCTACCTTCAATTAAATGTGGTCTGTCTCTTCTCTTTTCCTGTAAGAGACACTGGATTTTTAGAGAACCTGGTTCAATGACCGCTAAGGAACAGCTGCTCTGTTCCGCAGGGCTCGGCTTTGGGAGCCAGAGCTCCCGGCTGCCCAGCGGGCCCCGTGGTCTCGAGGACGTTTTGCTCTTCTGTTCTCTGGTTGTGGAGCAGAGCAATGGTCTTCATCCAAGGGCACCCTGAGAGGGAGAGAGCACGTGTGTGTTTTTGTGGAATCTTAAGGAGAGAGCGGATCTAAAATTCTGCTTGTGGCAACTGGGCAAAAGAATTTTGTATCTGTAGTTTATTTGAAAGCATGTTTTTATTTAAACCTATAAAGTTAAAGCTACCGGGCCAAGTGCCATGGACTGGGATTGTGCAGAGCACTGTATAATATTCCATTCTGCTAAATGCATTAGCTGTTGAATTTCTCTTCGCACTGACCGAGTATCAATGGCTCTAGCATGATGATTCAGATGAGAAGTGTTTATTTGGTTCATTGAATCTATTCATTTGACATTTCAGGGAAGATGAGTTGACAAAGCATCTGCAAGACTGATCTATTTTCTCAGAGTGTAAAATTGATGGAAATTTAAAAAAAAAAAAAAGATTCTGTAGGAATGTGGTAGCTGGTGTGCTGGTGCTCAGAATGAGAGGGAGCATAGCCAGAGACCCCATGCCAGGTGAATAAAAACAGGTGGTGGATTCCTTTAGAGGGGGTGAGAAACCCGCTCACACACAAGCTATGGTGGATGGAGTGCTGCAGCTGTGTTCAGGTGACCAAGGCTTGCAGAAGTACTGGAGTGACAGACGGAGTTCCTTTCCCAGGGCTGTTGGGGGCCACGCGTCCCCTGGTGAAGGCTGTTCCTCCACCTCGGGGTGACACCGGAGCGCCCGGCTCAACCCGCAGTGACAGCACTGGGGCTGAAACAAAGGAGGAGCCTAGTCTCTTCCTCCAGCTCTCTTTAGGGCAGGATTCTGTGGCAAGTAGGTGGTAGCAGAGCTATCACAAACGATGGCTGTGATCAGGGAGGTGGTCTGTGACCTCCTGAACCATGTGTCCCATCCCTTGTTTCCACCGGTGCTGAAAAACCCATCTGGAGCCTTGTTGGCTTGCTAGTCCTGTGCTCGAGAGCCAAGTTCCGCACTTTCTCCTGGGACAAAAGTGCTGTTAGATTTGCTAATATAAGAAGTGCAGGAATTATACCACGTGGATTCAGAATCTCCTCCAAAGCTGCTGAATTGCTGTTGTTTGTGCCTTTTAGATAAATTTTGGGAATTTATTGTATTGTACATACTTAAATACAGAAAGCTGGTAATTAGTAAAAGGTCAAAGCAAATTGGTATATCAAAGGTGATTTATTTCTCATTTCTCATGCAGCTAAGGCCTTTGGGATGAGTGAGCTTAGTTGAACACTTTAGAGAGAAGCCATTTCAAAGTGCAATAGGTGCAGTTGCTGTATTGAATAGTGGTTTTTTTTGGGGGGGGTGGGGGAGCCCTCCCTTTCTTACTATCCCAGAAGAGCACTTGGATCCTTATAAATCTTTGCTGGATGATCTGGTATTAGATGCACTGTAAATCATCTCTAACTGATAGTTGTAAAAACAGAGTGACGTAGAGAATGTAAGTGGTGATGAGCCCTGGAGTTGAAGAGCTGATGATCCCAAGTGTTAGTGCAGCTGTTCGCAGACCTGTAAAAATGTGCATCTGCTTCACTGCGTTTGGCTCATTCTGGCTTTGTGTGCTGAAATTGTTCCTCTATCTTGAGGAGCCTTATTTCCCTGGAGGGCTCTTCTGAAGAGTCCAGCTTTCTGTGAAAATGCAAAGATCCTTAAAGATGCAAAGATGCCTTAAACACTAGGTCTCAGTTTTAGAAAGCTTTAATTTGATATGGATGCCCCATCCCTGGAAATGTTCAAGGCCAGGCTGGATGGGGCTTTGGGCAACCTGATCCGGTAGAAGGTGTCCCTGCCCATGGCAGGGGGTTGGAACTGGTTGGTCTGTAAGGTCCCTTCCAACCCAAACCATTCCATCGTTTGATGTTGGAGCTTCAGGTAACGTTAAACCACGTACCCCTGAGGGCAGGTGCCTCCAATGGGGGTGGAAGTTACTTTCAGAGACACTGACTTTAACCCTTTTTTGAGATTTTTTTTTTTTTAAAAATCATTATGAAATATGTATCTTAGACTAACGGATACCTTTGAAGCATGCAAGGTTTGGGTAAGCTGTTTTTCTGTTCTCTGTGGTAAATAATACATAGCATAGCATCTTCATCCAGTTTGCTGGGACGTGTTCCTACCAAAGGCTCTATCTGTGCCAGGCAGTCACGCAAGGAGAAAGTTGCCATTTTTGTTTAAGCTCCCAGGACACATTGCAGTTGTAAAAGGTGGGTAAATTAACAGCTGAATGTGTGCCTTGGTGAAACTAGGTGAGGAGATGGTGCTAATCGGTGGCAATGCACGGTGCCTCGGTGCCTGAGGCTTGCATTCAGGCAGGTTTGTGAAGCCAGGTGTTCTCCCTCTGCCCTGTAGGAAGGGGATGTGTGTTTGGCCCCTGATTTGCTGTGGCTTTGGGTTGCTCCTATAATTTAAGGTGTTTGTTCTTTCCTTCTCCACCCAGCTCCTGTCAACTGAGCAAATCCCGGATTCTTTTTTAACTACTACATTTTCATGCATCGCTTGCGGTCGTACATGCAGAGTGAACTTGGAGATGTGATGTAGCAGTACTGCACTTCTAGTGAGCTGGGGACAGCAGGATGCTGCATGGCAACGAATGAGAGCTCTCATGTTCTGCATGAGCGTCAGGAGCATCCCACCCGGTAGCTTTCAGAGACGCCCAGTTACTCTGTGCCCGTGTGTCCACGCTTGAGAGCACATCAAGCACACCAGCGGGGCTGAGAAGAGACGAACCTCATGCTTGCCCACAGCTGTCTTCCTCAGAGATGGTGCATGTGAGGATGTTTAGACCCTGGCAGCTATAAGCAGCCCGAATCAGGGGCGCAGTCTGACGGTCATCACATTGTGTGACGTGTGAGAGCTTGCAGTGGTTTTGTCATGGCACGACAGGAGAGGTGGCATCCTGCAGTGGATGGCGGGATGTATCTTCATGGATCTGCGGGACTGGAGTGCCGCACAGAAAAACAGCAGCAGCTTCTTTGCAAGCAGAAGTGCTGCTTGCTTTGCTCGCTGTCAGCCTGCAGGCTGCCAGCCTCTGCTGTGCGCGCCGTGGTGCTGACTTACTGGGGGCTGCGAGACCTGGGCAGCTGGGGGGTCAGCTTGCTCAGCGGGTAGGAATAGATAGGGCAGGGCCTGAAGAGTTCAGGTACCGCCGTGCTCTGCAGTGGTGATATCCTACAAACAGCGTATCCGTAGGGAGTAATCTTGTAAATCAGTGGGAACTGAGAGGAGTCCAGCTCCTCAAGGCTAAAGCTCGGAGGCTAACTTCAAAGCTGAGAGCCAGATACAGAGCCTGCAGGAGTTGATAAAAGGCTCCTGGCGCTGCACCTGAGTACTCAGGTAAGTGCTAGTGAGATGTGCTGGGATGGGGGTTGCTGGCAGCCCCTGTTCTGCAGCAGCATTCATCTCCCCACATGCATTGCAGAGCATCGTCCAGGTGCAGCGAGGGGCTGCTGTCACAAACCTGCCCGTGCAGAACGTCATTCCTTGGGTGCTCACGTGGGGCATGTCCTCTGGACACGTCACCTCCTGGCACATCTCGCTCTGTCCCAGCACCATGCAGGAGTGCTCTTGGTATCCAGCTCCTGCTGGAGCTTGACTACCCAATAGGATGGGCAGCTAAAATGCTTAAAGCCTGTTTACTTCTGCATGGGTTTTGGTACTTCAGATTATAAACTCCTGAGTTAGGGCTTTACAAGAGCACGAGTCTTGCAAGGATTGCTTCACCAGTAAGAAATTTTACTTCAGACTCCTCACTTGTATTGTTCTATGTTTAATGAAATGGGCAGGATTTTCAGCAAATTATGGTGGGGCTTTCATTTCTATTTTTAGATGAGTTGGACAAAACCCAGAAGAAAAATATTATTCTTTGCTTCGCAAACTGTGAGAGTGATTTTTAATGAGGTAATTATGTTTTTATGGCAGATTAATCTCTGCTTTCATCACTTTACTCTTGAAGTTGCATGGCTGGTTTGTTGTTTTCTGAGATAGCAAATGTCAGTTTATTGTCTTAAGCACAATAGCCCTTCTCCGGCGTTGGCCAAGCCTGTGTTCCCCGTGCCAGCGTGCCGTGCCGTCATTCAAGCGGGCACTGCATCTGCATCGCTGCCTGCTGCCTGAGTTGTACCTGTGCTGGTCTTTTGTCAGAGCATGAATTCTCTTTCAGCCTTGCAGACACGATGTCTCCATTTTTCCATTATCCTCCAATTGCTGATTTAAAGCATTGTTATTACAGGATTAGTTAAAATGCAGTTTATTCTTCTTCCCTTTGTCCCCTGTTGCTGAGCAAAAGCACTGATTTTGAGGAATATTCTGTTAGAGCCCTGCAAAATTTCAGTGGGATGTTGTTTTCCTGGCTGAGATTTCCAACTACAGAGGTCTGTAATGAAGCATCCAAGTCTTTGGCTGTATATATAAATAACTGCTGGGATGACTTAAAAATACCGAGCACCTGGCAGCTGACATCGGGGAGATTGGGTTCTTCCGTTGGTTCCGAAGAGATTCTGGTGAATGTTCAGTTTTATTCTTTGGCCAGAAGCATTTGGCTAAAGTTGGACTCTTTAAACTGCTCTTACCCCTCGCTCTCTTTGTGCAGTTCAGTGCCATCCAAGTTTTGCCTTTAAGTTCCCCTGTCTGTGTGTTAAGATATTTTGCGTGTTCCGTGCGGGGCAAACTTTCCTCCTTGCCTGTCATTGCTTTTAATGTTGTCCTCTTCTTGACTCCCTTATGCTGCCAGGGTTACAGCTGTGCATTGAAGTGGTGCCCCCTGGGGCTGCCGCACGAGCAGCAGCAGCAGCAGCCTGCCCGCACCGCTGGCCCGGCAGCCCAGTCTGCGGCGTTGGGTCCAGGTGCCCGAAGGAAGTGGCAGTGTGGAGCTGTAGCCAGGACCTGTGCCCTCTTTTGGGACATACATTGAAAGGAGGCTGTGGGGTGTCCTGGGGGTCATTTCAGCCTTTTCCCATCACAGACTGAGACCAAAAGCCTCTTTTCCCCATGTGGGAACAGACCAAGCATCTACCCCATCCTTACACACTAAGGGAATGCGGAGGTGCCAGCTCGAGTTGAACAGAGCACTTTTAAGGTCAGCCCAGAGCAGGTCAGCGGTTCCTTGGGTTCCTCACCTCTTTGGTGCCCAGGTCGCTGTGCAGAAGGGACAGGAGGCGAGGGCCCGAGCAGGTCAGATGCTGGCCAGGCTCCTGTGCTTGTCTGCGCTTCGTGCTGTGCGAGGAGCAGCAGCCGGCTCCCGTCCCCCCCCTGCTGTGGCGGCAGCTGCTGCTGTGACCCGCGGGGCTGCCACCGCATTAATTGGAAGCTGCCCGTGCAGAAAGGTCCCGATCTCGCCTATATTTGGGAGCTCTCCCAGCAGCATCCCCTGTCAAGCTTCTGGCTGAAGTCCTTTCAAAGTCAGCGGGACGTGGGCACAAACTTGGAGCATCGCTGACCATTTCATCCCAGGAAGGGCTGTGATGGGCTCTTTTGGTACTGCCTGCGTGTGTTTGCAGCTGAGGCTTCAGCCTGGCTTTGGTTGCAACCGCTTTTGTGGAGGGTTTGGTGTGAGCCCTACCCAGACTTGTGCTAATGCTTTTTCTGTCTGTTCAGTGTTAAACATACTCTTTCCCTGAGGAAATGAAATATTGCAGGCTGTGTGGTCTGTTTAACAGCAAGCTTGAAGTGTTTTTTTGCTGATGATTTGATACGGTCTGTTCTGATGCTGTTTTATTTTAAATTGTATTGCATTGGAGTTTTTTCTTTCCCTGGGTATGAATTTTACATGGTAATTCCTTCAAGTTCCTCTAGATATAACAAAAAGCAGTAATTAATCAGGAGAATATTGTTCTTGGTGACTTACAGAGCAGGTACATTAAAAGCAAGTCTGTGGAAAATGGATAAGCAGCAGTTATGGTTCTGTTCTACTTAAAATATGTTCAGGCGTTGGAACAGAGATGTTACCGCACTTCGGCGTGTTTCTGGCGATATTTAACTAAAATGGGTAAGTTATTACTGAAGTATGAAGCAGTAAAGTAGGTGATAAGCAATAGATGGTAAGTACAGGAATAATAATTATGGGAAGGGGAACGTGGCTTAGGAAGGTAAAAGAATGAAATCTGGTTTTCGCCCTGATTTCCAGTCTGGACTGTTTATACTTGTGCTTAGTGCGTCAGCAGGACTGTGTGCAGGCTGAGGGGCGTTCCTGGCTTGGGAGTTAGTGCTTGTATCACTTCGGGACCTGCTTTTGATTTCCAGGAAGAATTTCAAAGCTATTCAATAAAAGATTTTTTTTTTTTTTTTTTTTTTTTTTTTTTTAAAAAATAAAAAAAGCTTCTTTAAATTTTTTTATTTAAAAAATAAAAAAAAAAAAAAAAAAAAAAAGGTGCAAAACGGAAGTCCAACTTTCATATTCTTGTAATTATTGTTCATGGTAGCTTTTTTCAGTTTTTGTTCTCAAAACTCTAGAAACGTAAGAAACCTTGTTTCTTTTCCATCTAGCACTTGAGAACAGCCGAGTTTTTATTCTGAACTGTTGGGTTGTAGAATCTCAGGCAAGCAGACCCGGTGCTTCGGTGCTGATCCCCAGCTAGATGCTGGCAGTGAGCGCTCTCCCTTTTCGAGCAGTAAAATTAAAGTTCTGAGCTTTGCTCTGGTTTTACAGCAGAGTAGCTAATGCGTTAATTATCCCATGGTAAAACGCACTTTTTTTAGCAGCGAAGACAAAGCCTCAACTTGCTTTAAACTGGTTTATTAATAGCAAATGCTCGAACAATGTATGTTTTTAGTAGATACCTACGCAGCATAACCTATTCAGTTTTCTCACTTCAATGACGGTATTAGCCTGAAGAAAGGAAGCCAAGAACTTCTGTGCTTTGTGCTGAGTTAATCTTTGAAGGGAAGAAACCCTCCTCTGCTGCGCGAATCTGCCTGGCAGAAGGCTCTCAGGTGCTTGCAATGTGACTTCTAGGAGGACGCTGGTCGTGCCAGCGCTCAGGGCTGGGTGCCTGGTGATGGATGAGCCCAAATGAAGGGATGAGCCCTTTATTTAAGGGGAGGGTCCTGGTTGCCAAAAGAACAGATTAATCTGCCCTCCTTTCAAGGGCACCGAGTCTGTTCCTGCTGATGCTCTCCGGGAGCAAGGTGGGGCCGCAGCCCCTCTGCGGGGCCAGGGAGCCTGCGGCTCCGCAGCGCCGCGCTCGGGAGAGGCAGAAGCGATCCCGAAGGCTCGCTGAACCTGCAGTGCTTTCAGAAAGGCTGGCTCCAGGCTGAACGGGAAGGGTTTGGAAAGCTGTGAAATCTGGGGCGTGTTGGCATTTGAGACTTCCTTTTGCTGCGTTTTGGATCTTTTATCCTTCATGGGGTTTTATGCATACACATGCGTGCTACTGAATGTGGTGAATAGATGCTTGGCTGCAGGGATATTTTTTTTTCCGATCACAGCCCTGTGACAAGTAATTTCCAAGTGTGAAAATTGCTTTGATATCTTCGTTCAGGACTTGCTCGCCTAGCAAGGTGTTGTGTAACCCAGACAAGGGCCTCGAATCGAGTGCTTGGAGGGGCTGGGGCTGCCTTCGGGGGGCTGCTCATGCAGAGGGCAGGGCAGCAGCATCAGCGCTGCTCCAGGCTATGAGGTCGTGCGTGCCTTCAGCTTTTGGGCTGTTGTCTGTCCTGGTCCAAGCTGCTCTTTGCCAGCTGGCTAGCTCTGAAAATGTGTTATGAAGTCAGTTTGCAAGTTGAGCCTTTCACTGAAGGGAATGAGAAATATTAATGGAACTGAGAAACTGGCTTTTGAAGTGGCTTCCTATTCATCATCTAATACCTGCAAAGGATCTGTGAAGCTGAGTGAGCGGAAGAGCAATTTGTTTAGAGCCTGCACTATAATTTCTTCTCCCCAGAGACTGCTTTTTGCATTTAAGCAAAGCAGTGTTTCTGTTGACAATCCATGTTTTGTTACTTGGGTGTCATTAGCTGCAAAACTTGGATTTGTTTTGAGGAGTCTGAACAAAATGTAATTTTCCAGCAATAAGCTTATTTTGTCTGTATCACAGGGAGGTACGAGTGTTTAGGCTTTAAGCTAGGGAGTCAAAACTGAAATGTGGGGTTTGTGTTTATTTCCAAACAATGGGACAGCGTTATGCTGTGTCATTGAAGGAACAAGTCCAAGTGACACGATCCAAGGTAGGGGTCCTGTAGGATCCCAGAGCGTGGTTTGGAGGAGGAGGTTTGTCCGATCTTTGCCCTCACTTTGCTTGCCCCAGCCTCCTGCAGTCCCACAAGGTCAAATCGTGCTCCTGCCTCCGTGCCCCAGCTGGAGAAGGGAGCTGCTGAACTCGTACAAACCCATCAATCCAGCAAGCTGCTGCCTGCAGCACGCGTGACGTGCTCACCCCTCCCTCTTCCTCCTGAGATTAGACCTGGGATGTTTTATGAAGAATAATTTTATTTGATCTGCAAAAAGATGAATGTCAAGGAGGAGGGAATTAAAAAGAAATTATTTTTTTTAAAAAAAAGCCCAAATCTCTCTTGGTTATTGAAGCAAGAAGGGAGCACTTTGTCAAGCTGACGTGAAACCTTTATTAACGTATTCTGGGACAGCGGAGACCAGGAGAGGAGTGTCACCTCGCGGGCCTGCCTGGGAGTCTGGGGTGTGTTGGATCGTTTGGCTTTGAAATTTGGCCAGAGGCAAAATTTTAAGGCTAGGAAACTTCTAGGATGGTTTCAAAGGAAAATGTAACTGCCTTGGGGCATTGGTGGCTTCAGCTGGGTAGGATGGAGAAAAGGAGCTGCATCCCTCAGCTGGCCCCATCACGGCTTTGAGCTCTGCCCCCGGGGTGCTGCTGTTGCAGGACCAGGGCATGAGACACTTCTATGAGACAGAAAAGATTGGTTCCTCTGTTATCTGAAAGAGAGACCACCATCTTAGATCCAGATAATGAAGTATTTTGTTACAGCAAGTATTCTTCCCTCAGCTCTGGTTTATTTGTTCCTTGTGCCCTGTTTTGGCTTTCAAGGGGCGCAGTGCTTCGGGGGTAGCTTGGAAAGAGTTTAGCAGGAGCTGCCTAAGGGGAAAACACTGCTTTTCACCAGGTTGGTTCCTCATTCCTTTGTCTGAGGTGCTACCAAGCTGACCCTCATTAGTTGCATTTTGGACCCTGTTACAAAAGCATGACTGTTGGTACATAGTTTTAGAATACAATAAGAGAGAAGGAGCGGTATCCGGGTTTCTTGAGCATGCTGTTGACACTGACATGATGTGTCCTCCAAAGAATAAGGCTTGAAAGACTTGGAAAGGGGGGCGACCAGTTCCTCTGTGTGTGTGTGTGTGTGTGTGTGTGTCAAATTGGGTTCTCAGTGTTCTCCTTTTTTATAAGATATTTCTTGGTCAGTGATCTACACTGACGTGCCTTTGGACCAGCTGCTATATACAGTCCTAAGGAAATGACATGGATGTATTTTAAAGAAGTCTGCTGTGATAACTAGAAAGGTTTGAGAAAGTGAGGGGTATTTGTATAAAACTGCTGAGTTTCCACCCATATGCCTGGTGTCCTGGGCAGGCAGAAGGCTTCCATTACAGCCTTTAATACACGAGACTCTGGATGAGCTGGGGAGAGGTTTGTCAGAACCGGGCAGGGTCTCAGGACCACGTTGCTGTCCTTTTGCCTTTGTTCCCAGGGTCCTGCAGGAACATCTCCCAGCATGCAGCATTTGATACCTGGTGCTAATTATCCTTAAGCAGCAGCACAAGCTCTCCCGGTGCTGTTTTGGCACTTCTCAGAGATCTGCTTTGTGCTTCCAGAGGATGTTGTGACCACCACTGGTTGCTGCTGTGGTGCTTTCTCAACAGCAGCTCCTGTCACCTCTCTCCAGGTAGCATTTCCTGAGCCAACTGATTTATCAAGGGCATAAGTAAAAGCATTGCTGACCCCTGAGCGGGGCAGGAGGAGGCTGCCAGGCAGAGAAGGATGTTCCTGCAGGGACCCTGGGGCACAGAGCACACGCCGGGTCCTGCAGGCCAGACCCCTCCAGCCTTAGCTCCTGGGCATGCGGTAAATGCCCTGTGACCTTACAGGGGTCCTGCTGGGATCCTTGTAGGGACAAAGTGAGAGGGGATGGCACACAGCAGGGGAGTCACAGCCCAGCATCCTGCTCTGCTCCTGCCCTGCCAGGAGACCCTTCCCTGGCTGCTCCTCTGGGACTGGAGCTCAGCCAAGCAGTGCTGGCCAGGCGACTTCATTAGGCTCTGGAGTGTTCATAACTGAAAAAATAATAATCCTTTAATAGTCAGTTATTCAGTTATTCCCTTTCTGAGATCGGCCCTTTGTAGAGCTTGTTCTCCAGCTGTGATCTCCATCAGGGAAAGGCTGAAAACAGCCGAGGAACACACTCAGTTTGCCCAGCTGGGTCAGCGGACTCACCGGGCGCTCAGAGCATCGTGTTGTGTCAGGGCCAGGCTGTGTCCTGCCACAGGGCTGCAGGATCTGTAGCACATAACCCCTTGGTGCACTCCATGATTTCTGTTATAGTACTTTATGCAAGTTATTCAGGCTTCCCCAGCCCTGAATAGGTTCACTTCAGGGGCCCGACTGCTCTTTTCTCCATGTTCCCAGTTCCTCACCCAGGTCTGAGCTGCTGTTGTTGAATCTCCTTCGAGTAGACCTCGCTGGCTGGTAGGGCTCCCCTTCCTGCTGTCCTCCAGCCTCAGCATGCACTTTCTGTTGCCACCCCAAATTGCGGCTTTGTGCTACAACATCTGACCAAAGGGAAGGTTCTCCGCTGCGCTGAGCTGTTCGTTGTGGAGGTGCTGGGTGTGCTGCCCTTGGTCCCCTTCCCACTAGGGACTTCAGGAAAATCTGGTACGCTGTTGCGGCAACTGGCAGCTTCCAAATGGGCAGAACAGGAGCTGCTGAGGTGGGAAGATGCTTCCAGCGATGGTCTGGTCCCATCTCTCCTGCTCCAAGTAGTGTCAGCCCAAGCAGCTTGTCCAGTACTAATCCTGGTTGGGTGAGCACAGGGACTCTTCAGCCTCTCTGGGCAAAACATTCCAGTGTTTTAATCACCCTCCCCATAGAAATCTGATTTTTTTTTTTTTTTTATGGAATTTGCTTCCACTTGTGCCACTTTTCCTTCCGCTGGGCACTGCTGGGAAGGGTCTGTCTGCACCTGCTTTACTCCCCCACCAGGTGTTTATTTACAAGGACACGTTCTTGTGTTTTCTCTTCCATGTTTCCTCTTCTCTGCCATCCTGTGGGCTTGCACAGCTGCCCCAGCAGCTCTGTCCTCAGCAGGAGCTTGGGGCACCCCCAGACCATGGAGGGGCAGCCGCAGCCCCCTGCCTGCTGCTTTGCATCAAGAGCCCTTCGACACCAACATGTGTTTGGCTCCACACCCTCAACTTTCACCCATTTGAAAGGATCGTTACCATATTCACTTTTTCTTTTACACTAATGTTATTCTGATGGCTGTCTGAAGTGAAATAATGGTTGCTTTTCCTGGAAACGTGGGGCGTAAAGCATTGCAGTCTGTTTTTATATCCTGATGTTTTAGATCATTAAATTCTCAGGGCTTAAGCTCTTATTTCTTGTTTTTCAGCGCTTAAGAGAACCTCCTGGGGCCCTATTGTACAAGCAAATACAAATAATACATTAATAAAACCGGGTTGTGTATTTGTACTGCCAGCAGTCTGTAAGGATTGTACCTAACGCTTTGCACCATTAGCCCCGCAGCCGTTCTGATCTGGCATTTGTACCACGTCTTTAAAGAGGCTCTTCCCTGCTCAGATGGCACGTCAGAGATCTGCCCCGCTGGAAAGAGGTTTCTTCAGCCACAGCGCTAGCATCTGATCTATCCATCTTTTTTCTGGTATACCTCCAGCAGTTTAGTTCTCCTTACCGGCTTCCCTCACTACCAGTAATGATTAATTAACAGTTTGTGATGGGTCAGCTGTAGAAGTGAGGGGCAGCAGACAGGGCCTGCAGTCAGGACCTGTCGGTTAGTGCTGCCCCTCGGGGAAGGAGCCCTCGTACTGCGCCCGCAGCAGTTTTGGTTTTATGAAGTACTTGAACTTCACGGTTAGACTCCTCAAATGATGGAGGGCATCTAGTTGTGGGTATTAAAACTGAGGTTTAAATGGGAGAAACAGCTCTTCATGGCGGCCTTTGTTGCCCCAAGAAAAAAGCATGCTGAAGTATGTTACTTGATGTACATTAGAAAACATCGTGGTGAAAGTAAATCAATAGCATTTCATCCTCTCCACCAAACCACTCTTGCTGTATCTGACACCCCCCTGGTGTGTTCAGCAGGAGCTTCAAACCACTTTTTGTGGCATTTAGGTTTACTCCCTCTGTAGAATGAGTGTAAAAAAAAACATCTGTGGGAAAAGTGTTTGCATGCCTCAGCCCAGTTTTGAAGTGGGAGAGGGAACAAACTGTTAGAGTTGAGAGCAAAGCACGGGGAGTGATAAGGGATTAGCCCCTAAAACCTATTCTTGAGATGAGATAGAAAGAATAAGATGCTCAGACTTTAACACCAGCGTTCCCAGCACCTTGGTGCTGGGTGGAGAGCTGTCCTCTCTCATCCTGGCTTGCAAGACGGCAAGTGCCTGGGTCTCAGACACAGGAGGACAGGGGAGGGAGGCTGGCAGCTCACTGCACGTGCATGTCCTCTACCAGCCCGGGATTTTTTGTGAACGTTTGTGTTACTGCAAAATTTGCGCTAGTACGGTTGGGTTTTGGTCACGGCTGCCGGCACGCCAGTTCCCCTGCTCCTCGCCACAAGCAGCCGTCGCTGGGCACGTGCCTTGGGCAGCTCTCCCTTGGCAGCCTCCCCGCGGCGGAGGCACGAGGCAGGGCGGCTGTCCTGCGGCCCCTGCGCCTCCCGCCTGCCCCGGCCACTGCACTGTTGGTTGGGAAACACCCTGAAGGGTGCATAAAGAGGTGAGCAGTGCTGGAGGCTGTGCCTGTGATGCCAGCAGGATGCAGGGCTCGATAGGGTCAGCCCCATGTTTATGAACCCCACGGGAGCCCCGTTTTGTGTTCCCCGTTCTGGAGCCGTGTGTAAGAGTGACCAAGACACCTTCGGTGCTGGCAGGTCCTGGCGATGGCCGTGAGTGCGGGGCGGAGGGTTGGCTGATAAGAACCAAGCATGTGTTGGTTTCCTTTTCAATAACCATGTTTGTTAATCTTTGCAATCTGATTTCACTCATTTCAGCAGGAAAGACTTGCGTGTTTTTTTTTTTTTTTTTTTTTTAAATGCATTGCTTCTGCTGTATTTTGGCAGTGAACATGCTCAGCTCACTCCTGAGCTGTGGGCAGGCCCCTCCAGCGTGGTCCCCCAGGGGATGTGGGTACTTCTGGCATGTTCCTCTGCCCCTGGGGATGGAGGGCGAACCAGTGTGCCCCGTGCCAAAAATCACAGTGGTCCCCTGAAATCGCAGCCTGGCATTCCCAGAGCCACCTCCTTGCAGTCACCTCAATTTTTGCTGCCAGCCAGGATCGCTGCTCACCTCTTGCTGTGAGTGGTCCTCTGCAGCCTTTGCAGCAGGAAATGTCTTCTCTCCCTTTGGAGATCTCTTAAAGAAATGGAATTTGGGGAGAACACTTGGGTATTTTCAAAGCTTGCTCCAAGCAACGTGGCAGTGTGGTAAATGACTTGGGTTTGTCACACGAGTCTTCTGGGGTATCGGTGCCCTCCTGAACTGCCAGCACTTCATCTACCAGCAGGTCGTGCCCTCCTTGCTTGGCAGCGGTGATACGAAGCAGTTGTTCTGCTTCACACTTCAGCTATAAATTTTGTTCATTAGTCTACTGGAGCTTTCCATGCATGCGCTGATATTTTTCATTCTGGCACTTGAGACCAGTTTCTGCCCAGTCCAGTGTTCTGTTACAAGTCTGATGTCTTCAAATTCCCCAATAGTGTCTGCTGTGCAAAGATCAAGTAGATTTTGTAAGACTTTCATCCCACCTCCCACATATGGATTTCCTGTATTTTATTTCTCCCTGTTAAGTTTTTTCCTGTTTTATATCCTCCAGTGATGCAGATGATTCAGCCAGCGGTGGCGGTGCTGCCCTTGCTGGTTTTAACAGGATGGATTTGTCCCAGTTGCCGTGTGCTCATTGCCAACTTATGCTTTCTGTGCACAACAGAGATATCCAGAAATCTGCTCCTAATTTTAGCACAAAAATATCCTATTAAAAAAAAAAAGAAAAAACAACCACCAAACAAAAAAAAACCAAAAGGCTTCACTTCGTGTTGGACCTCCCCCTGTGCTGACTACACCGGGGACCTGATCGGCTGATGTCGGAGGGCTGGCCCTGTAGGACGGGGCTGTATCAGCAGGCTTTGAGGGCTGGTATTAAAAACATGACTTTATTTACTGTTGCCTTGAAGCTGCCTGCATTTGTTTACCACTGGGCTGACCTTTGGGGAGACATTTCTTGATTAATTGGGTATCTAATCACTTCAGACGATTGACAGGCAAGCACGTATCAGCATTTTTCCTCCTGTTAGATATTTTCCCTCTGGTTTCTTATTTCCCTGCTAAATGATGCATTTATTTTGCAGTCTCTCATTTCTAAATATGTATTTATATGCTACGCGTAAAACAGAGTTTATAAGCTATGTGTAAAGTATTTCAATTCACAGAATAATTGACCTTCAGTAATCATTCTCTCAATTGTTCTTTAATTGAAGTTACTCTTTCACAGACTTCTGTAATAAAGATGCTACGCTATAGAATTATTTTCTCAAACCACTGTTGAATCCTTGTAGGAATTAAGTCTTCTCTTATGCTTATCCCTGGAGAGAGTAGCAGGTTTACCTGGTGCTTTAGGCTCACCATGTCAGGCAGGCCTTTTGTGTGCATTGGCTTTTAGTTCCCTGCACATTCCCCAGCACCCTAAAGACTCGCCCCTTGTTCTTTGCTGCTAGCTGGAGGAAGGAGGTGTTCCTGTTTTTGCTTGTGCTCTAGTAACTTGCTAATAATCTGGAACGCTTCCATAGTAAACTGGTGTGGAATATTGGTTTAATTTTTTTCCTCCATGGAAAACACTTGTATGTTGTTTTAGGACGGCGATGATTTGATTTTTACAGAGAGGGCAAAATTCACTTACATTGCTTGTAGGCCAGAGGGACCTGCAGAAGCAAAATGTGGCTGGGATAGATAGCGGGAAACTTCCATTTTACCTGGGGAAGGGTGATAGGGTGAACTCCTAAAACAGCCTTGAACTCAGTGTCCTGGCCCCTGTCCTGGCTTTGCCCTAGCCAGTGGGATGCTGCAAGGGCATTGCAGTGCATAAAGGTCTGAGGGTTTGTGATGAAAAGCTCAGTTCAGCAGCAGATAGCCTTATTAGCTCATTGTTCTGCCTTGGGGAAAAAATGGAATAAACTGAATAGTGTACCACAAGTGGCATTGAAATTAGGGTAACCTTATGCCACAGACGTGTTAATAGGTAAGGGAGAATCTCTTAATTCAAGTGATGAAAGTCTGGACTTGGTGGAGCAGGAGAACCTGACTCCAGCCCTTGCTGTGCTGTGAAATCCTGGCCTGGGTGCGCGGTGGCCTTTGTCACATCATACAGCCGATGTGCTGAGCGAGTGCAGTGAGTTAATCCAGAAAATCTAACCAGAAGTTTGTCCAGAAAGCTGTATTTCACCTACCTCTAGAATTTGGTGGAAGATGAAGGGGAGGAGAGGGGAAAGGGGCAGATGTAGGCAGGGAGCCTGGATCCGTCCCATGGTCAAGTGATTAAGGATGCCTTGATGACCAAAGTCCTTTTGTCACCAGTAACTGCTGCAGAGAGCAGCCCTTGGAGGAAGCATCTGAGTAACTCCAAGGAGAGAAGTTCTCAGAGTGCTGCCTGGAGCAGAGCGTGGGGATAAATCCAGCCTGGGCATCCTGGTGCGGTGCGAGCTGCCCGCAGCGCTCAGCTGGCTCGTCTTCGGCACGGGAATGGAGGGACCAGGTCTGTCGGGGATGCTGAGGGCAGCGACGGGTGGGTGCTGCTCTTGTAGCCACAAGTGCTGCAGGTACCGTGGCTGTCCATAGCAGTTTGTGCCACACTTGTTGCAACAGAAGGTTGTAAGTGAGGTACCTGCACTGTTTCCTGGCTGTGATTTTCAGCTGTCACTTTGTGCCTGATTTATTTTTTTTTTTTTTCAGCAACAGCGTACAGTCTATAGGCTGACACTGGTGAAAGCTTGGAACGTGGATGAACTCAAAGCCTATGCTGACCTGGTATCCCTGGGAAAACCAGACTTCATCGAGGTCAAGGTGAGTTGCACATCAGTATTTTACCTTTTTCCTCCCTGTTTCCCACATAAACAGTGTTAAAGTTTCCTCCTTCCAAAGGTATCACTGATGTATAAGGAACGTATCTCTCGCTTTTAACATCAGGCAGACAGGTTTCAAATGCCTTATACGTGTGCTCAGCGTAGTCTTCAGTGTTATGCGAGACCAGCTTTGTGGCAGCTGACATCAATTTCTGCCCAACAGAATCATAACCCTCTGGGCTTTTTTGTATTTCTTGTGAAAGCAGGGACAGATAAATAGTTTTAGACTTGTTTCTTTTATGTCAGCCAACATCTTAAGCAAAATGTTCTGGGACAAGCTGGTAGTTTGTGGCATTATTCTTCCCACCGTAGTCTCAAATTCTGCCGGGGGGAAAGGCGATAATGTCTGACTTACTGATGTGGTATTCATCAGGCTGTGCACAACAGGAGGAAATACTGTCCTCGGGACTGGAAGAGCAACTAACAGGAGCATGTGAGGTACAGTAGGGCAGGAGGTGCTTTATCTTGGGATTAATCAATTTAGGATACAGAGAATGTAAATAATAATAAAAATAATAAAAAAACACAGTGTGTTCTGTAAGGAGTCATTATCAGTGTTTTCTTCCCGCAGCTCCCCCTGCAGACCAGCACATCTACCTGATCTGCATATTTGCAGCTCTATTACTTCTGCACTTTCCTTTCTTTTTCCTTTTTCCAGTTTTCTTCCTTTTGTAAAACCTTTTACTATTGCTTTGAAGAAAAAAGTTTGCTGCAATTTCCTTATAAAACAAAACCCAAAGGGGTCTTACAAAAAGGATGGAGAAGAACTCTTTCCTTGGGTGGATAATGATAGGACAAGGGGGTGGTGTTAAGCTACAAGAGGGTAGATTTGATTAGACATTAGGAAGAAATTCTTCACTCAGAGGGTGGTGAGGCACTGGCACAGGCCGCCCAGAGAAGCTGTGGATGCCCCATCCCTGGAGGTGCTCGAGGCCAGGCTGGATGGGGCTTTGGGCAACCTGATCTGGAGGGTGGCATCCTTGCCTATGGCAGGAGGGTTGGAACTGAATGACCTTTAAGGTTCCTTCCAGCCCAAGCCTGGAAGCAATTATTATCAGTATTGAGAGTTCTTTCTGTCTTTGAATGTGCTGCTGAACTTGATAGCTTGATACAAACTAAGGTGTTGAGTATGGTTTGGGGGCAGAAAAGCCCTCAATTTTACAATGCATGTCAGGCTGTTTTATAAGTAAAGTAAAACCTGGCAGAAGAGCTGCTCCTGTGGACCCTTCCACCTTGCATCTCCTCCCTGTCTCCCTGCAGCCTGGTGATACAAGATTCTTCCTTGCAGCAGTGAGGAAGACAGATGAGTGCATGCCACATGTGGAGGGCGAGGCTGTGCTACTTAGACTGCTCTGTCATGTAGAGACTTTAATTAGTAAAAAAAAAAAAAAAAAAAAAAAAAAAAGAAACAGGTGTAAGTTAATCAATGTTTCCGAGTGCAGATTCCCCCGAGTGCTCTCCAGGGCAAACATCTGTCTCCTCCATGGCTGCAGTTCCCTTTGCCTGGGGAAGGATTCAGCCTCGCAGCTGTGGTTCTCAGCACTCCCAGCAACTCCTCCCCAGCAAAATCATGACTTGGACTGTTGGGGAAGTAGATGAGAAGGCCCCTGAGGTGGTCAGGGATTGACTCTTGGTGCTTACTCACCCGGGCCAGGCTCCTGCCCAAAGTGCTTCCATCAAAAGCGTTGTCTTTGAACTGGGCACTTCAAGGTGCTTCTCAGTTCTCGAGCAGTGACGACTTTACTCCAAGGAAAGGATGTATACTGGGCACTTCACCCTGTTTGCAGAAGTGTTAACCGCGGTGGAGAGGGGCTGCGTGGCACTCCACAAAAGCCAGGTGGGGTAGCTGAGGGTTTGGCCTCACTCAGGAACCAGCCCCACACCAGGCTGCAGGGGGACTTGCGGGGGTCACAGGACGGAGAAGGAGGGTGTGTGCTTGTGGTGCCTGCTGGCCACGAGTTGTTGGGTGGATTTGGGAGTTTTTGTGCACTGATGTAAGTTAGCAGTCTTGTTGGGTTTTCTTTTTTTAAAAAGAAGTGCATGCTGTTTAATTCTGCTTAATTAGATTAGTGAGCAGAATGCTTTGATCTAAATGGAACAGAACTACTGGAGCGAGTCCAGAGGAGGGCTACAAAGGTGATGAGAGGACTGGAGCACCTGTACGAGGACCGGCTGAGAGAGCTGGGCCTGTTTAGCCTGGAAAAGAGGGGAGACCTCATCAATGTGTATAAATAGCTGAGGGGAGGGTGTTGAGAGGATGGATCCGGTCTCTTTTCAGTCGTGCCCTATGACAGGACAAGAGGCATGGGCACAAACTGAAGCACAGGAGGTTCTGGCTCAATATGAGGGGGCATTTCTTTACTGGGAGGGTGACAGAGCACTGGGACAGGTTGCCCAGAGAGGTTGTGGAGTCTCCTTCTCTGGAGACACCCAAAACCCACCTGGATGCCATCCTGCACAAGGTGCTCTAGGTGATCTTGCTTGGCAGAGGGGTTGGACCAGGTGCTTCACAGGTCCCCTCCAACCTCGGCCATTCTGTGATCCTGTGAATGTTTTCAGAAATATTGCAGCACGTAAGGGAAGGTCTGTTAGTGCTGCAGGACAGAAACCTCTCCCAGACCATGGCCTCGCAGGATGCTGGTCTGGGCCAGGTCATGGTTTGTCCTTTCATGATGCTAAGGGGCAGAATACCTCAGCCTCAATTTCTTCCTCCGTTAGTAGGTTAGTGGTTGGTGTACCTGGTGGTTGGTGTGCCTGCACCGTTGCCACAAATGCCTTCTGCAAGCATGAGGAAAGTCTCTACTCTAGGAAATACGAACAGCAGTACTGAGGACATGGGAAAACCCAGGCTAAAGCCTTTCCAGAGGATGCAACGCACACCGCCCTTGTCTCTGCTAGTTGCTGTACTTTGGCTGGAAGTGATGGGGACAGAGCCTTCCTTCCCTGCCCACAGCCTTCAGTAAATAAAGCTTCCCTTCAAAAAGTAAAGAAATTTTGTGGTGGCTTTCCTGGAACAAGGGATTTGCTTGTCATTAGGTTGTGTTTAAACAGACCTAAAAAAGGCAGGAGGCGTGCTCCCAAATTTCCATTTGGGATGTTTTTGTGAGAGCCAGGTGTTCTTAAACAATTTGCCTTTTTCTTGCCTCATTGGAACATCACACTTTCTCCAACAGGTGGGCACGTAGTGATCCGCAGAGGGAAAGTAGCTCAGGCTAAATGCAGGATCAGCCCAGCCAGTGCCCTTATTTGTGTCACATAGTTTCATCTGCCAGTTCCTGCTGAACAGCCGCGTTCCTACAGTGTGGAAGATGTGGCTCTGTGGGGAGGCACAACAGCATTCTCCTCTGGCTGCTGTGCATCTGCAACTTTGCAATGTAAGTGGATTACGTGGCTTCTCACCTTGGGAGTGGAAGCAATTTTTCCCATTTTCTGAGCCAGAAGGGTCAAGCAGCCAGCTTCAGGGGGCTCCTGAACATCGAGTCGAGTTGCTGCAGGGAAGGAGGCTCCAGTCAAGCCCCAGTTGGAGAGGCTGACAGGGACAGGGGTGTTCAGAGTGGCTTCCTCTCTTTGCTGACCTCTGAAGTGTCCTCTGGTCACCGGTGGTGGTGTCCCCATTGCTGCTGCTGTTGCTGCAGTGCCTGCCACCTGCTGTGGCACCCCTATGTAACAATGTGTAGGCCCCCCTGCTTTGCTCTCAGTTGTGCATTTTGGAGGTAGCTTCTTTCCACAGCAGCTTTTTTAGTGCTGGTTTGTGAAGCCCTTGTCCAGTGCCCTACCCACACGATCAGCACTCTTGCGTGGCAGGATCACCGGGACACACAGACACTGCCGGGATTTCAGGGGTGTTGTGCAAACCTTTGAGCTGCCCTGATGATGAACAAGCTGGAATTAGGAGAAATTTCTTTACTGAAAGGGTTGTGTGGCATTGGAATAGGCTGCCCAGGAAGGCAGTTGAGTCACTGTCCCTGGAGATCTTAGGAAACCTGTGGATTTGGAACTTAGTAGCATAGTTTAGTGGTGGACTTAGTGCTAGGTTAAAGGTTGGACTAGATGATATTAGAGGTGTTCTCCAACCTGAATGATCCTGTGATTCCATGAGTTGAGGTTATTCCAATGCTTCTGCCCATGCACTGCAGTGTGAAGCAAAAGCTGGGGTCTCTGTCTCTCTGTTTGACTGCTCTGGAATAAAAGGTGAGTAGATGTAGGCAAAGGGCAGCAGCAGAAAAGAGACTGCATTGGTAATGCAAGTGTAGCCCCAACACCTGGGGAATTTGCAGTTGTGCAGGCAGGGCGTACGCAGACTATGGCATAATCCCACGGTGGTCAGAGTGGTGCTTGGTCTGATAAAGGTATAAAGCTGGGAGTTAAATTCTGACCCAGAAGAATCCCGGCAGGGTCGAGGTGTGTTCAAACCTTGCCCTTGTTGCTGTCGCAGTTCCTGTTCATGGGCTCCTCTGTGTACTGAACAAAAACTCTTGCTGGTGTGTACTTGTCCTTGTGTCCCGCTGTGGTATTTGTGGTCTTCACGCTGCATTTGTGACATGGGTATTTTCTCCAAAAGACTGATTTTTATTTTTTTTTTGATCAGAAGTAACTTCTTATGTGTCTTTGAGGATGAAACACTAAAGAATTAGGTTGGCATATGCTTGGGGTGTGTTTTGTTGTGTTTTTTTTCCCAATACCCCAGTGAGATAGGTTAAGGCAAAAGACCAGGTCATGCTTAAAGCAAATAAACAAAAAAAATTACAAGATACTGCAAAGCATCTGCCAGAAAATGAGGCTCATCTCTGCGGGATTTCCTGGTTAAATACTTGAGATAAATGACGTTCATTTAAAATGAATGTAGCTAATCCCCTGTTGCTCCAGAGAGGCTCACAGGGTGGAGTGGGTAGAGATTTAGATTCTTGCAGAGCTTAATACTTGTTCTCATTTACATGAGTATCTTACAGCAGTGTAACTCTGTGGGACCCTGTTCTCTTATTTAAGCCAATAGAAATTAGTGTTGATTACTGGTGTGCAAAAACCCACGTAAAGGAAGAATCAGTCATGTGGTTATTAAATACACATCACTTTTATTTATTGCATTAGTCAACTTGAATGCCGTAACGTCTCTATCACAGTTATACTGGGTTGATTGGGTTGATTGTTAGATTTAATATCTAGGATGCGCAGCTCATCTTTTCACAGCGGCAAGCATTGCAAAACCCTCTTCTTGTTTTAAAAGCCAGAGGCTTCTGTTAACACGCAGTATGCTGCCATTTATATTTGTTCTTAAACCAAAGGGGCAAAACTGTTTAGAAAGGAAAAATGTAAGCAGGTCCTAAAGAATTCGTTCAGTAGCCTATGCGTGGAGCACGCTGTGGGGTTGTGTTAGCACAAGGCCAGCCGCACACCCAGAGCCCTTGTGGACCTTCGACCCCTGCGGGCAGATCACGGAGCAGCTGGGTATGTTTGCATGTGTAATTGTGGTTGTGCCCAGGCATCCCCAAAAGATGGAAGACTGCGTGCATGCAAACGTGCTTGTGAAGGGCTGATCCTTGCACACCTGGCTTTTGACTTCAGAGCTGTGTCCGTGATGGTGTGGGAGGTGCAGTTGCTCTGCTCAGAGCTGGAGGTGAACCAGCCCTCCTCGGGGAGGCCGTCTGTATTTCCTGAAGTGAAGCTGCATCTTGCTGCTCTCCAAGTCAGCCTGAGCACAGGCTGCTTCTTTCCAGCCTTTTCATTTGAAGGAGGCAAAAATAATAATAAAGCCTGTTGGGTTTGTCCTCTGATCAAGGGCTGTTTGTATCACGGAGCTTGGGCAGAGCAGGGGTGGGATTTGTGGCACTGCACAGAATTTCCTCAAGCCTTCCTCAGGTTGGTGTTCTGCTGCTTGAAAGCACTTGTCCGTGGCGGCTGTGCCATAGCTCTGGTTCCAGCACATCACCCAGCTCGTGCTTCAGGAACCGACTCGTGTTCAGCAGAGCTAAGGACGAGGTTCTGCAGCCGCAGCTCCTGGTCAGCATCTGAGGCTTTGCTATGAAATTAAAATGACCAAGTCAATGTCTGAGAGGAAGGACCAGAGGGACGTATCTGTCCCAGTCTGCTCAGTCTTGTCCTCTTAAACAGCAAAGACTAAGTGCTTCAAATAATGAGGAAAGTGAGCTCTGTTTTAATGAGTTTTTAATTACATGCACCAATAAGCGATTGCCTCTGCCTGTCAAAAAACTACTCAGAGTCTTGGTGCCATTCCAGTTAGATGAGGAGAAGACAAAGTTAAAAAATCACCTATCCTCGTGCTTGCCATAAAACAAACTGAAGCAATGTGTAATTGCTCGAACGGGGGGAAACAAACAAAAAAGACTTGGTGTTTGCACCAAGCAGCAAGCCACGGGCCCAGGAGCATCTCTGCACTTTGCGTGGACCAGACAGGAGGCGTGGAAGTGGCCGAGGTGCCCACAGCAGGGCTGAGCAGTGCTGTGTGACTCCCCTGGGCGAGCTGCAAGGGTGGTCGGGGCCAGCCCAGGGACCGGCCGTTCGGGCGCCTCAGTTGCCCTGGGTGGGAGCATGAGGCTGCACGTGGCACAGGCAGCTTCTGATTAGGTCCTGAGCTGCCTCTGCTGAAATCTCCTCCTTTAATTATTTATATCTGGGTGACAGAGGCAGGGAGCCGGCTTGATATTTCTGTTGATTCAACTAAAAGTTACTAATCCATGGTGTGTCTGAGGAGTTGGGCCTGACAGGCATTTTTTGCATTCTTGGAGCACCTATTAAGGCTTGGTAACAAGCTTCATTGCAAACGTAGGTGAATGATTGCATCTTGAATCTTCAAGTGAAGCTGCCACATCGTGTCATCGAAAAGTCAGTCCTTAGTCCAAGCCTGCGTTTTGCTGCAAATACATTTCTGAAACTGAGCAGGAATTTCTGCAGTCCTGCACTGGGCTTGGGTACAAAGGCAACCTGCGTGACCATCCTGGCCTCAGGAGGTAGCTGGCAGCTTTCAGCACGAGAAAAGGGATTAACCTCCAAAGTAAGCGGGAAGCACAACACGTGGCAATGGCTTGTGGGGCTTTTAGCTATGAGCAGATGAAGTTGTAGAATATAAAGTCTCCGGCTCGTGGTGACTGGCCGGGTGTGATGGCCCAGCGCTGCTGTGCGTGTTTGTAACAATGACGGGGGGAAATGCTTTTGTCCTCTGCCTGCTTTGCAGGGGAAGGGGGCTAGCAGCGTTAGCCTATTGCAACTGGGGGAACCGGAGCACCATAGGAAGGATCACAGCAAAGCAAGTCGCTGTCAGGCTGCTCTCCCCCTTGCCTGCCAGTCTGAGTCTAACTTCTCCTGCCTTCCTCTGTGCGGTCTCTTCAGAGGGCATGAGGAGTGGTGGCTGGGGGATTTAACAGTGAGCATTTCTCTTGCAAGATCTGTATCATTCACTTCTAAAAGCTGGAAGGAAAGTTCACATCCAGCGTTTCAGAGCTTAGCCTTTATGCGAGGAGTCCCTTTGACTTCGAGGGAAGATTTATGGGCTGCTGTGGCGCAGATCTGCGTGTAGCCGTACGTGTGGTGCATCCGGAGAACTCCCGATAAATACTGGGGTTATGCTGCCTAACTAGCCATTTCCATTCCTGCTCTTCGCATTTAACTGGCACAAATAAACCAACGTCCTTTGTTAAATCAACTTGAAAGTGACTATTAAAAACAAAAAGCAGCCGACAAGGCCGAATCCATTCCAGCGAGGAGCAGACGTGCATGAGAGCTTGTGTGTATAATTTGGACAATGCTGATGCTCAGATCATAAGCATTTTTATTGCAGGGTGTGTGATCTATCAACATGTCATTTGAGGCTTTGTATATTCGTCTTGGGGCAGGACTGCCCCAGTTTTGGAGCAGTGGCTGTGTGGCTCAGCAGGTCAGGAGCACTTGGACGACGCTCTGTTCTTCTGTTACCTCACCGAAGCCTCAACTGAACAAATGTATAATTTGTGGGCTCGGAGCTCAGAAAATTCTCTTGTTCAGTAATTAAGTTGGGAAGCCTGGACTTTATCTGAGCTAAGAAACAAAGTGCTGTCATATTTACTTCCCTTCCTTCATAGTCCCGTGGATTAAAATGACTGGTAGCTGATGAGATCTCCGGCGAGGAGCCAGATCGCAGTGAAACAAATGTGCCGAGCAGCAGGCGACGTGAGCTGCTCATGTTTCTCACTCGCCACAGCAGTAATCATCTCGGCACAACGTGTTGCTTAAATAGAGTTGTGCATGCTCGGCTCTGTTACAGCAGCACATAAATCCCGAGTGCGCTCGCTGAGGGTGCTCTGAATTCCCACCAGCATAACCAAGAACATGCAAGTTGCTTTTCAAAAGGTTTTCTTTCAAGGTATTTGCCCAAAGCTGTGTGGCATGATTAGGATGCTAACGCATCCGTATTAAAGACTAATTAAGAGGCAGCATCATTGATGTTTCTACTGCAGGGAATTTTCTATAAGCACTAGGGTGTACAATAGAACAGTTTCCTTTTTAATACTTGATGTCTTAATAGCTGTCTTCGTGTATTACTGAAAAATATAACATGACCGCCCTAATCAACTGTTCACATTTTTTAAGTGGTATCAGCACTCTTAATTAACTCAAGTTTTAAGAAGTTGGAGAAATTGAAAGCTGATGTGCTTTCATTCGGTGTGCTGCTAAGCTGATTTTCATTGATTTGTGCATGTGAATTAATCAGCCATCCGAGCACTTAGTTATTCCATTTGCCTCTGTGCTTTCTTTGCTTGTAAATGATACCTTTGAAGTTTATTAAAAGAATGAGTCATGTTGTAGCTCGCTAAGAATTTTCCCCCTCGTAGTCATCCATTTTTCATGCTGCTCAAATCATAATCTGTATAATGAACAAGGGAAAATATTGCTATATGGAGCTGTGTCTGTACCGCCGAACTTCAGAGATGCATATCTTAGTTGCTTGGCTGGCTGCTCTAATAAGAACACTTAAAGTCTCTTTCAGACTTTCAAAGCCGGGCTTAAAAAAATTAATGTACTTCCCTGTTTAGTGTTCCCCCGACTCGTGCGTTGTTGTGCACAGTCAGCCTGTTTGTGCTCCAGCTCTGAGTTACGGCGTGGAGCTCAAATATTGTTTGCCTGGGCAGATTAATAGAGGAGGGTCGTCATAAATTTACCAGCGAGAAAGTAATTGCTTCCAAAACTTGTACAGTTTCTAATTAGCATGGGTCTGTTTCTTTTTAACACCCCCTTTAAAGCATCTGCCTTACAATGTGGTTCACCTTGCTTTAATTTCCAAGTGTTTGCCAAAGGTCTGTTTATTGCTGGACGTGGCGTGTTCGGCTTTGATGTAGCTCAACTGGGAACGGGGCATGCGATGTCAGCTGGGAGCAGGTGCCATAAACATGGGGATGCAGGTGCCAGGTAGAAGTGTTCTGCAGAGGAAAGCCACAGCAATGCATGTTTTAAATGCCCGTGCTTGATGGGATTTTGCGCTTGGAATAAAGCAGCAAAAGGTTTGAGTTCAGGGGACTTGGGCTTTTGTCTGGAAGAAAAGCCAAGCCTCCTACGTGAGTTTGCCCTTCTGAGTGCCAGTGAGTTTGTGACCTGTGTTGTGATATGACAGGTTAAGCTCCTTCAATACACTTGTAACTAGTTTTATCTGGAAAGGCAGAAATAAGCAACAACACACTTCAGAGAACTTCATACTGCTGAGCTCACTTATGAAAACTTTAACTCAAAGATGGAGCAAGGCTTAAGTGAAATTGAGGTCACTGCTAAAACTGATCACTTGAACCTCCTCAGTTACTGATTTATATCTCCAAATTAAAATAACAAATCTCCAAGTTATAAGCTTAGAAGTGGATTTGTCTTCTCCGGACTAGGAGAACCTGTGGAGCTGCGTGGCCTGGGCTGCAGGGCACGAGTACTGCTGCAGAAATCCAGGTCACTGCGAGCGAAGCAGTGAGGAAAGCATCTTCGGAACAACGCCACTTCCCTCAGTAACTAGTTCTGAGGGTGCTTCAGGGAAACAGCTTTTCTGATTGCTTTCTGGAAGACTTGTGCACACTGGTGAGCTGCAGAGCTTTGCAGACAGGTTTGCAGTGGGAAGCTGCTGTCCATGCTCTGCGCAGCCGATGCTCGTAGCACTTGTCATATCAGCCCACAGGTGCTGGGTACTTCCCACCCAATGGAAAAGGGGTTTTGGGGTTTCAGCACTGCACGACCTTTGTTTCTGCCAAGTCAGTGGTGCCAGGAGTGGCAGGGGCTGTGGTGGGTGCAGTGGTGCTGCTGTTTGTGTGGGCAGGGTCAGGGGAAATCTGCAATCGCAGTTTTATGAAAACCCCTCTGCTTTTTGCACGCACTTGTTCTGGGGCAGTTGCTTCGGCTCTCAGCATTTCACAAAGCAACGTGGACTCCTCACTGAGTGGTAGGATTATAGAAATTATAAATTGTTCCAATGGCCTTTGGCCAGAAAATCACAAGCTGCTTTTTAATGTGGTCGAATAAATTCTGCTCGTAAGTAAACAGTAAGAATTTCTCTACAGCACCAACTTAGGGATTTTGATCCTCCTTTGATCCTCCCTCTGTGTGTGCAGGAGACAGTCTGAGATGGACTCCTATCCAGGCAGGTCCCAGTATTTCCTGAATTAATTGAAGCAAAAGATTGCAGGAGTAGCATGAATTGGAGGGAGCTTTTATAAATGCAGTTATGTTTTTGGGTGCCTATTCATGTTTTCAGCCTTGAGTACTCCATGCTTACTTTACACTGGCGAACCCCAAGGCATGTAACTAATGCCTCTACACTGCTCGCTTAGCTCCGACCCTCCTGCTCACCCTGGGAGCGTCCACCTTCATTTTGTGTCCCTGTGCTGTGCCCACCACCTCTTGACCCTGTCCCCTTCCTCGGGGGCTGTATTTGGGCTGATTTATGGTGCCAGTGTTAGTTTTGCATCTAGCTGATGCCAACTTGTGTGGTTGCTGTTGTGTGTCTGCCTGGAAGCCAGCAGATACCCAGCACTTTGGACGAGTGCCCCCAGCCGCTGGTTTTTAATGAGGGTCTGGAGCACTGAGTGCCTGGCGGTTGCTGTCTGTTCTTGTACGTGAGGTCTGGAAGGAACCTGCTCAAGGGCTCCTTTGGGATGCCGCACATCCTGCACGTGCCGGAGAGCAGCCTGCAGACATCCATGCAAACACCACTGCTGATACGAAGCTGGAGAATTACAGAATGATCTTGGAAGTTGGTGACTTGTTTCTTCAGCTAGAGTTAGTCAAGCAAGTTTTCCACCTGGCTTCTAGAATCCTCTGACTTTGTGGGGCTTTGTGTCTGTCCTTTCCTGCTCAGCTGGGGCAGAACCAGCCAACCCTCGCAGTCTGCTCTGGGGCTGGGGCTGCCTTTAAGCTGCGAGTTTGGTGCTGGGCTGCTTCTGCCTGCAGGGCAATGAATGCAAGACGAAGAGCAGCACCTCCATCTAGGCTTGATGTTGTTTTACAGTGTTTGGCTGTTGTCTGTGGAAGTCAGAGCAGCGATACTGCAGGGGAGGGAAGCAGAGCAGAGGCAAAGCAGGCGGAATGGGGAAGGTGAGGTTATGGCAGGGCACCAATACCGAGGTGCTGACCAGGGCTCCTGTCCTTTTTCCCCTAGTTTCCCACATATTCCTGTGCAACTCTTTCACTTCCAGGTGTACACGCTCATCCTTCCTTCCCAGAGGTGTTCACTCGCTGGCTTTATTGAGGGGTTGTTAGGTGCTTGGCTGCTGCTGAAAAAAACAGCTCAGGTGAGCAGGAGGGCAGAAGCAGAACCTGAACCTTTCTTTTTTTTTTTTTTTTTTAATGGGGGAAATCTGGGCTTTGCCCTGGGGAGGATGCTTTCATCCCTGTGGAATCACTTTTGGTTTAGCGAAGGCAAAGTGCTAAGTGGCACTGGACCGTGCAAATTCTGCAGCTTTAAAGCCCAGTTCTGTCCTGGTTTGAACTTAATTAGCACTTGTCTTCAGAAGATCTCCAGGTTCACAGGAATCCTCCACTTTGTTCAACTTTTGTACCTTGTAATTTTTACACATTTCTTTAGGCTCTCAATTGCACCCTTCGTGCATGCACAGACTAGAAGGATAATTTGTATACTTGTGGATTTTTTTCTTCCCCTTTCTTTTGAAAGAAAGGTATTTTAATGCTGTTTTCTGGGTTCAAGCTGTTCCTGCTCTGCCAACACCTACGTCTCCTCCTTTCTCCTAATGAGCCACATCTCTGCCAGTACTGGCTCTGCTGCCCCATGGGACTCTGCCCAGCCCATGGGTGCACGGCTGCATAATGATTTGCAAATGCCTCTCACACAAATACAGGGAGGATCCTGTTGTTTCTGTAGACTGCCCAGTAGTCAGGAAGAACCTTGAGATCTCAAGCTCAAAACAATTGAGTAAAGAGCACTGAGCATCTTGCTTGAGATGTGCGATCCGTTGCAGCTGCAGAAGCACGGATCCACACAGCCCGGGCTACGGCTCCCTGGGTCTCCTTGCATGGGCACCACGGGAAGGCAGCAAATGGGCTTTTTGTTTTGGTTGCCAGAACGGTGTTGATCTGGGGCAGTTACAGCAATTGCCTATGGCTAAAATAGACTTTTAACTGTCTTCTAATTAGATTGAACAGCCAGAAGATGGAGGGGCTTGGAGAGAACTGTTTTTACAGTGAGTTAGGAAAAGATTTGTACAAATAGTAGGGGATGGTGGCAGAAATTGCAGCCTTGGCTCAGGAGGGGGAGTCGTTACCTCTGCAGAACATAGGGTCCCTCTGGAAACACCATGCTGTAACTTCAGAGAGTCATTAGAGTTGGAAAAGACCTCCAGGATCATCTGGTCCAACTGTCCCCCTACCACCAATGTCACCCACTAAACCATGCCCCTGGGCACCATGTCCAACCTTTCCTTAAACACCCCCAGTGACGGTGACTCCACCACCTCCCTGGGCAGCCCATTCAATGCCTGACTGCTCTTTCTGAGAAGAAATGTCTCCTCATTTCCAACCTGAACCTCCCCTGGCACAACTTGAGGCCATTCTCTCTAGTCCTATCATGAGTTACCTGTGAGAAGAGGCTGATCCCCAGCTCCCCACACCTTCCTTTCAGGCAGTTGCAGAGGGCAATAAGGTCTGCCCTGAGCCTCTTCTTCTCCAGACTTGTTGCATTAGTCATTTGTGAGATTTTATTCGAGGCACATCATGCTTCAAAGCAAAGCGACTTTCTCAGACATCCCTTGGTGGCTCAGGAGCACAAGCACTATCCGTTTGGGTGCTCTGAACTGTTTTTGCAGGATAATGCCTGACCTGTGTGTTGCTGCTGGGGAAGCCTGATTAGACAGCGGTTACCAAAGCACTGAGGGACAGCTCTATTTGAGGCTATCCCCAAATCCAGATTCTTTTCTGTAAGATGCAGCACGAGGGGGGGGTAAAATGGACCTGACCTTGAAGAGTTGAGCTGACAGTGACTGTTTCCGTGTTTTTTCTCAGGGGGTGACGTACTGCGGAGAAAGCTCGGCCAGCAGCCTCACCATGGCCAACGTCCCCTGGCACGAAGAGGTGGTGCGCTTTGTCCAGGAGCTGGCCGAACTCATCCCAGACTACGAAATCGCCTGTGAGCATGAACACTCAAACTGTCTGCTGATAGCTCACAAGAAGGTGAGACTCCTCTGTGCCAAGCTGTGAGAGCAGGCACCGTGCCTTGTCCTTGGAAGTGATGTGCAATTGCCTTATTCGAGCAGATTTTCTTTCTGGAGCTAGCTGAATACTTCTGGAGGGAAAAATGCCTAGTATGTACTGCAGAGAGCTAACGAAGCCGCTGCTGGATTCAGTTGTGATAACTCACAACACTTCCATAGTGATACAAAGCACAAAATATTTAATGGGTCCAGGAAGAGCTCATTGCACTGTTTCTTGTGCTTCGTCACGCTCACTGCTTTGTGTTTTGAGAGAGGCAAAGGCAAATCTTGTTGAGGTGGGTCAGCTGGTTTTGTCTCATTGCCTTATTTTAATTTGTGATGGTTTTCATTGGTCTATGCAGCTCTGTAGGGAACTTATGCTTCACACCAGGTTAAGGGTGTATTTTGCCTCCTCTGGATCCTGGCAATACCTTCCAAAGCTCTAGATGTCTTTGTTCACTTCAACCAGAGCTGGAATAACATATTTTGCTTCTTCTGGAGCTATAATTTTGGCAAAGTTGAAGTTGATATGTAGATGTTAAATACCGGCTGCTTGCTTTTTTGAACTGGACCTGCCTTTCTGTATAAATCATTCATCAGAATGCAAGCAGCACGTTTGTGTTCTCTGTCCTGATGATGGAGAAGATGATGCAGAGCTGCCTTCTGATGCCACCCAGTGTCACTTATGCTGCTGGGGCACTTTGCAAGCCAGGCATGTCTCAGCAACCTTGAGTGTGTATGTAAAATGTTGTGTTAGAAACTCAAGTTCCTTCATAAATACCATCAACACAATTTGAAATACACGTGAAGTGTCAAAAAATAATTTTTAAAGGATGCAGGTTATGAGAAATATCAAGTACAACTTGGCTTTCTGAGCTCCAGCAAAGCTTGATAGATGATATCAGAAGGCATTAGAAAGATGATAGGAAATGTATAATGTGCTAGCAAGGCAACTGGTGGAGCAACTCCTTGTTACGCTGCTAATGATGGTTTTGCTCTTTGCATATTCTTTGCTTGTGTTTGCTGAAGGCACATATTCTCTCTCACCATTTGCTTGGATGGGGACCTGGTTTTAATTAGTGGTGTATGGCTTTACATGCGGGACAATTCTGGCCATCCTATGCTGCACACAGGGAATAACTGGTTAAAATTGCCCCTTGCAGAAGGTCTGAAATATTTTGAATTGGTGTTTGGAAACAATTAGAATCCCATTGTCAAAAACTTTTGTGCAGTTGCAAAACTTTGTTGCTTTCCTTGATTTGCTGTTTTATGGGAATAGATATAAAAGGAGCAGAAAAAAATGTGATACCTGGCACTTTTTTGTTGTTTGTTTCAACTCACCGTAAAGTTGCTTATTTACAGTCTCAGTCTTGGTTGTTGCCACTGGCAACTGTGCCTGAACAAATCCTTGAATGCAAAAAATCCTTTTCTAAGGTGAAAGGCCCAGGGAAGGAAAGGAAACAGATTGCCACCTAAGTTACTGATGCATAATTTAAGTAACGCTGTTAGTAACAAGAATAGATTGATACCAGCCCAAGAGGAATTCAACAGCTGCTTTGCTTTCCAAAGCCATTAGGAGAGGGCGTCTTTTGGAAACAATCTATACTTGGTACTAAAACAACTAATAAAAAAAATATATTTCTCTTACATTTAATTCAGAATTTCAGGCTCCAGTGGAGAATAAAATTTGTCAGTGTATATTATTTGGAGAAAATCTGTACTCTGGGAACAATCAAACTGTAGTGAGCAATTGCAAAATCAAAGGTATCTTTAGAAAGTTAAGGAGTTGCAGGAAGTAGGTAATGAAAATAATTTTAAAATGTGATTTTGTTCTTTGGGCTCTGCTAGGTCTGAGTTTTGAGGTTTTCAAACAATAGTAATACTAATACTTTTAAACCCTAGTATTGAAGTGCCAGCATGTACTAAAGAGTCTGGACATGTCACAGGTAATGCACCTTGATTATCGCCTCTGCTCCTTGACTTAAGAAGAGTCATTGATAGGCACCTGCTCACTTGATGAGTAACAGTTTAGGACTTGAGCTCTGAAGTATTTTAAGGCCAGGGATTTAGGTAGAAAAGGGTTTTTTAGGTAGAGGAAGCTGCAGTTTGTCTAGTGGTATTTTCTTGGTTCAGGAAATCAGGAGATTATGGAAGCTGTTGCATTTTAGGAGTACTTCGGTGTCTCATAAATCTGCTGTTAGTCTTTGAAGTCTCTTCCCTCACACATAAGCATGCACACGCGGTTTTTTTAATTCCATTGACCAGAAGTATGGTCGTGGTGTCTGTGTGTCCTTCTACAACTACAAACAAGAGGCTACAGAAAGCCTTCAGGCCTCAGTGAAGCTGGGGAAGCGAGAGGACTGGTGCTTGCCTTGGGGAGCTCTGGACCTGGCAGCTCTGCACCGTGCAATAGGAGCTGCAAAGGTTGTGTGAGCTTAAGCCTTAGTGCAGAGTGTTTGCTTTCCAGTTACCCTTCACAGAGCCCTAAAAGAAACAATGCAGGGAGCACCTGCACTGCCCTCATAGTGAGCTGAGGAGCCACTAGCTGCAGGTGTTCCCATGCATTGAGGTCAGCTGGGTATCAGTACGAGCCTCCAGGAGCCAGAGGGCAGCTGGGCTTGGGTGCAGGGTCTGTCTGGATCCGGGCTCCCCTGGCTGTGGGATTCCTCAGAGCCAGCTTTTCTGTGTGCCCCGGCACGCCGACCTCCAGCCCGCTGCGTCCTGGCTGCGTCGGCTTTGGTTCTTCAGCAGTGGTGCTAAATCCTTCAGTAATTGTATCACTTTGTACCAAATTCTATAAATGCCACAGTACAAAAACCTAATTTGTTAGTGCTTTTGAACTAATTGGCTGAGATATTGAGACAGCAGCGACTTTATAATACAACCATTAATATGTATAACCTTTTCCAGAGTGAGACCTCCGGCAGCTGGCTTTCCTGCACTGTAACAATAAACGTCTCCTCGAGACAACCACAACGAGTGCCTAAGGAGAGGGAATGTGCTCCAGTTGCCTTGCAGCAAACATTTTTTTGAATGAAAGCTAGCATTTCAATAATTTCTCAAATGAAACCCTCTGCCCCACTTTGTTGAATTTGCTTTATGCATGCGTTTACCACCCGCTCCGTTGTATCAAAGCGCTTGCCTGCCAATTACCTCACCTTATGTTCGTTTAAATATCTGACTCGCTTTTGCAAGGGAGTTGGTTTCCAGCCATGTTCTCCCGGTTGCTTTCCAGCCCCGAGTTTCTCGTTAGCGCAGTCTGCATCCCGTGCTGCTGCTCAGCCTGGTCCTCGGCGGGTCTGCGCGTGTGTGAGCAGCCCTGCCTCATCCGTGGTGCTGGGGTTGATTTCCATGTCAGTGAGCCATGCCTTAGCACAAGGAACACTATATTACCCTGAGTGGAGGTGTCTGTTAACAGGGTGAGGTGAACGGTCAGCAAGCTCAGAGAAGTTGCTGTCAGCATCCTCTTTTGCCCCAGTACACAGATTTGCCTGACTTCTGCAATCAGATTCAGGTCCGTACCCCGGATACAAGATCCTCTAGGGCTGCGTGGTCCAGATGCAGCGATTTTGCCGCAGACCTCCCTCGTCTCACCAGTGGAGTATTTTCTTTCCCTGGTGCTGCCAGCTGGCCCCTGTGGCACAGCAGAGTCGCAGCAGGCACAGTGTGCCCACTGGCACCGAGCAGCTGCAGCAGGAGCTGATGCAGCCACTTTTGGGAAGGTCTCTGCAACCGCTCGATGGGAAAGATTTTGCTTTCGTTCCTCTCGGAGGCCCTGCAGGAGGGTATTGCCTGAGCCACCCCGTGCTGGTGGAGGTGAGGTGTCCTTCCATCGAGGGTACGGGCGGCCTGATGAGGGAGACATGCTTTCAGAGGAAGGACTCTCCTCTCTGTCCTCTCCTGGAAGAGATGGGGAGAAGACTTCCCATAGCCAAGATGTGGTGCTGAGGGTGCACAGTGTGCCACCACGGCAGATGTCGTGGGTAGCTGCAATTGAAATAAATTGGGGGGAGATGGCAACCTGGTCTGTGGTGCTCATTGTTCTCCATCAACCAAGAGATCTTCCCACAGAGATGAAATCGGCCTTCTTTTTGTTCCCACCGGGCTTTCCAGCATCACCCGTGTCTGTCCCGTGGGGCTCTGGTGGGACACAAGGACTTCACGCGCCCTGGCTGTGCCTGTAGGAGGCTTGAGAGTTTGGGTGAAGGACAGTGAAGTTGCTTCATGCTGAGCATTTCATCTATATTTAGGGAGGAGAAGGAAGCACTTAACTACCAGCTGCAGATTGACTAACAAGGGTTATATTACAGAAAAATCGTCCATCACATCTATTTCCTTCCTGCCTTGCAAATCATTTGGAGAGTGTGAGCTGTCCCTGTGATCCTGCATCCCAGATCCTGAACTTGGGCCCTGTCCTCTTCTTGCTACCTCAGCTGTTTCATCAGCATTACCCCGTGGCTGTGACTGGTGCAGTACATGGGGAAAAGGGACTTGGCTTGCTGCTTCACGTCAGTCAGGTCACGGAAGATGCCACATCCCTGCGCTGGGGCTCCTCCTAGTCTTGGGACAAAGTACAGCCTGATTGCAGATGTGAGCATGAGGTCTTACGGGTTTTAAGTTGCTTTTTTTTTTTTTTTTTTTTTGCCTCTGTCTCCTTCCAAATAGGAAGGTGGCTCTGCTGTGCTTGATCTAGTAGTTATTAAAAGAAGATCAGTATGCTAAGGTAATCAATTTTTCATCCATCAGAATTAAAACTGTCTGAATGTAGCCCTGGTTTAATTGGCAGATGAGTTGTTCATCTCTGCAGCGGGTACAGATTAAAAAAAAATCTGCAATAATGAATCTTTTCTTTAGACTAATTCATACAAGATTAGATTTAATAAATAGGAGCTGACGAGTGGCAGAGGAACGATCCCACGAGCATCAGGCACTGCAGTACTGGCCCAGCAGCACAAGGCCAGGTCGCTTTTGCCTTGGTTTGTTGTTGCCTTCTTGTTTTGCTGCTCTCAGGAAACGTGGTAGCAAACCCCATTTCCAGGCACTGTGGTTGCCAGCTCTGAGAGGTGTTTCAGCTACTTCAGCGTGGCTGCTTGCAAAGAGTGGGTTGGTTATAACCTTCTGTTCCACACGTTTGTTACTTAACTAGTTTAATCTTTATGTCTTCCATGCAAAGCCCGAGGTTACAATTGATAAATAAAAATAAAAGATTTTTAGCTTTTAACAAGCTGTGACCCTGTTAAGATTAATTTATCCACAATATTTCTTCTTTTTTCCTCTGAATGACTCCAGCTCAGCCACTTCCACTGCTGAATAAAGGGAGCCTTAAATAATTGTGGGCCTTAATTAGATGAGAAACTGTGTGTAATAATATAATGAATTATTTGTTTGACGTTAAGGAGTACTGTCGGAATACGTTGTACTGACAGGTGCCAAAAAGTCACTGCAGTTGCATAGTGCAAGTTTTCTCTCTCGTTATATGTGGTCTAATTAATAATACCTTGTGTGCAGGAGTTGTTTACTGAAATGATTGGCTGCCTTGGTTTTAAAGTAAGGCACTTGGGACTGAGACCTTCGGAGTCATTTTCCAGCTGCCTTCCTCATGTCAGGTATTTTTCTGGGCACAGACATGGAGAGCGGCAATACAAAGCCAGTAGCTGAAAGCAACCTTACTGCACATCCGAAGCGGTAAATAATTCCTGAGCAGCACATTTCACGTGGCATTCCCCCGCACTCAGACATCTATTTCAGGTCCCAGAGTTCTTAAACGGTTCGAAACCGTGCAACCTTGAGAAGTAAAATGGAGTTGGAAGATGGGATTGTATTTCTCACAAAGTGATTCATAAAGGCGAGGTGGGCTTGCAAAGCCAGCCATGGCGGCAGGAGGAAAGGACCCATCTCAGCCTCGAGCACCGCCTCTGGGGCTGCGATGTTTAAATTCCTTCTGACTGCAAGAGCCCAGCTGCACCGTCTAGACAGCTCACGGCTTCTGTCCATTATAGAAAATCCAGATGTGCGCCTACCGCACCAAATCTGGTTCACAGACAGGCTCTCTGCAAGGCTGGTGCTGTTTCTTTAGGACTGAGGTGCTGCAACACACCTGGAGTCTGGGACTGGCCCCAGGTCTCTGGTGTCAATGCAAATGCAAGAGGAAAATGGGTGACGGGTGTTAACTTCTGCACTGCTGTGCAGCTGCTTGTGGACAGATTTATTTTTGTATTCTGAGTCAGATATCATTGCAGATCGATGGAATTTGCAGTGTGTTGATGCTCCTGAGTTGTTCCAGCTGCTGCCAGGGGAGCTAAGGAGAGGAGCGTTTCTGCTGTGCGCTTTTGTCTCAAAATGCTCTTAATGTAAAACATCTAGTGGGAAGCAGGTGGTCTTCTGTGACCCCATGGGCTGTGGGATCACCTGGTCTGAAATGCGGTCTGCACTGCTGGCAGGAAGCTGCGCGGGTACTTGAAAACACACAGGCATATTTTTAAGTTTCAAGAACAAAAGTACAGAAACATGGAATTTAAAAACAAAACAAAAAGCTACCTTAAGTGCCAAAGTGCAAAGCCCCACTCCCTTTCCCCAGAACAATATTCCTTATTAGTAAAAGAATATATTTAGGCTCAGCAAAAGAAGCATTTCAAGGGAAGGTGCTGACAAACGGACTGAGGATACCTGATTGCTTTTCCAAAGATAAGCTTTCTTCTCAAAGAATGTAAATAGAGAGCAGTAGTATTGGGTTTTAATCTCTCTCCTTTTAAATGCTCAGACAGTGCAGGGAGCACAGTGCTGGAGGCTCTGAATGCGTTACTTCCCTTAAAAACAACTACAAAAACCAGTGGCTTTTTTGGAAAGCACAGCCCTTCCGAAACCCTGCCTGCGGCACCGAAGCACCCTGCGGCACTGGGTCGCTAGAGCCAGCAGCTTTGCCCTGCTGACACAGAGCCCCTGTGTAAGCCGTCAGCTTGTGTCGCTCGGCAGGGTTTTGAGAGAAGGCGGGGGAAGACCTAATCACTTCTGGATGTGTAAGAGCAGAGCCAGCAGCTGGGTTTGATGTGGTTTTTGGGATGGGACATAAAAGTGCAGGCGAGGGAAGGGAAGCATCGGAGCTGCTGGCCTTACGAAAGCTCAGCTGCCGAGACCTGCTCTTGCAAAATGCTCTTTAACGTCACGTGCTCTGTGCAAACCAAGTAAGTGTTGACCAAAGCAGTGGCCAAAACCCTTTTTTCAAAATGCTGGGGATTGCAATTAGAAAAACTGTCAGGGGTTTGGTGTGACCTCCCTGCACATCCAGACTGCTCCCTGCTGTCCAACGCCACATCCATGCTGCTGAACGCGCCCCGTTTTCCCTCCTTGCTACCGACTGATTTTTGCGTGGTTTTTAAGACTGCATATAAAGCTGCTGTGTTTAACTGGTAAATACTGCACGTGCCTGGGGAAGACTTCATTTGCCGGACTACTAAACCTGTGCATTTATGCGCATGTTCACAACTCATTGAAGAAGAGCTGGTTGTGAGCCCCCAAGCCCTGCTTTCTCCCTCTGCCCTGCATCAGCCGCACGGGATGCAATGTGCCGAGGCTGCCTTGTGGCCCCGTGGGCTGTGCCGGGGTTTGTCCTGTCCTGCCCGTGCTGTGTCGTCCTGTCCGGGAAATGCACGCTTTTCTGCAGAGACCAACAGAGGCAGCGGGCAAAGAGGAGCCTTCTCCTTCCAGCGTGTTTTCCTCTGAGGAGAATATAGCATTATCCTTGTTAGGACAAACTAATTGGGTTTTGGCTGACTTCCATTTTTCAGCATTGGCATTTCATGTGTCACCATTTCTGCCTCTTCTATATTTTATCCCTTCGTATAAACCCTATGTTTATTTCTTGGCAATTATGCGCGTCTGGGCCAATGTAGTAAATTGTACTACTATATCGTCCTCAATACATGCATAAATTTTTATCCTCCAAAATTGTTTATGCAAATAGGTTGATAAGAAGAGAAATATGTAGTGTGGTTCTTCTCCTTCCTCTATGTTGATGGGTTTCTCCAGCAAGCAGCTCCTCTCCGTACAGACTAAGCAGCTCTAAACATACTGCAAAAGCTGATTTAAAGAAATTTCCCATTTGTATCCATGCTGCCACAGCTCTGCCCCATGCACAGGGCCTTGCTGTCCTGCTATAAAATAACTTTGAACCCCAAACCTGCAGAGCTGTAAGCAGTTGTGCCGCAGGGGCAGGGAGGTGATGCTCAGGGTGGTCGCAGCCACCTGATCCTTCAGCTCTGAATGTGTGCTTCCAGGTTTCTCCTGACTCGAGGGCCATTAAGTGTTCCTTATGGTGCTCTTTGCACGAGCTGTAGGATCTGCAGGAATAGGGTTTTGCAGAGCTGGGCACCAGTGCAGCTTCTGACTGGAGCAAGCAGCGGTGGGAGCCTGGGGACCCAGGGACGAGAACTCCTGGGGGAAGCTGGGCGCTGGCCCCGGCGTCACCTCGCTGTTGAGCAAAGCCCTCGGGAGGTGCTGAGTTTGCCTTTCCGGGCAGCACAGCCTGGCCTCAGAGCCACTGAAGGAGCTTTATTCCTCTTTTTTTTTTTTTTTTTTTTTTTATGATGCTAACTTGAAAACGAGGGGAGGGTTTCAGCCATTTGTCTTTTGCTGATGTATTTATCACCTTAGAAGACTTAACCAGGTAGTGAAAAATTCGATAAAACATCCAACTGCACTAGTCTGAAATAACACTGATGCCTATCATTGGTTCGCCTGTTGTATGGATGCTGTGAAACTGTTCTGAGTCTTAAATCTTCCATTATCTGTGAAATAATCATAAAATTGTTAAAACTCGATCTGTAAATCCTTGGCAATTGAGGCTCTTCTCCCCTACCCCACCTTACTCTGGTTTTTATTCCTTAGCAGAAGTAATTGGTTTCCATGACAAGAATAACGGATGGTTCCCATCTCTTTGTTTTTTATCGCTGTTGTTTTGCAGCCCCACAAATATTTAATAGTATTTAATCTGCTTTTGTAACGAACCCCGGGCAGCCTGCATCCGGCCGCTCCTGCGGGAGCTCTCGCACAGGGCTGCAGCAGGCGCTTCGCAGCGTCAGTAGCTCTGCTGTGTCAGGAGCTGCAAGTTCGTATATCGAGTCCAAATTAAATGGCTTAGAATCTCCCCTGGGTGCCCCAGACACCGTGCAGGACACCTGTGGAGCGAAGCGAGTGATGGTGCAAGCCTGGGGGCTTGGCTGGGCTGCTGGGAGCTGCTGCCTCCGAGAGCTGGAGGGACCGGCTGCGGCTCACGTAGCCACGGGTTTGGTGTGATGTGGCTAAACCAGAGCTCCATCGTTTTGTCCTCAGGAGAGCACGCGTAGGGCTTTATTCTAAGGGGATGAGGAGGGGGCAAATGTCCCCTTCTGCTGCTGACCAAGCCACCTCTCCAAGCCTCACCTCATGCAGAAGCACAGCCCAGAGGCTGCAGGGCTGGTTCTAGAAATAGTTCTTGGTGTCTTCTGCAGGTCATAGTGTGCTGCCATCGTGCTGTTTCATAGAATCATAGAATCATAGAATATCCTGAGTTGGAAGGGACCCTTAAGGATCATCAAGTCCAACTCTTGACACCGCACAGGTCTACCCAGAAGTTCAGACCCTGTGACTAAGTGCACAGTCCAGTCGCTTCTTAAACTCAGTCAGGCTCGGTGCAGTGACCACTTCCCTGGGGAGCCTGTTCCAGTGTGCAACCACTCTCTCTGTGAAGAACCCCCTCCTGATGTCAAGCCTAAACTTCCCCTGCCTCAGCTTAACCCCCTTCCCGCGGGTCCTGTCGCTGGTGTTAATGGAGAAAAGGTCTCCTGCCTCTCGACACCCTCTTACGAGGAAGAGCTGTTTCTAGCTTTAAGTCTCCGGAGAGGCCCGTATCTACGCCAGGGTTTGGGTTGGGGGTGGCAGCTGCAGCCCATAGCCTTGTGTCAGCCACCCCTGGTGGCACGAGCACCTCTCGTGGCGTTGGCTCTTGCTCAGCCTCTCTTGCTGCAGGGTTAAGGATTCTTTGCAAGTTCTCCCTTCCCTCCTGAGACGAGAGCATCCCATGGGTTTTCAAGGAAACGGGCTTTACAAAATTACCTCCTCAGCTGGTTCCAAGTCTCAGCTGTGGCTTTATTCTTTATGTAGAAATATTCCCTTAGTTGGCCTCGAGTCTATCTAGGGACCCATCTGACGAGTTAGGAGCTCTGAACACGTCATGGGAATAAGCTCAGCAATTTGCTGTGTGCTAAACAGCCCTGCCTCATGCTGTGTATGTTACAGGCCACGTGGCTGGATCCTGTAGAATTTTTTGCCCTTAATTCATGTGAGAATTTACTGATGAGCAATGGTGAATCAAATCTGGGGAGGGCTCTGATGCACGGTCTGAACTTGTTCAAGTGTCTTTCCTGCAGCTTCTGGCTTTTGGCTTATGATGTTTCCAGACAGGCACTAGGGATAGAAAGAGAGAGATGGGAAAGCAGAGAGAAGGCGCGGAGGAGTGCCATGGGCAGAACAGGTCCAAGCCCCAGGTCTCTGCTGCCTGCCTGCAGCACTCCCAGCTGCTGCTGTGCTGGGAAAGGCTGCGAGCGGGGCTGCACAAACCTTGCTCTGGGATGCTCTTTGGGACGGTGAGGTTTGAGTCTTGGTAGCTATGACTGCACCGGAGGGATGAGAGCTGGGCGATTTGGCCAAAGTCATCTAGCACCTCCCATCGGGAGGGACGCTCAGCTCTGCTGAGGCTGGGTCTGTCGGGGACCTGCCTGCTGTCCCAGCGATGCGTTGCCTCCTCTGCTGTTGCTTTATTTGCAGCCACTCACATGGGAGAGGACGTGTTGCCTTGTTTAAACGTTAGCATATGAAGAATGAGCGTTGGGCGAGCATATTTACAGCGAGACTTCTTCCCGGCTGTTCTGGCTCTGCAGTCGCACATCTCTGCTCTGGGTGAAGGACTCCTCCTGCAACAATTTGCTGCAATTACACAGGCAGCAAGAGATTATCATTGGCAATGTTTGATTCAAATTTTTGCAGGTATCAGCAGTTTTTGCAACCAAAAAAGCTTTTAGTTCTTGGGCAGAAAGTCAAATGCCATTTAAATGCATAACCATCAGGTTTTGAAAAAATCAGGGAGCCAGTATGTTTTCCCTCTTTCTTTGGATAAGCTCTCAGCTCAGACAAATCCTGACTGAGGATTCAGTCAAGGCTGCTGCTAAATTAGCAGAGCAGGTCTGTGAGACAAACATGGCTTCAACTTGTCAAAGTAAGGAATTCTTAAAATTCTTGTATAGAAAGAGGATTCGTGTCATTAAACCTTTTTATCTTCCCCCTCTCCCAAACACTGCCCTCCTGCCCCTGCCCTTCATCAAGGGACACCTGGGTATTGGGCTCAAATTTATACATTGCCTCCAGGACTCCTCCAGTTCTCCAAATCAAGGTGTCTAAGGTATAAACGACAGTGCACTGGCAAGTGCAATTGCACCTGAACTGGGCTTTGGGATGCAAAGTGGGGCTGAAAGGTGTTAGGATCTGGTACTTCAAAGGATGAGGCAAGGCAGCAAGCAGTGAAATCTTCATGAAGTTTATTTGCTGGTAGACAGCTCTGCTAAATGACTACAGCTGTAAGGGAAGTGGCCATCCTGTTTCTGGGTTTGCTTTGTCAGACCTGGATGAAATGTAGCTCAGAAACAGTGTGCTCCTGGTATTTGTCTGCCTTAAAGATTTCCTTTTCCTCTTAAAGAAGTTATCTTAACTTCTAGATGGCTTCACCTTGGACCTTAATGGGGCCAGAAATTTGGAAAAAAAAAAAAATCACCTGCCCCACAAAAAAAAAAAGAAACACCCACGGCTAGGAAACCAATTTAATATTCACCCAGCTTCAGCAGCTTGTCCCACCATGAATCGCCTGTGGGTACTCCCTGCTCTGCAGCACAGTAACACGTCTCTCTTATTTCGCAGTTCAAGGTTGATGGCGAGTGGTGCACCTGGATCAACTACGAGCGCTTCCAGGAGCTGGTGCGAGAGCACGAGAGGAGCGGGGGATCGAAGACGTTCACAGCAGCAGACTACACAGCCAGGACTCCTCACTGGGCACTGTTTGGGTCCAGCCAACGGGGCTTTGATCCCCTGGATGTAAGATACCAGCGGAAGAACAAAGCAAAAGACATCTCCGGGTGCTGATGGGGCTCGCCGATCTGCAGGCTGGCTGATGGATGAGCTTTGGTCTTCATTTCCAGACTAACACCCATATCAAATCTGTTCACCTAGACTTTCTGAAGTTGGATATTGAGAAGGATGTTAAAGTCTTCCCTCCTGTTTTTAGGGATTCTTGGATGGAAGTATTTATAACACTTTTTATCTTGTACAAGTGGTGTGTGTGAGCAATGTATTGCCGTTGGCAGCGCCATCGGGGAGGCCGTGTTTGTGATCTCTGTGGCTGATCGGGTTCGGGGAGCAAGCGTTGGTTTTACTTTGGTGCCGAGTTGGAAGGGGGCCCGGGGGGTGCACCCTGCTCAGCTACAAAACGTGCAGTGTCCATAAGGATAAGTGTGAAGGGAATTTAGCCGCTGCTGGCTGGCGGGGTCTGTGCAGGTACAACTGCAGGCAGATCTAAAAGCCGTGCTGAAGGCCTCAGTGTACCAACAGCTGTACCTTTATGTGTTTTGAACACCTGCCATCTTCTGAAAGACCCTGTCTGATGCCCAAGGTTCAGCTTATTGGGAGTGGTGTAAGTAACAGCACCCCTGTTAATGTCGTGTGCAACTTCGGATATCTGTTCAGATGTTTTCCAACTTCGTGGGTTTGCCAATGTGTACTTGCCAAGCTGTTTTACTCCAATCTCCCAGCAGCCTTAACCAGCACACACAACTCCTCAAACCACACTGGGTTCATGGAAAGATGCCTTTGCTCCACCTGTGCAATTTGCCCGCCCAGTTCGGTTTAAGGCAGCAGGAGGCTGAGCACCACGCAGCCATTCGCTTGTTCCCCACAGTGGGATAGGGGAGCTCCATAGCCAACTCCCCTGCTTAATTGCTCAGCATGACACTGTAAGTCATGGGATATCCCTTGGGCCAGTTTGGGTCACCTGTCCTGGCTGTGTCCCTTCTCAGCTTCTTGTGCACCCTCAGCCTTCTTGCTGGCAGGCAGCATGAGAAGTTGGAAAGTGTGGCTTTGTTTAAGCACTAAAACTTTGCTGTGTTACCAACATTTTTCTCCAAAGTCCAAGATACGGCACCATACCAGCTGCTGTGAAGAAAATTAGCTATATCCCAGCCCAAACCAGGACCCAGCATCACCACTGGTTTGGATGGAGGCGCCAATCTGATGTAAGTGAAAACCCAATCCAGTTGATTTCTTTTGGGCCAAGAAAGCAATTCTTAGCATGCAGTGGTAACATCTGGGCAAGGTGTCCACTGACACATCCCCAGGGGCTGCTCTGAGAGACCCTTGTGCTTTGCACTCCCTTTGGAGGTACTGGGGTCTGGCTAGAGAAACGTATTTAAACGAGAGAGGAGTGGGTTTTTTGCTGTTGGGAAGATCACCACTCCCGTGTGCCTTTCTGTTTCTGCAATACCCTGTCAGCTGCAGTCTCGGTGTGAGCTGATCTGTTAAGAAGGACTGGAGTGAAAATACCCAGGGCAGACCCTCACTGGGGAAGCACCGCTGCAGTCAGGCTGTGTTCAGTCACTGAAGGCCTGAAATAGCCCCAAACACCCCTTTTCCCTGCCGGTTCTGCCAAAGTTTCCCCCAGGGGCCAGGAGGGCTGCCCCGCACTCTCCCGTTCTGCTGCGACGTGGGGGGCAGCAATCAGCGGAGCTGCCCCGCTTCCTCCAGCGGCTGCGTGATGGAAGGCTGACACTGCTCCAGCTGAGGAGCCTGGCCAAGCCAGCTGCAGAAACGTGGCCTGAACGGAGACCCAGAGGTGCCAGCTGGGGACGGGAGGAGAACGCAGTCATGCTCCAGCGTCTGCATCCCCACTGGGCTCCAGGTGCTCGCAGTGCTCCCACCGCTGTTGGCTCCGCAAGCGCTTGCAGCCTGCGATCCGCAGAGCCCACGGCATTGCCGACAGGCGCTCCTCAGTTTGTGACTGTTTTTAAGATTACCTCATTTCTTAAATTGTTAAAAGTGATTCTGAAAAAGAAAGAAAATAAAAATAATTTTCCCTAGGGCACCTAGGTGTGTCATAGTCATACAAGACTCTGTGAGACGGGATGCTGACGGTTTTAAGGACATGAAAAGCACAGGTGTTGCAGAACATCTTTTTCCTTGATAGCACAGGGAGCAGAAGGGAGAGTGCCAATGTGTCTGTTGGTGATGGAGAGGGCTTGGTGGATGGAAAGCAGCTCCAACAGGCCCATCGCAGCTTCTTCACAAAGCACTGAACAGAGGTTGGAGCTGGTGAGATGTCATCACACTTCCACAGGGACACAAGTGGCACCTGCAAGCCCTGGGCAGATACGGGACATTTTCAAGCCATCTCTCTGTCTTCATATGATGGAAACCTGGCATGACAACCGTGCTGGTGTGCGTGCACTGCATCACCCAGGTCTGAATGCAGGACTCAAGCAAGCAATGATTTGCAAGATGGTTTGGGCATGCTGGGCTCTGCTGGTACTTGCAGAAAACCTGGCCAGCGGGGGTGGGCTGCAGCAAAGGAGCAGTGGGGACGGCAGGGGGCGTGGGTGGCCTGGGCCCCCACCAGTCTGGCTCCTGCTGTGCTAGGGGCCCAGCCCTTTGAGCAGGGCTGGGGCTGGGATGGTTGCTGACAAGTCTGGTGTTTGCCATGCTCCTGTTAAACCAGTGCAGTTTTTGCTGGAAAAGAGAGGCTGCATCTCATCCTGGTGGTTTTGCTGCTCAGTGATTAGTGGCGGAACGACCTGGATTCATTAAGGTATCGAAAGCTCTGGGTGAGGTTCTTGGTGTGTTTGGTCCTACAGTGGGCATTTATCATTGAGCAAGGTCTCTGAAATGACTTTTTTGTTTCCTTCTAATCACATTATAAAACAAAAACAAAAACCTCCAAAATTATCATGGGAAGTTTGTCTTAGGGGCTTGGTTTCCTTTAAGAAACTGGCTGGTGAAGGGCTGCTCCTCTTTCCCCTTGCTGGGGAGTGATTTGTCATGTTCCCACCACAGCTTCACTACAGGCTCTCTCATCCTCTGCTCAGTCACTCTGGTTTTGGTCACATTTGACACCATTTAACTTGCATCTGGGCTTTGAGGTGAAGGTTGGCAGCACTGGAAAGCCCAGGAGGTCTTTGCAAAAATGCTCTGTGCTCTTTTCTGAGAGCCCTGTGCTCTGACTCCTGCTTCTGATGGCAGGGGTGATGTGAAGAGTATGGATTCTCAGAAATTCCCAGTGTTGGACTATGTTCAAGTTTTAAAATGTTGCATTCGAGGCTTGTTTTGCAAACTAATGCCGTTTGAGTAAAAATAACTGCGAGTTTTGAGTAAAAGTAACTGCACCCCGAGGTGGGCTGCAGTTATCGGAACACAGATGTCTATAGGGTGCCGAGACCTCTCCAGCCAGCCACCAGCTCTGCTCTGTGAGGCTCTGGAAGACCTGTCTCGTGTCTGCCAGCTCAGGCAGCTGTGGCAGGGCATCTCCCCAGCCCCTGGATGTACATTTAGGTAGTGGTCTTCCCCATTTTCTGCTCAGCTGTGCCATTATGCTCATCCTCGTTCCTCCATGTGTCCTCTTGTGACGGTCTGCGGGTACCTTCCCATTGCCTAGTCCAGGGGAAGAGAGGTTGCATGTGCAATAAGAAATAAAATCCACAATATTTAACTGCATCCACGTTACAAAATAGCGAATCCTCCTGATGCATGCGTACCAGCCCTGGGAGAAGCAGCAGAGGGACGATGTGGTCCCAGCATTTCGCAGGCATGGGCTGCCCTTTAGCAGCCTGCAGCTCCTTCCGACCACTCTGGGGAGAAAGAACAGCTTTGTGAGACGTCTCCAAGCCTCCAGCCCCCTGTGGGTCACTTGGGTTAACTGAGGTCTTTAACAACTTCAGCAACCATGTTTATTTTGTGGGACTCACGTTAACCCCAGGGCATCGGTTGTGTGTGGCTGTGGCTGGAGTTGGGCCGGGATGTTTGGTGCCCACCGTAACGCACCACGTTCCCCTGGGTGGACACCAGCTCTGCTGCACCCGGTCCTCCTTCCTGGGCCAGACGCCTGCCTCCTGCATCCACCTCCCCCAGAGCTGTAACAGCCGTAAATCACGAGTGGTCACCGCAACCCCTTCCTTGTCCGTGCTGAGCCCTGGTAGCAGCCGGCACTGCCTTGGCAGCGGCTTCTGCTCCTGAGGAGCCCTGGGGCTGCGTGTCACCGCCGGCCGCCTGCTGCCCTCAACAGCTGCTGTGGTCGTTAGCACTTCATGTAAAACGCCCCATACAAACCCTCACAGTTCCTTCCCTTGGAAATCCTAGGGAAGCCCTAAAGAAAACCCTGTCTGCATGGCTTCTCTGTGCTGCAGCATCTGCACTGTTTCTTCTCCCAGCCCCTCTTGGGACATGGAAATTGCTGCTGTTCCCTTTATGAATTGCTTCTCCATGGGCCATTTGGCTGAGTTGAAATAACAGCTTGTTCCTGCTGTGCGAGGCCTCTCCCTCCTCTCTCCGGTGTCCCCACGCTCCCTCTGTCCTCCTTCTTTGTCCCCACACTCCCTCCATTCCTCTCCTCCCTCTTCCTGGTGTCCCCATGCTCTGGAGCTCTGCGTTTCCAGGGCTCCAGGGCAGGTCTGTCCTGGGGTGCCGTGGAGCTGGGGCCAATGAAGCCACCACCACCGGGGCTGGGAGAAGGAGGTGGGTGACCCATTCAGGGGGCAGCTTGGGGCTGCAGGTCCCCAGAGCCTGCACCGAGGCCACCTCCGCAGTGGGATCCGCGTGGGGGCTGGTGCTGAAACGTGTCAGAAAAATTGTGATTTCTCCTGCTCAGAGGCTAGAGGGAAAACATGGCCCCAAAAGCCAGGCAGGGTGGTAAGTGACACTGCATCCTGCCCGCTTGTCCCTTTTGGGCTGTCTAACATCTGGAAGCTGTGCAGAGAGCAATTTGGGCAGGATTCGCTTCCACAATTACACTTGCATTGCCTTGCGCTTAGAGCAAATCTTTCAATGCACGTATCTGAAAGCAATCCTCTTACACGAATAGCTTGCAATTGTACAACTTAATACAAATCACTGCAGTTTCCAGGACATGCTCTGGGTAAGGCGCAGACAGCCAGGGCCGGTCACTGCTGGGCTTCACCCGTCGGCAGGCGGCAGTGGAGGTGGCACTCTGGGCACACCGACATCGCCGGGGTGAAGTTCTTCATCTGCACAGGAGCTGCATGCCCAGCCTGAAGTGGCTGCTTTTAGATGTAAAGCTGACCGTCACCCTCTGGGATGCTCGCATGGGCTGGGGTTTGTGCGTTTTCCCCAGCACGATGTGTTGGTATGGGATGCGCTCAATGCACTCTGCAAAAATAGGGTTCATGGAATGGCTTGGGTTGGAAGGGACCTCAAAGATCACCTGGTTCCAACCCCTGCCATGGGCAGGGACACCACCCACTAGATCAGGTTGTCCAGGGGCTCATCTAAAATGGCCTTGAACACCTCCAGGGATGGGGCATCCACAGCCTCTCTGGGCAGCCTGTGCCAGTGCCTCACCTCCCTCTGAGTGAAAAATTTCCTCCTAACCTCTAATCTAAATCTCACCTCTTTCAGTTTAAAACCATTCCCCCTTGCCCTGTCATTATCTACCCAAGTAAAAAGTCCTTCTAAATGGGTCCTTTTTATAAGAACCCTTTAAGTATTGAAAGGCTGCAATAAGGTCTTCCCAGAGCCTCATCTTCTCCAAGCTGAACACCCCAGCTCTCTCATCCTTTCTTCACAGGAGCGGTGCTCCAGCCTTTTGATCATCTTTGTGGCCCTCCCCTGGACCAGCTCTAACAGTCCCACATCCTTCTGGTGCTGGGGGCTCCAGACCTGGATGCAGTACTCCAAGTGGGGCCTCAGGAGGGCAGAGCAGAGGGGCACAGTCCCCTCCCTCCCCTGCTGCCCACCCCTCTGGTGATGCAGCCCAGAACACAGTTGCCCTTCTGGGCTGCAAGTGCGTGGTGCTGGCTCATGCTGAGCTTCTCATCCACCAAAAGCCCCAAGTTCTTCTCTGCAGGGCTGCTCTGAGTTCTTCACCCGTCTGTCCTCATGTGTGGGATTGCCCCAGCCCAGGTGCAGCACCCTGCACTTGGACTTGTTGAACCTCCTCAGGTTCACGTGGGCCCACTTCTCCAGCCTGTCCAGGTCCCTTTGGATGGCATCCCTTCCTTCTGGTGTATTGGCTGCACCACTCAGCTTGGTGTCATCTGGAAACTTGCCGAGGGTGCACTCGATCCCACTGTCTATATCGTTGATAAAGGTACTAAACAGCACTGGTCCGAGGACAGACCCCTGAGGGACAACATTTGTCAGCGGCCTCCGCTTGGACACAGAGGCATTGACCACCACTCTCTGGGTGGTCTCTCTGGGGTCTGTAATTAAACACACTCCTTTCCTTTCTGCCAGAGATTCGTAAAATATCCTGATATGGGAAGATGTCTCCGAGGTCGCAGTTTCAGGATCAGCCCATCTTTTGCAGTTTTGCTGCCCTGTGGCTGTGATTAGTTCTGACCCAACCCATTTTCTGTAGCTGCCTGTCAGGCAGCAGCCACTGCACTGCCACCAGGGCACTGGTTGGGGGGTCCCCATCTTCCTCGCTGCCCCCAGGTGGCCCAGGAGCCTCCCAAGGGACTGACCTTGCTTTGGTTTTGGGGGATTTACCCAAATCCAGGGCACGATGTGCTTCAAGAGAAGAGGGTCTTACTGCTTCGACAGCCAACCTGGAGGCTCAGGAGGTTTGATCCTAAAGGCAAATTGGGCAAAATGGATTTTAACCACTTAAAGCCTGGAGCAGAGGGGCTGTGGCTGAGTTTTGGGGTCCGGGCACTGAGCCCTGTGCCCCAGCACCTCCTCCTGGTCCATCCCTTCCTGGCGTAGGCTGGCATCCCTCCTGGCTGCTGCTGCGCCCTGACTCACAGCGTGAGTCATGCGGTGGCTGCGTGTCGTTTCTTGAAGGGGATAAATCTATTTGTTTCCAAAAATCTCCAGCTGGAAAACATCCCCCAAACAGAGAATTGTCATCCATCAGCTTTGTCTTCATCTGGCTCCCATCCTAAATCATTTACGATGGCTAGAGCCACTATCGTGCCTTGAGGGGCGAGGCAAAAGACATCTGAATTAATTGAAGGAAGGGCATCTTTTTCATGTCATCAATTGCAAATTGAGTCGGGAGCTGGTGAAGGCTGCGTGCCCGGCGGGAGGGGCCCAGGCCCTGCAGCAGGACACGTGCTGCTCCAGCAGCTCGCTGCGAGGAAGGGGAGGGGGGGAAACTAAGCCTGGGGAAATATTTCAAGAAAGCCTTGGTTTTCTGGAGCTGACCCTTCCTGGAATTGGGAACCCACTGCTTCCTTCCCTCCTCCTCCCCAAACCCATCTCTGTCTCCATCCCACACCAGCTGGCAAGCCCAGATGCAGCAGGGGTGGAGGTGTCAGGGGTCTCATTTCCAGCAGCAATGGGACCTTCAGTGGAGGTGACACACAGGGAGAGCCCGCACCAGTTGTGACAAAAAATCCAGGCGGCAGCAGCATGGTTGAAGCCCATGAGAGCATTAAGGAGGAGCAATTTCATGTTTAAGTATCTCACCAACCCCTTCCCCGTCCCTGGTGCCTGCATCCCACCAACCCCATCCCCATGTCCCCATCCCAGCAGGGGCGTCCTTCAGCTTTCTGGAGCTGGGCCATCACACCGGGTTGTCTCCCCTGTGCTGAGACAAATCCTGTCCTCTGCCTTCATCCCAGGACAACCCTTCTTCGCTGTTATTTGGAAAGACTGAGGAAGACAAGGTCCTTGCACAGCGACCCCACGTTGTAAGCAATGCATAGGGTTCGCTCACGGGTCCTCCCAGAGGGGGTGCTGGGATGCTCTCCTATCCTAGGAGGTGCTGAAAAAACTTCCAGAAAGAAGGCGAAGGTGGCCACAACATGCTCAGCAGTGTTGGTACTGGGAAAGGAAAACTGGAGGTGCTCTGGGGCAGGAGAGAGGTGCAGGGTCTGTGCGCCCCAAATCACAGAGGGTAGAAGTTTTCTCTCAAATATTGGATGCCTGTGAGGTTATTTTTAAGTGGGAAACATTCTGGTCTCTTTTCTGAAATGCACTGGGCATCCTGCAGGGCTGCATCTTGGGCATTTGCAGGTGTGGTACCCACTGCCAGGAGCAAACAGCTGGCTGACATTGTGGCGTCAGCATAGTCTCCGGGGGGGGAAGCCCCAGGCCAGGCTGGGGCTGGGCTGGGACAGGCGGGGGCAGAGCTTGGGCTGGGCTGGGGAGGGGGGCACATCAGGGCCCTGGCAATGCAGAGGCAAATGCAGGGAGCAGTTTTATTTGGTCCCGTGATTGAAAGTGTCCTCTTGAGACACTGCTGTTCGCATCGCACTGGAAATACTTTGCTGTCACAGCAAGCTTTTTTATTATTTTTACTAATTCTTCTTTTTTAACAAAAGCTTGCCGTGCATTCTCTATGCTGTTCCATACCCCAGCTGTGACTCTCCTCGTGCTGCCTTCCATAGCTGGGTGACCACTACACGAAAATTTGGGGGGATGCAATAGAAAAGATTCCCCAAACTGCTTGTTTGGCACAATATTGTTGGCACAAGAGGCTTTGCTATGGCAGAAACAATCTCCAGCAGCTGATCTCTTGCCCCAGCTGCGGTGGGTCCAGGCTTCCAAACAAACTCCATAAAGCTCAGACCTTGTTTTCCAGGAAATTTGCATCTCCCAAGAGATATTACTACATTTTTTGTTGCTTTATTTTCTCCTGCACTTTTCTGCACCTTTTTATTTTTAAAGAAAAAAAGTAAAAAGGTGTATTTTTTTGTTTTTTAAACAATCTCTTTTTTTGAATGAGGAAGGAAACTTCTCAAGGCGTTCACAACCTAAAAATAAATGTTCGAACTGGAAGATAGCCTGCAACTGTTCTTTCCTCATGGGTGGTGTCTGCTTTGCCGATCCGGTGTTTTCAGGCCTCCCCATGCCCTTTCAGGGCCCACTGGGTTGGATGGATGGGGGCGGCTGCTCCCCATCACACCACAGCTGGCGGCATCTTCGAGTGCAACTTTCTGAACCCAAACCCTGCTTTTCAGGTTAGATCAAAATCAAGGAGAAAGCTCGCAAGGAATCACTGCAATCATTACAACAAAACAGAACAAAACCCCTTGAAAATATTCAGAATGTCAACAAATGTCAACACTCACTTGAAAAAAAAAAAAAATGTGGTTAACTGCTGAAATCCCCCATTTTTATTTATTTATTTATTTATTTCCTGTGATGGAGCCAGCTGTGCTGTGGGTTACTCCAGAATTCGCTCTCACCCCTGCTACCCAAAGCATCAGCTGGTTCAGCTCCCGAATCCAGTTGAGGACACGTCCCTTGTTTCCAGGGCGGCTTCAAAGCCCTTGTGTGCCCCTGAGGGGTGGCCATGGGGGATAAGGGGGGCATCTCCTTGCCCCCACAAACCCCTGCACCCACCGCCTCTGCCTTGCCACTGTTGCCCACGCTTTTCCTACGGCTGGGAGTTTTGGGGATGCTGCTGCTGACATAACCCTCGCTGCTGGGGCAGCCACCTGGGAGCTTAACCCGCTGCTGCCTTGCTGGATTTCCTCCTCTTTGCCAGGGGCTCAGATGAGATCAGCTGTTTAAATCATTTTAGCGCTAAATATGTGTTATTTGGAAAACAGAGAGAAGCATCAAAGCCGTGAATAATTAGCTGTTAAATGCTGCCTTCGCTTGTGGTGTATCGCCCCAGGAAATGTGAAGCTGCTTGTCAAATTATCCGCAGCAGCCTGAGTTGCTGATCTGTCATCCCCAAGCCTGCTTCATGCTGCTATTTCTACTTCTTGTCTCCAAAAGCCAAAAAGCCAACAGGGCTGGGGGTCAGAGACCCCACAGGGGTGTTGACATGGAGCTGCTGGCATTGGCATCACAGGTTCTCTCTGGTTCCTGCCTTCCCTTCCTGAATACCCAATACAAAACACGTCCCTGTGCTTATTCTCAGTTTTACTTCCCCACTTCTTGTAGCTGTTATTCCCTCCCCAGCTGTGTTTGGCAGCCCTCGGGGACAGGGTGTCCTGGGAGGCTGCAGCCTCGGCAGTTCCTGGGGTGCTCCTGCCTGACCCCTGCGGCACCCGCCCAGCGAGGGGACAGTAACATGCTGCTGTGCGACCCATCCTGTCCTGCTGGCAGCAGGTTTAGGGCTTTCAGACAATGTCCAGTGTTGGTTTGTTCTCAGTGAATGTGATCAGGCAGGCAGCTGATGCCACACAGTCTGAAACAGGAGCCAGAGACAGGTGAGGGTACAACTGCCCATGTGGTATCGAGGCTGTCCCAAAAAAAAGTGAAATAAACCCACTGGAGATTTTAAAAAATAAAAAAGGGAGGTCATGTATCATTTAAAGGAGAACCTGCAAGTCCTTTTTAACGTGAAATAGGCTAATTTATACAAAGAGAACTAGTTGTGGTTTACAGCTTCTAGTTGCCCTTTTGGGTCACATTTTTGGCCTCAGATTCCACCTCCTGATAACACAGCAGGGACCCTCCTTGAACGCTGACCATGAATCTTTGTTTTGACTCAAGAGCTTCTCCTGGAGGACCCCCATAGGCGTTTGTCCTGGCAGCAGCACCCGGATGAGCATCACCGGGGGTTCTTGCACGGCTCTTCCAGCCTCCAGCACCCCCCACCATCTCCCCATGACTGCAAGCCAGAGAAGTGAATTCCCAGGTTTTTGAGACCTGGCGTTGAACTTGTGGCACTCATGGTGTTTGGCGTATTTCAGCACAATGTGAGGTACATGGTGGGTTTTCTTGTGTGCTTCTTTTCCTCCCTAGCAGCCTACCCCATGAACAACACAACGCGTCGTCCCTGTATTATAGAAATCCAGTCTCCGGAGTTATTTAGGAGTTAAAAATAAATAAATAAAAAATGGTGAGCTTTGCAGGCAGGGGCTGAGGCTGCAAAACGAGGAGGGCTGTGTTGGACTGGGGCATTAGCATTTTACTAATAAAAAATTGCTCATTGGTGACAAGCTTACGACATTAGAAGAAAAGCTGCTCTGAGCTCTGCTGGGCTTACACAGATAGTGCCCAAATAGCTAATTTTGATTCCTAAAGTCTGTTCAGAACAAAGCATTTTGGTTTCTTTAAACAAATAAGCCATGAAAGCTGCTAAACACCTTGGAGAATGAGCAGTGAGAAATCCAGGCCATGAAAACACATTAATAGCCAAGTTTATACCCAGCAGTTTCAAGGCCTGCTCGGAGGGATGGGCTGGGGCTGGGCTTTGCTCTTGGCGCTCTCTATTCCATTAGAGTCCCTGGGGCTGTGGGGCAGAAATGTCCCTGTCCCGTGTGAGCTGTCAGCTGCCAGCCAGGCTGCCATGAACCTGCAGCTTCTCCAAGGGCCGCAGATACTGACTTGGGAATTGAGAAAATGTGTGCAGATCAATATTGTCACCTCCTCTGCTCAGGCACCGTGCGTCACTCAGAGAGCATCGCCGCCTTCCCTCTGACATGTTTTGGGTGTTTCTAAAATGTCAGTGGCAAAAGTTGGATGCTCAAAATCTCTTTAATCTCTCTGTGCTTGGGGCAAAGCCCTCCCTGAGACGGGGACCACTGTGTCCTCAGGCTTCCCTGGCCCTGGAGCTCCCTGCAAAGTGGGCTGTGGCTGGAGAGCAGATGGGGACACCACGTCTTTCCCTCCCCACTCTTTGAGTCTGCCCAAAGGAGGACCAGACAGGTCCCACCAGCCTTGGTGAAAGGTTAATGTGAGTTTAAAAACAAGGATGTGGGTTTTCAACATTTAGAAAGCAGAAAATTGACAAAACGGAAAAAGGATAATCCCTGCTGCTGGGTTTCCAGGCCATAATTCTGCACTGATCCTGGGCATGCGTAAAGACAGCAAGGTCCATCTGCCTGCTGTTTTAGAAGGGAGAAGGTGAAGGCAGCAAACAGGAGCTGGGTCCCACCACTCTCCCTTGCTGTGACACCCTGCTGCAGGACTGGGCTTCCTCGGGTGAGCTGGGCTGGTTAGAGTCCTGCTGCAGCTTGAGAACAACTTATCTCTACGTTTTTCTTTCTTTATGTTTTTCTGTTTATTTATTTATTTATTTATTTTATTCCTGAAGGTTTCAGGAAGGCTCACACCAGGAACACCCGCAGGGGTGGTGAGGGAAGCATGGCTGGGAAGCATCGCGTTTGGGGCTCCTACAGCACCACGCATGGGAGACTCGTGCTTACCTAAAACTTTAGCATTGCAAACTCCCATAATTGGTTTGTAACATCAAATCCACAGGAGCAGATGTGCTTATAGGTGGTTGCAGTGTGTTTGCTGCTTCCCCAGCAGCTCCTTGAGGCCCCTTCAGGCACGGAGCTGGCAGCACCACACATCCGTCTCCATCTGCCTTCATGCGCTGCATACAATTTGGACGTTTCGAGCAGCAAAACCCACTTGGATCCTACAGTTATTTTCACATAGGGTCCACTTTCTGCAACTTGTGCTCTCCCAAGCATGTGTTATCAGGCATACCCCACACCCATGAAAGCCACTCCACTAAGTGGAATCTGCAGCGTGGCAGGCAATGGGCTCTGGAGGAGGAAAACCAGCTGCAGGTGATTTCTCTACAGGTGGACCTGGTTTGCTGTAAGGAGGGAAGGGGAGGGCTTGGAAAGGTTATAGAAGCCACTGGGGCTGCCCAGAAGGAAGGAAGGAGGTTGTTTTCAGCTTCTAAGGTGGTCTAGTGAGCATGGGAGTTGTGATGCTGAAGGATAGTTGTGGATGGTGCCTGTGGTGAGTTTGGCAGCCTGGTGGGAGCAGGGATGGGGGTGTGCTGCCTCAGGTGGGCTGTGCAGGTGGGTTTAGCAGTGAATGCAGCTGAGGGAGCTCTTGGCTGTGTTCTGGGGGATGTGTGAGCCCAGGGCTGCCAGCAACTCTTCCCTTGTTCTGGTGCTGTACAGTGTTAGCAAAATTCTTCCTATAATAGAAATACAGGAAATAAAATAAAAGGGAGGTGTGTGGGGGACACTACTGGGTTCCCTTCTTAATCTGCTCAGGCCTCTCAGAGGCCCCAAAAAAATGTCCCCAGAGACTTCTGCATCCTGGCTGGGCAAAGCCTCTGCTTTAGGAGATGCCGGTGGATGCAGGCAGAGCTCCCCCTTCCCAGCAGCAGTACCCAGCCTCCAGGCTCTTTGCTGCTGGTTCGTCACTGCACTGGAGTGATTGAGCTGGCAGGGGTTGAAAGAGGGACTTTAGCTGCATGTGGTTCACGGGTGGATAAAACCAGCCTTTAATTCAGGTTCTGTTGGGGCATCCCACAGCCTGTTGGGAAACCCTGCATGGAGCAGGGTCCTGGGTGTGCTGCTCGGAGCACTGTGGGCTGAAGGGAAGAGAGTGTTACAGCTCCAGAATCCCCTCTCACCAAATCCTTCCTCTTCCTGCATTAAAGCCTGGCATGCTGTGTGCTGGGGGGCATCTGCACTCTGAGGTGGGTTGGCTGGAGCTGCCAGACACAGGCTCTGCCTCCCAAGAAAAGTCAAACTCTAGAGGGATATTGCTCTCAAGCTCTCATTCAGCCCTCACAGCCTGGCACTGCTCCATCTCATCCTGATGGTCCTCCCCCTGCCTGAATTAGGTGCTCATGCTCCTCTCACCTGTACGAGTGTGATGCCAATGGTGGGTTTGGGGGGTTTTGTCCTGGGGGTGAGCAATAACCCCTACCCTGAGGCCTGGTAGGGTAGGGGTGCTGCCTGCCCCCAGTGATGCTTTGGCCAGCCTGGGGCAGTGGGGGCTCTGGGGACTCTTTGCCCTGTCCCCTTGACACAGGCAGCGACTGGGCACAGGGCTGAGAGCTGCTCTGACAAGCACAGGAAGGGCCCCTGCACTAAACTGACAGCTCTTGCAAAACCTGGCCCAAATTCTGTGTCTGGCAACACATCAGTGCTGGCAATACTTTCAGTGGGGGGAAAAAAAAGAGGAGGCAAAATTGCCAATATTTGTATTAAAAGCTAGAGTTTTAGACAATAATTTGTAGGTGAATGTTTCTTTTCTAACTTCTGTCTGGCCAGCCTGTCTCAGGTATTTATTTCCTGGCTATTACTGTAATAACCAAGTGCATCAAAACGATGATTGTTCATAATTGTAATCCTGTGAAGCTTCACTAAAAAACAAATGAGCTCTGTACAGCCAGCTGTGTCTTTATGAAGTGGTCTTGGATGGGTTTATTTAAAGCCGTTTTTCACATAACTTTTATAGCCGACCTCTTCAGAGCGAGGACGCGTCAGTAGATTTTATATTGGCACTGGCAGCTGCTACCAGGCACCCAGTCTGACCCCGTGGGGCACTGGGCTGCTGTTGGAGGAGGCTTCGTGTGTCCCACTGATGGGAACAGAGCAGAGAGCAATGGGGCAGGGGTCCCTCAATTGCAGTTGAATTTGCAGGTTAATTTGAGCATCGGTTTTGTTGTGAAGGGGGTGGGAAGTGTATGTTTGCCAGATCCATGATGGACTGAGTCCTGTGCCATACCCAAGTTCACCAGTTCAGTGGGTATTCATTCTTTGGTTATGTTTCTCCTCCGTTTTCTCTTTCCTCCTCCAAGATTAATTGGTGAACACAGGGAACATCCAGGCCCTTTTGAAGGATCCTTGCAAAGCTCTGATCTCTTCAAAGCCACTGTTTGAAGTCTGCTTTAAAGATGCTGTGCAGGTTTCCTGATGCAGCCTGTCACAGGTGGATGTCTGTGCAGTTCTGCAGGGGTCTCTGCTGCAGGAAGGGGAGCTGGGGGTGCTGGCTAAGGCATGAGCCAAGCCATCGCCTTGTGTTATGTCTGTTAACCCAAGAAAAATAAAAGGAGCCTGAACCTGGCACCAAATCTTTGTTCATCCCCAGAAGATGAACTCTGTAAATCATTTTGGCCTTGGAAAGCCTCCCTGGGAGATCTGGATGTTCATAGGGTGGACTGGGCTCCCAGGAGTGCAGGGAGCCTTGGAGGACCACAAGGAAAAGGTGCCAGGCAGTGGTCACCACTCATATTTTGCCCTCGTATCCCACTCCCAGACTGCTTGAGGCCAGCAGGGACCTCTGGGTCCTTCAGGGCCAACCCTGCTCCAGCAGGTCCACCCAGAGCAGGGTGCCCAGGGCCACCTCCAGGTGGCTTTTGAAGATCCCCAAGGAGAAGACTCCAGCACCTCTCTGTGCAGCCTGTGCCAGTGCTCGGTCACTGCACAGCACACGAGTGCTGCCTGGTGCCCAGAGGGAGCCTCCTGTGCCCGTCTGTGCCCACTGCCTCTGGTCCTGGCACTGGGCACCACCGAGAGGAGCCTGGCATCGACTTTGCCCCTTCCTGTCAGGTACTGATGGACATTGAGGTCCCCCTGAGCCTCTCCTTGTAGGAGAGGTGTTCCTGTCCCTTCAGCATCTTCATGGCCCAAATGCCTCTCTGCTGCCTAGTTTGCAGCAGAAGGAGGAGAAGGGAAGGGGCTCTGCAGAGGATGCCTGCACGAGGGCTGTTGGTGCCATGGCAGAGGATGTGACTGCAGGGCTGGGGCTCAGCATTTTGGGGAAAATTTGGGGTTTCCTTACAGATCCATGGAGCATTTACAAAGCTCCTGGTGCTCACTGTCCCTGTTGCAGGTTCAGCACTGCTGTGATGCCACAGTGCAGGCTTGTGACCAGAGAGCACCGGTGTGCTCCTTTCTTGGCTGTGATGTGGAGTGCACCACTGAGCAGCACGTCCCTTATTGAAAGCCCCACAGTGACAGATGCAAACATTTGCCGTTCATGATCTGAATCCCACAAAGAACAGCTACCAGCAGTGTAAATGATTTTCTTGCTCTCTTAACAATTTTATAGCCTCAGATCCTAAATCTTGGCCCATGGATGAAGGATTGGTTTTGCAGGAGCACCTACAGCGATGAACTGCTCGACGTGTATACCAAATTTCAAACTGACTTAAGCTGTTCACTTTGTACATAAATGCTGAAATCACATTAAATGTCCTCATTCTGCCTCCATCGTCAGAGGGTTTTAAGATACACTTGGGTAAAGCCCTGAGCAACCTGGTCTGACCCCATGGCTGACCATGTTTGAGGGGAAGATTGGGCTGGAAACCTCTGCAGGTCCCTACCAACCCCAAGTATCTGATGACCAAGGGCAGGGTTTTGATGTGTGTCATCCAAAGCAACCACCTCTGGTACTGAGCCCTCCAGTTCCCCCACAGCCAGGATTTGGCACTGGTTTGGCTCCTCGTGTTGGGACATAACGGGGGGCATCACACGTCCTTCCTGCATCCTTCTGCAGCAAGGGCAAAGCAGGCTCTGCTTCTTGCACCATAGAGCCACCAGAAAAAAAATCTCATTTTTTCCCCATCATCTTGGTTGGCTTAGGGTGAACTGGGAGGGAGGTGTTCTTTTTTTGAACCATTATCAAAAATCAATCTTTTTCCAATTATTTCTATATTTAATCAGCAAATATCCAATTATATAGGGATAAAGAAATTATGTCTCCCTCAGCAAACCTACTTTCCTTTTTCCCTAAGGAGAGGAGAGGTCTTCCCTCAGGATTATGTGATTAAATAGAGTTTTAGAGGAGAAATCTTGCTTTGTTACTTGCTTAATCTCAAATCCTCTCAGAAGTGAACTGTACTTTACAGATGCTGAGCAAGGGATCTGCGGGCTGATCACCTGCCTGGCTTGGGCTCGACTGCCTGGATGCAGATGTGAGCCTCAGCCTGGATCGGCCCTCGGCAAAGGGTCTCTGAGCAGTCCTGGCTTCCTTCCCTACAGCTGCTCAGCCCTGCCTTTCTCCCGAGATCCACTTGAAGCAGCAGGATGGGTCATCCCTCCTTCAGTGGGGTTTTGAGCCTCATGTGGAGCCCAAAGGCATCGCCTCCAAGACGTGCCCAAGCATTTCAGATGTATGAGGGCTGTTGGAAATACAATTAGACACACTTTGCCTTTGGAAGGAAGAGTGAGGTGTATCTCTGTGTTTTTCTCCATCACTCCTGGTCCTTTCCTCAGCCTCTTATTGCATCTGAAATGTTGTCACATAGGGATGGAGAAAAACATCAGTTTCTGGGCACTGTGGATGTGGTCTTGGTTTATGAAATCCAAAGTAAAGGGGGGTCCCCATTGTGTTTGGTGCGAGCATCATTCTTTAGAGGGTTGAAAAGCTCTAGAAGTATTTTTTTCCCCAATGCTCACCCTAAAAGAGCAGAGCTGCTAACAGAGGCAGTCATGGCTCGTTGGAGGAAAGGAGCAGCACGTGCCGCTGGGGGCAGATGCAGCAGGCTGGGGCTGGAGGAGGCAGGACCCCCTCACCCCTGGAAGTGCAGGCTCCTGCAGCCTACAGGCACTGCTGCTCGTGGTGTGAGCAGCACAGAGATGCTCCCGTCCTGCGATGGACATGGGGAAACAGCTGGAACAATGGCTCTGTACAGCTCTGCAAACCAAAATGGGGTTTGCAGCAGCTGAGGTGAGTAGAGGACACATCAGTGATGAGGCAGTGCTGCTTTCCTCAAAAACAATCCCTAATGTTTTGGGCTGACCTAGCTGAAGCTACCCAGCTGCCACACCAGAACGTGCCTTCAGGCAGGAAAAAGACATGAACTTGGAAAAATGTTCATACCTGCCTTATATATGTATCTACTAGCTCTAAAAGACCTACTGACTTACTCCAACAAGCCCTCTGAGCTATTGGAAGGCAGCAGAGAGAGGAATCCACTGCATTAATTTGTTCAGTACAGGTAAAAAGCGTCTGAAAAGCTGTCACGTCTCCCCAGCAATAGCTTGGCATGCTCTGCCTCTAAAATGTTATGTGCACTCATGGCTGGATGACAAAAGCACTGAGAAGCACTACTCCTGTGTGCTCGGCTGGGGAGAGCAGCACCCGGGCTGGGCACGGGGCCGTGCCTGGGGCAAGGAGGGGGCAGCAGCTCTGTCTCCTCCTCTCACCAGTAAGAAGCCAAATTCCCCCATGTGAGCTCTCCCAGTGCCTGGTGGTACTTTCTCCAAAGCTTTTACCATTTTAACTGCTGCCAGAAATGGGAGATGGGACTCTTACAGGCTTCTGTAGCTGATAAGAAATCTGAGGAGTTTCACAAAGGTACTGGAAAGCCCTTACCAAGATTTTAGCTCTGTGCTTGCGTTTGTCTTTCAGTTGACGTTACCCAAGACTGTCATCTTTGTTCAGAAGAAAGCTCCTTTGGTGAATTTGAGGGAGTGTTTTGGTGTGTTGAGCTGTCAGCTGTAACGCAACAAGCGTGGCAGATGCCACTAAAGAAGGACTTGGGTTTTCTGGCAAATCTTCACTGCAGATTTAAATGGGAGCACAGGGAAAAGAGAGGAGAGGGACTGAGCTACCCCAGAGCCATGCCCAGGTGTTGGCTGATCCCCAGCCAAGAACTGGCAAACAGCTGAGAGTTGCAATAGGAATACCCAAGGTGGAAACATCAGCACCTGCTGTGACACACTGCTGCAGAGGGCATGCCGGCACTTAACACCCTTGTGTTGTCCTGTGCCCTTCCATTACCTACACATTAGTGCTGGCAGACACCACTAAGCAGTGGTTCATCCCTCCGAATGGTGCCATGGGGCCAGACTGTGGTCGTTAAAGCCACGTGGATACTTCCCAAGTCTTTTTGAAAGGTGCATTGAGGCTGCTTTCATTCCCTCTGCTCTTCTGCCTCTGTGATGTTCCCTGCAAGGCTGCGGGCAGCAGCAGAGATGGAAAAGTGTGTGTGTGTGAGTGCAAATCAAGGCAGGAGGAGAGAAAGGAGTTGAACGAGATGTGCACGTCCCTGAAGTCTGTGCTAAAAGAAGGCAGTAAGCTGGGATGAATGATGCATAAGATAAAAAGCCTGGGGAGAGAGAGGAGGGGAAAAGAAAGATGTACAAAAGGGGACAAAGAGAGAAAAGAGGAAGAGCCATAAAGGCAGGGATGTCATTCAATAGGGCATGTTTCATGTTTGCAAGAAAAAAAAAAATCCCCAGTACACAGCTAAAAATCTCACGACAAAATTAAAGTGAGCCTCAGGGAACATCTTGGTGGTGGTGGGGAGTGGTGTGAGGGTCCTTGCTGCTGTTTGCAGTGGTTTTGCATGTACCAGAGTGAGCAGCGGCTCTGAGCTCCACATGGGCTCCCCTGCCCCTGAAACATGCCAAGCCCACCCTCATTTAAATGGTATTGAGCTGTGACTGTGGGAAGAGAGAGGCAAGCAGAGGTAACCATGTGCCCTAAAGCTCTCAAGAACTGCTAAATTGAAAATGCTTAATTATTATCAGTAGCTGATGATGTGTGTGTGTGTAATGCAGAAACCAGTGCAGAATCAGGGCTTGGGGAAGGGCTCTCCAAGTCACTTCTCCTGGAAGGCCATGCATAAGCAGGATGTAGGTGGATGAATGTAAGGGGAAGCAGATCACAAGGCAGAGCAGGTATCTGGAAGAGAGTGGTGTGCACCCAAAAGTGAGACAAAAGCAGGGGTGGGGGTGGCTGCACACAGGTCATAGCACACAGTGTGGCATGGGGCTGGTTTTGCTCTGGAGCAATGGGCTTAATTGCTTCCTCCCTCTGGTTCTGGCTTAATGAAAAGCCAGGCCAGAGGGAGGAGAGATGAGAGCTGTGCCCTGGACCCAGGGGAAGAGATGGCAGCCAAGGGGAGGAGACGGAGAAGCAGTGGCTCTCCTTCCACAGCACACAGAGATACTCAGTTTAGAGGGATGTCTGGAGATGAGGCTGTAAATCTGGCGTGCATTGCAAGCAGAAGTGAGCACAGCACGTTCATCACATACCTCACCATGGTGCAGTAGCTATTCTGCCATCACTGGCACTTCCCCTACTGCTCATGCTGATGTTTGCCATCTCCAAAGGGCTGATGCAGCTCCTGCAGTGTTCTCAGCAAAGACCCCGTGGGTGGAGGCTGGGAAGGTTCCTGTGGCTCCTGCTGCAGGTGGGACAGCAGGGCCTGCTCACACCATCCAGTTTGCTTGGGCAGCTGTGCCCCAGTGCCCTGCAGCTGAGGGAATGGCCCCAAAGAAGCCTTGCTATGAAATTTTAAAACCCTTATACCAGTTTTATGCAGCTGACATTAACTCTCACTGGTCATCCTTGATTTATTCTGCTGATGTTAAGCCTGTAATGCTAAAACCAGGCTTTGGGAGAAAGATCTTTTCTTCCAGTGATGATGTGTGAGCTGGGCAGAGAGATAACCACTGCAGTAACAGTGTCTGCTTTCTTTCTCCTTCCTCACCACCCATCTAAGCTTCCCCAGACTCCTCTGACAGTGATTTCCCCTTGGCAGCAGCTGCATAATTCCTTGTGTGGGGTGGATGGTGCCCAGCATTTGCCATCAGAGCATTTCCCTAACCTGGGAGACTTGCTTTGCAGCACGGTATCTGTGGGTCCTGCTCCCTCCATGACCTTCATGCCTGGGTCTGCGTTTTGGAGGTGAGAAGGTGGGGATGTGCTTGGAAACATGAACACACTTCCCAGGCCTGGTCCCCACCAGCCTTTTGCCAGTGGGTGGGGAGGAAGAACCTACTCCACTGCCTTGTGCATGTTTTCAGACAGCCAAGGGCAGCTTTCTCCTTCCTCACCCGTGTGCTCCCATGCCAGGACCAGGCCCTGGGGCTGGGTTGAGGCTGGATTATGTTGGCCAAGCGTTCATGTCCTGGTTTGCACATCCCAGGCTGCGCTCATCCCCTCCTGCCTGCTCTCTGCATGGCTCTGCTCCACCGCCTGTCTTCTCTTGGCTGTAAATATTAACGATGTGAGTTAAGTGGTGTTAAGAGGATGCATTAATTATTAAGTAGTTCCTCAGCAGGCTTTTTCTCCAGGAAAGGACTGTGGCATTGAGCATCTCTACCTTTATTTTGTGGAAGCTGTCTGTGTGCACTTAATTTTCTGGGAGCTCTGGTAGTCTTTGTGAAGCAGGTGAGCTTTCACTCGGCATATGTTTGGGGTACCAGAACATGTTCTGCAGAAATTTATAACACGAAAATTGTGCTCACCCCGAGACCCAGGTCCAAAATGCAGACAGGCAGCACTGGTGGCTTGGCCGGAGCCTCCCCTTCAATATGACCTGTAATCCTTGATTAAAAGTATGAAGTTCCTTCTGACAATGCTCACAATCCCTTCAACTTTGGCTTTGCAGTGGTCTCAAAGCTCAACTTTGCGGAGAGTTTCAGGAGCTGTGTATTATCTGGTGAAGTAGCACTTCAGTTAATGTCACAGGAAAACTTCAACAAAAAACAGCCACAGAAAGGGGATGGTGAGGAAAAAAAAAATTGAATTGTTTATCATTTGTAATTCTGAAAGAAAGAGTCAAGCTTAATCCCTGCATTTCATTCTTCACACTGCAATTTGGTAAATACCAGCAGTTTTGGAAAGTTCACATTTTTCTGTATCTTTATTTGGAGAGGAAAAAAAAAAAAAAAAAAAAAGCTGGTGTCCCTTTGTGTCCTCTGCTTCAGTTCTTTGTGAAAAACACATTAAACCTAGAAAGGTCAGATTTTCAAAGGCGTATGGTGCACACTCTGCATGTTGATCATCTGGCCGTGAGCTTACCGCTGGAGGCTGGGGGCACTGCTTGCAGTGCTGAGGTTTATTTTGGTGGGAGCAGAGATCTCCAGGAACCCTGCCCATCGGTGCCTGCTGCCATCTTTGCCATAAGTCCAAGAGGCAAAATGTCTATGGCCCTGTGTGTAGAGGCTGCCTGCAGCTCCTAAGAAATATTTTATTTTTCAGGAAGAACCTGCCCTTCTGGGAAACCCATGCAGCTGAACCCATAATTCTGCAAAATCTGTCTTTCGATGTTCACACAGCAGTAGCAACTGAGTCGATGTCCACAGATGTGTCCAGAGGTCTGAAGGTCCAAAAACTAACTTTGTGGAGTCCTCTGCCTTGCCATCAGCCCAGCCAGTGTAGAGGAGCTGAGCTGATAGCCTCATGTTGACCTGTCCCTCAGCATCACTTCAATAAGCTTAGAAGACCTTTGCTGATAACCTCGCTTTGGCATATTCTCTGAAATCCAACCAAAGAAACAGAGAGGAAAAAGTCTGGTATAGTCTGAGATTTCTAAAAAAGATGGTTTACTGGTAGCGAAGGGTGGAAATTTATTCTGGGTAAAGAAGTGCAGACACCTTACCCTGAGCAGCTGGGACTCCACAGCACCATGTGGGGATGTATTAAGACAAGAGGAAATGGCCTGAAGTTGTGGCAAGGAAGGTTTAGGTTGGATATCAGGAAAAACTTCTGCACTGAAAGGGTTGTGAAGCATTGGAATAAGCTGCCCAGAAAGTGGTTGAGTCACCATTCCCAGAGGTCTTCAAAAAAAAAGAGTAGATGTAGAGCTTGGTGACATGGTTTAATGGTGGACTTGGCAGTGCTACATTAAAGGTTGGACTAGATGATCTTAGAGGCCTTTTCCATCTTAAACAATTCTATTTCCAAACACAGACAATGGTTTGGGGACTGCTTGATATTTACTTCATCTCCTACCAAAGATCTCTTACACACATACAAAAGAACAATTAAGCAAAAGCAAGAAAAGAGGTACTTTGGAAGTACTTAGTGTCACGTTTGAACTCAGCTTGGAAGAAAACTTGTTCTGATGTGAACTTCTCCAGCCCCACAGCATCCCACCAGCCCTTGCAAGTGGACGAAAGCCAGATGCTGTTGTGAGACATACAGCTTCAGTCAGGGCTGAGTCCTTCCAGCCCGATCTAGAAGGGTGTAAAGGAGCTGGGAAGAACAAATCCCACCAATAAATAGCCTCCCACCAACACGCAGATGTTCTTTGCAGGGTGGTTTGTAATCCTCTGTCAATGCCACTGGTGGTGGTGAGGTAGGGAGGGTGACAGCTATGTCGTTAGTGCCCTTGGGAAGTGCCATCCAACATCTCCATGCCTCAGATTTCTTGTGGCAGTTGTAAACCTGCTGGCATAACCCTGACACGCAGACCACAGCGACTGCCGCTGCCTGGAAACAGGAGGAGGAAAAATCCCACAGGAGAAGAAATTGCGCTGTGTGATCCTTAAAATACAATGAGGTGCTCTTCTCCCCTGCATTGTGAAGTGCCTTGATATTACTAGTGAGGATATGATTACAAATGGCAGTGATTCTTAGTAGAGACCTTCGTTGTGAAGTCTGTGCGTTTCTCCACCTGGCCCTTGGCCAGCACTCCGTTTGCTTTCCTTTTTAGCACCTTGTGCTGTAAACCTGTTGTTCCCATAATGGCTGCAAACTTTTTTTGACATAGGTGTGTTGAGACCCAGACCTTTGGTCTCATGTCTCTGCTGTGAGTTTTTCTCCTTGCCCTTATGTCAAGCATGCCCAGACCCCGGGCTGTGTGCTTCAGGTGGAAGGAAAAGCTGGAGTGAGGTAAGGCACACTAGGGTGACCTTTCCTCCGTGACTGTGGACATCCCTGCTGCCCAGGTTGGCATTGCAAAGCCTGCAGCTGGCTTGTAGTATCTTCTGAGGCCAAGGGGGCTGGTTTTAATGACCCAGCAGGAGCAGCTTCTTCAGGCAGCTCAAGGGGAGAGCTTCCATCAGCCCCAGATGTGCTGGTTAATGAGCATAATCTGGATATGAGGTGGGAAGGATCTCTGTGGTCCCCAAGAAAAAGACCAGCAAGCCTGAAGAGCAACAGAGTGCAGAATATGAAGTTAAGACATGCAGATGTTTTTGTAGTACCTTAAGAGACAAGAAATCCCCAGGCATCTCCCCCTCATGACACCTGGGGCCTCAGTGGATGCCCTGACTTTGGGAGAAGTTGAAGGGGCAGGTTCACTTCACTCTTGGCGCTGCCCCCAAGGTGAGCCCAGGGGAAGTCTGCTGTGAAAGTGTGTAACTGGGCACGGATCCATGGAAATCCTCCCTGGTGCCCCTCCAGGTTCCAGGAATTTCCAGCTCAGGAGCCAACTGCACCAGAAAACTTTCCATGTGTGCACAGTGCAATCCAATGCATTTATTCTCTGCAAACTTGCTCAGCCTCCCTTGAAATGAGTCAAATTTTAGCAGCATTTTGTTGGAAGCTGGGGTTGGTGGCACTGATGAGCAGCATCACCAAATTTCACTGCTTCTTCCACTGACTTGTTCCACATTTATTCCCATTAAAGCATGGGACCCTTTTGCACTGAACGCTCTCCCACATCAAATACCTGCACCAGGACCCCATGTGCATAGGAACACCTTAATCCCTACCTCTGCTTTCTCAGTGCCAGTGAGAATGGGGGCGGCGGGGGGCGGGAAGGCAGTTTTTGAAGTGAAAGGCCTTTCCAAAGGGACTGAAAGGGGGAAGGAAGCTCAGCTTTGGGTCTGTGTGACACTGGTCCTGCTGTTAGCATCCTATGAAAGCACAGAATAATTCCCAGTGACTGTATGTGGTGGTGAGTAAGAAGCAAAATAACACATCTGCTGTTCGTGGGATTGAGGCCTGAACCTGAGAAATCCTGAGCATCCCCAGGGTGAGAAGTATTCAATACCTTCCTCACTGATGCTACCAGCTGAAACCAACCTGCACCAGGGATGAAGCTGCAGTCCCCTGCACCTTTTCCTGGCACCTTCCCAGCTTTCTGCTGTGGGCTTTGAAGCTCACAAAAACACGTCAGTGTTACAGAGGGTCTCCTAAATGGATACAAACCATTTTTTTCTCCCTATGGAAGCCTTCCAGTTTTGCAACACTGAAAGTCTTTGTTGGATTACAGTATTTCCTTGTGCATTGTGTTTTCAGTTATTACTTCAATTATTTTACTTCCTCTGCAATTTACTTTCATATTTTATTCTATAATGGTCTTGCTGTGCCTAAGGATCTTTTCAACTCTAATAATAATCGTAGCAGTAATAATATAAATCATCTTGGTGCTACCTGCATAGCAGGTAAAGATGCAGTTTGTATCTTTAATAACAGAGCTACACGGATCAAATGGGGTGTTTTGACATCTTTTCCTTTTACTTCTCAAAGGAGAATTGCCAGGTATATCTGCCATTCCCAAATACATGCCAACCCAGGTAATTCAGCATGTCCCCAGTGGTTATTGGGTATTATCAGCCTGTTTACACATTGCAGAGGGTCCTTGCTGATGTTTTTATAGTAATACATTAAATCCTAAAGCTTTGCTGTAAGGGATGACTGTTCAAAGATCCCAAATGGTAACATTCATTCACTTAAGGCACTGTTATTGATGTTGTGTCAGCATTATTGAGCTTTTGATTATCATAGCCATAATGGAAGTATTTATTTGCATTAAGGAAAAGCCCAGAGGCTGTATCATTGTCTGAACTGTCTCTGGCCATGGCAATTTACAATTTTAATAATAACAGAAGAATAGTAAAGAACTGGAGAATATTGGTCATTAACTGTCCTGCTTTTGCAAGTGGCAAATGGAGACATGAGGAGTTTAAGGCTTGTCCAGCTTCACGCCAGCAATTGTGGCTGAGTCATGAATACCAGTCCCAGAGTAACAGTGAAGGGCTGCAGCCATGTCATGCCTGCATGTAAGGAGAATTATGTACTTGAGATGTTACATTCTCACCTGAAGACAAGATAACATTGTTTAGCAAAGGAGAGCGAAGGGGGGTTGTCTCTGTAATGACAGGCTGGGAACTGTTCATATGAAGGTCATCATTTTTCCTAGGTGTGTACAGAGCCTGGCCCCTTGAGACCCACCAGAAAAACACAGCGTAAGTGTGAAGATGAACCCTCAAGTGTCAAGATGCTTTGGTTGGTGTCTGCTTGAGGAAATGCCAGGAGAAGGGGAACTTCAAATTTTCCCCTGGGATATCTGGCTCCCAAAGACAGAGAGGAGAAGACAATGTGGCCTCGTGGCCACAAGGTAAGTTGTTTTGAGATGAATGGTTCTGAATACAGATGGAATAAAGCATCCTTCAATTTCTTCCTTTACAGCAGGAATAATAATAATAATAATAATAATAAAAAAGAAGGCACTGGAGGGTTTCATTTGTACCTCCTGGTGGGGAATTAGGCAGCATTATCAGACCCAGCCACTCCTACCAGACTGGTTTACTGATGGAGAAATTACAGATGGGTCCCTGAAGCAGGGAGCTGTGTTTGGATCACACCCCAGGTGCCCATTTTGTGAATCATGGTAACACAGCGGATGTCTCCAGCCATCCCTCCCTTTAGTGCTCACTAAACCTCGATTCCATTTGCTGTTATTACTGCACTGGTTGGCTCTGATCTTGTGCCACCCCACAGCACACCTCCATGTCTGCGATAAATGTGGTACCCACGCATCCTTTGGGCAGGACCCAGCTCCTCTCTGCCATCACTTTATTCTCCTTTTTGATGTTATATGAGCTCACATCTGCAGTCTCCTACCCTTAAGTCCTTTTTGGATCTCTGCAGCTTGTTTCTGGACTCTATTTACAAACTCCAAGTGCAGCTCTGGGCTTTCATTAGTGGCTCCAAGCCACTTGGAGTAGTTGTCAAAACGACACTTCAGAGCCAAATGCTCAGTAACATTCGCTTATAGAAATAGGATTTTGGGCAAAGTTTTCAGGCTGTCCTAAATCCCATTTTTGAAATGGCTGCAGAGCTTAGGAAAGAGGTGGGCTTGATCCACAAGAGTCTGGCCAGAGGCTGTTAAAGATGCTGAGCACAGTGTGGGGCTCCTTCACGGGGGATATCTTGTAGCCCCTGAGCTCAGGACTGTATTTTAGGTGTCTAAACATCATCTAAACCAGGTTCCCTGAAGCTCAGGCTTCATTGACAGTCCATGGAAATTGAAGTCCTGTATAAAATGAGATTTACAATCCCTAAACTACTTCTGAAAATGTCACTTAGTGTCTCTATTACATCTTTATTTGTGTTTACCTGAGCCCTCCTTCGCAAGTTTTCTTTATTAACTCTACTGGCTTCTTCAATTTCTGTTTCCTTTTCATTTTAGGTGCTAATTATTTCCCTCACTCCATGAAGTACTTCAGTGGGTGGAGCAGCCCCGTCCCTCACTCTTTTATCCTTCCATCTCATCAAATAGCTGCACTCATTCAGGCTCATTACACTTTATATCCTGAACTCTAATTGGCAGTGTGTCACCAAGCCCAAGCCTCCCTGGAGCCTCCTGCAGCTGGCTCCAGAAATCAGAGATGATTTCTCAAGCTGGACAAGAAATGCAATGGTTCATAAGCAACTATTTCTTGTTAAGTCTCAAGCCCCTTCCCCGCCCCCCCCCCCCCCCCCCCCCCCCCCCCCCCCCAAGTTCCCTAAGGGTTTCCCAGCAGAGATGTTTCAGCCAGATGGGGGTGTTGAGGTATTTTGGGGATGCTGGGCAGAGGCTGAGGAGCAATGGGGCATGGCTCCCACCAGCCTCTATGGTGATGCTGTGGGCTGAATGACAGCCCCAGCTGATAAGCCCTTGCCTTCTCCATTACCGCTCCATCATTTTGATCTGGATTTTGACACTGTATCTCTCCCCAGTCCTAGTATAATGGGAAAGGAAATTATACATATTTGAAAAATCAAGTCACTGACAAAAGTCAAAAGCAATTTGACTGAAGCCGGAGTTGTTATCCTGTCTCTTATCACTGAACAAGCAAGCAGGACTGTTAATTTTGACTTGATTTTGTACCGTTAAATAATAGAAACATATGATGTCAGGTCTAATGCTCTATCAGCACCTGTAATGCCATCAGTCATATGAGAAATATTATGACATAAATATTTTTTAAATGCTGAATAGCTTCTACCCTTTTGGAAAAGATCCCATCTTAAATGGAATGAGTTCCCACCAAAGCAAAAAAATGCAGTGAGCACTGGAGTGGCTCCGAGCAGAAAAGGAGCTGTGGTACTTGCCTGGTGCTGTGCAGCAGAGGGACCTGTGCCCTGCCCTGGGAGCACAGGAGGGCTCATTCAGCTCTACCAGGGCTTGGGGGTTTGGCATTTAGGAAACACCTGTGCTCAGAGCTGCAGCTGTCTCCTGAGCAGCTTTTGGGGATACCTGGTACAGGGCTTTTCCACCATCACCCCTGCCTTCGGATTTGCTCCCCTGCTCTGTGCTCTAGAAGGCTTTTTTTTTTTTTTTTTTAAAAAAAAAAAAAACAAAAACTGCTGAGCTCCTGGTTGATATGGGATAAGGGTTGCTCCTGTAAGCCTTTCCCCTGGAAACTGGGAAACTTGAGCCCTCCAACATGGAAAGCATTGTGTGAAAGCTAGGTGCAGGTTGGGCAGAGCTGCCTTTATGGCAAAGGAGTTTTTGTGGTCTGAAGCAAGAAGGGCTTGCACCACAAATATACCATGCTACGTTATGATATGGTGATATCAGTAACAGGTTAACGCAGAGTGCAACTATAAAAATAATAACACGGTCACGACTAGTAGTGAGTACATATGGGAAACTGGAGCAGGACTACTGCCCAGAAATTTCTGCAGTCAGTTCAGTCTGGGAAATGCATTTCATGTAGACCGAGTGGCTGATGTGCAGTCAGCATTTCTGTAGGGCAGGACTGTGCTGATGGAACGGCCGTTGCAGGTAACCCAGCAGAGGTGCGTGCTGCCTATTTTCCTTTGAATTCAAGGGTTTGTGTTATCTGAATAACCCGTATAGTACTGGGTTTATATTTTTAGACACCATGGTCCTGCACTGTGCAAAGCCAGGCTGCTTCTGAAATTGCCAGGAGCTCTGAGGAGTAGTGGCGCTGGCAGCACGCTCCTTCTGCACCTGTTTTATATTATCTGTGGGCAAAATCCTGAGGCCCTTACTCACTCCCAGAACAACCAAGGAAGAAAAATGCTTCTGGGGGAGGAGGTGTTTGTGAGGATGTCTTGCAGACGTCTCCTCGGATAATCCATTGGGGAGGGGGAGCATAGCTGGACCCTTGCTCTCTGCATGTGGAAAAGACCAGGGGATTATTCTTAAGCAGACTCTTAGCTTTGAGATTTCCTGCATGGAAAGATGTGCTCACGCACAGTGGATGCTCATGCATGTGCCTGTAAATCCAAACAAAGCCCCAGGTCCTGGGCTGCAGCCCCACTGATGCTCAGCGAGCCCAACACATTTTACCCCAGCCCGTGCAATGAGAGCAGGCTGGGGAGCGGCCCACGTGCCCAGGGCCAGCCCCTCGCCTCCTGCCTTATCGTGGCCATGCAGTCCTCTCTGTCCTCATCACCTCTGTGCTCAAGGACCTGAGGCTTTTGTCCCTTTGACCCCTTCAGGTCCTTCTTGCCAAGTCACAGTCTGTGCACAGGCCTGGTCAGCTCCTCTGCCCAGCGGCCTGGCCCAGGTCTCTTTCCTGTGGCTCTCTGCGCAGCTGACCCACCTGCCTGCCTGGCCAGGGCTGTCCCTGTGTGGTCAGCCTCTTCTGACCACTTCCTTTACCCAAAGCATGAGTCAATGCATGCCTGCAGGCTTTTCTCTTGCAGAAGAAACCCTCTTACACCACCATCCCTGAGGATTTCCCAGCTGACTGCACCATGGCCTAAGAAAGTCAGTGTCCGAGCAGGGGTGGTACTGGGCATTGTGTCACCTGTACTTTCCCTCCGGATCCTTTAATTTCTTCCTATCCTATCACCTCATCAGCTCACATCTGAGACCAACCAGGGACTTCTGGTCCCTTTCCCAACCTAAAAAGGATGTCTGGGAGACCATAGGGGAGTGTGTCCTGGATCTTCTTGTGCCTCTCCTTTGTCTTTGGCATGGGTGGGCAAGGGTCGGCCATTGGAGATTTTCTAGGATCCTGATGAGGAGGTGACCACATGAGGAAGATCACATGAACAGTTAATCTTTGCTCTCCAGGACCCAGCTGAATTGATATAATCCCAAACATGCTAATGGAAAGCACTGCATGAAGATATTAGTTGTTGTGGTGACCTACTCCTTCAATTATTTGATTCATTCCTATCTAGTACAAATACAGGATTAACCCCAAATGAGGGCTTAGGAGGGAGAATCTCTTTCTCTTTAATTTTAATCTAAATCACATTAAAAAGAAAATTACTCTGGTGATTGTGGGGTGTTGAATTAGGAAAGAAAATAGGCAAGGCCCTATCAGTGGACAGGCTCAGGGCAGCCCTGATGGTTGCCCATGGATGCTTTGAGGAAAGTTTCTCTTCTCTCCCCTCCAAGACCCCTAAAAAACCCTCTTGCTCACAACTTTGCAGTTTTATCTTATTTTAGATTTTGGCTTTGTTCTTTTGAGCAGGCACTCAGGAGACCTCCTTTCCTGTTTCCTTCCTGGGAAGGCAACGTATGACCTGAGAGGAACATGGTGCCACTTCTGCCTGCACAGAGGTACAAAATGTGGGAGCGTTGTCCCATCTCTGCCTCTGCCAGAGGAGGAGGGACCAGTCCTGCCCTGTCCCTTGTCTTTTCCCCTGACACAGCCCATTCTGCCTCTTCTGGGCTTTTCTTGGCTTGCAGGTCAGGTGCTTTGCCTGCTGGATTGAGGCTTTCTCTGAACACAGCAGAGGAAAAACGTGGGGTGAAACACAGGTTGGTGAAACCTCTTCCCAGCCTGGCTCACACATCACACACCCACTGCTCCAGCCGTCCCTGTGGCCAGCACCCGCCTGCCTGCACATCAGCAAGGAGAGCTGTCTGCACTTGTTTCTACCCTGGGATCCCAAAATGAGGCCAGATTTTGCATCGGTTGAGGTTGCTGAGCTAAAAGGATGACGCAGAGCCATTGCCATGGAGACAGAAAGCCAAGGTAAGAGCCACACTGCTCCTGGCAGCATCCTGGGATCAGGGACCTCACCCCATGTCCTGCAGCAGCCTCTGAAGGAAAGCAGGGAACAATGCCCCATGCAGATGTAAACATACAGCTTAGCATTGCTGTCGGGACCGTTTGCTGGTATCTTGATTTTAAGCAAGTGCCTCAGATCCATACAGGATGTAAATATTCTCAAGCACAGGTTGAAAGCTTCCCTCCTCCCTCCCCAGCACACTATCACATGCCAGCTGCACGTAAAAGAGCAAGCACAGTTTGCATCGCGTGTGGCTGGATGCAAGTTACACAATTTGCTAGCATGAAATCGTGCTTAGCATTTTAGGTAATAATAGCTACACTTCAAATAGTTGCTTAATGACTCTTTTGCTGAGCCCTCTGAGTTGCTCAAATGAGAGTGGTGCAGGAGCTCATAAAAACCCAATTAGCAGCTGTGAGCATGCCGGAGCTCTTGAAATGCCAAGCGGGGTTTTGCGGGGCCGGGAGCATGGTCACAGTGCCTGCAGCACCTAGTGTGCCAAAATCCATCCCAAATCATAACCAAGAACAGGCAAGGGGGCTGGAAAGTGCTTGAAAGACTCCCCAGTTGACAGAAAATGTTTTTCTTCTCCCAGGAAGAGAGAAGCCAAACTATTTCATCCTCTCAGGGAAATTTTTCATGTAGCCAGGGTGGGACCCTGTGGTCAGCATGTGACACTAGGATGGGACTCTGGTGAAGTATCCAATTTCTGAGCAGTTGCTGCACCTCCAGTGAATGGCCCTGACATCACCTCCTCTTCCAGTGTGTTCCCAACCCCTTTTCTTGGCTCTTGGTGAGCTGCCATGAAAATGCACAAACAGCTATTTCCTATTGCTTTTCTAATTGGATGTGTGATTTGGCTTGAATGGGGATGGCAGCTGGAGACCCAAGGCTGTTTGATCATAGAATCATTAAGATTGGAAAAGACCTTCAAAATCTTCTGATCCAACCATCACCCTACTACCAACGTCACCCACTAAACCATGTCCCTAAGCACCATGTCCAACCTTTCCTTGAACACCCCCAGGTATGGTGACTCCACCACCTCCCTGGACAACCCATCTCAATGCTTGACTGCTCTTTCTGAGAAGAAATGTCTCCTCTTTTCCAACCTAAACCTCCCCTGGTGCAACTTGAGGCCATTCTCTCTAGTCCTATCTCTAGTTATCTGTGAGAAGAGGCCAACACCCAGCTCCCCACACCTTCCTTTCAGGCAGTTGTAGAGAGCAATAAGGTCTCCCCTGAGCCTCCTCTTCGCCAGACTAAACACCCCAGTTCCCTCAGCCCCTCCTCACAGGACCTGTGTTCCAGATGTCCATAGTACAGAAGGTTCATGTTGTCCATGCCAGTTCTGGGGCTATCTTGCAGCCCCAGCAAGACCAAGCAAGACTGGTGGCCCCACGATGGAGTCCCAGGAGCTGGGCGCAAACCTCCTCCAAGATGGGTTTGCCCATGCTGGATGGTGAAACAGCTCATGGTAAAGTGACACAAACAGAGAGGTGGGTGTTGGCATCTTGCTATAACAAAGCCAGCATCTTGGCTTGCTCTGTTGTGTTGAATCAGGTTGCTCTTTGTCCTTGTGAAAGAGCAAAGGACAGCAAATCACAACAGTAAGGAATGTGCACGGGGAATAAAAATGAAAGAGTGGGCTCTTTGTAGAGGCTCTCTTTGGCTTTCTACTGCTTTAGGCAATGCCTGGCTTTGAGCAATAAAGGGGTAGTGACCACGTTGTAGCCACAGCACAGGCTGGCAGATGGGAATTGCAGTGATGGATTAGCCCTGCAACTCCAAACAGTCCTGCAGGTGCTTCGCTGAAAGATCCTGCAAAGGAGCAGAACAGATTGCATGGGCCGGGCTTTTATTTGAATGTTTTCCTGATTCAAGGCAACTTAAAATTTTCTAACTATCTCTAAGTCAGTTAAAGGGAAACAAACAAACAAACAAACAAAAACACACAACAGATAAATAGTTCTGTGAACAGAAGAATTAACAGGATATACTTTCCTGTGGATTTGTCCCCTTAAACTCTTTTGAGTTAAATTGAGTTAAATATTCATCTTAGGGACATGATTTTGGTCTTTCTCTTTCATCCATCCAGTTGTCATGAAACGTGCTGAAAGAGTAGGTATTTGAGATCATTGCTCCAGTACGAAATTAAGTTTGAGTTGGCCAATATATGCAAAAAAAAAAAAAAAATCAGTGAAGAACTGGTGGATTGATGGACTGTTAAATGAATGTGTGGGCTGCCTCCGTGACCTTACCTTTTCCTTAGACTAAATATATTAAATGAAAAGCAGTCCTTAAAACTGTCAGCAAATGCTTTCCTTTTTTTTTTTTTTTTATAAGTTTTGAATATTTAACCCAGCCCATCAATAAGGTTTCTTCTGCGCGCAGTTAGTTAGAGGCAGATTTATGTCACAAAGAAGGATGATTTAGGTCTCCTTCACGTTTGTCATCTAAAACCTTTGCCAGTAGATGTAGGGATTCCCATCATTTGCCTGTGTGCAGCTCTTGCCTGGGTTCTGCTAAGCCCGTGCACAAAATATTGACCCGCTAGCTGTGGAAACAAAACAGAAGAAAACAAAACTCTTTTAGTTTCTAATTCTGAACAGCCATTAGTTGGAGCACAGTTACTGTTATGTGCCTTCATCATATCTCCTTGTGCTAGAGCTAGTAATGCCTGGTGTCCCACTGTCCTGCAAGCCCAAGAGAAGTTTTTTTTGTAGGCCTTGCACCTTCTGAAGGGCTCTCTTCTGCCTGGCATCTACCAGGCTGCATCTACTTTGGCTGAGCATGACTATGCCTAATTCACCTGAATTGCTCCTGGGGATGTAGAAGCCATTGGGACAGACAGACCCATGGACATCCATGTGGCATGAATGTAGTTTCATTTGCAAATCTGGATGAAAACTATAATTTGAAATTAAATTAAAAACCCTTTATACTGGGAGATGGATGAGAACTTCCTCTGTGGACTGAGCTTGGACATTTGTGACTTTGCCACATAACAGAGGGATTTGGAAAGTCACCAAATGGAGATACTGGGGGCAGATATAGAAGAGTAGATTAAGAATCAGTTCCTCCATGTATAGCTAGTTTGTTTGTTTGTTTGTTTCCAAATTCCTTTGAAGTCCTAAGTAATCCCCTGTGATATTTGGAGAAAACAAACAAGGTTTTCAAAGCTTTTCCTTTGAATTCAGGAGAGTAAAACCCTTCCTCTGTGTTTCCGACATGTTTTATTCTCTTTGCTTTTTTCTCTTTACTGAAGGGCTCTAATTAGTCTGATTAATTGGAAATGCATATGGCTATTTTATTGGCCTAAAACAATATTGCACTTTCAGAGTCCCTTGTCTGCCCAGAACAGATACACTGAATCCTGCTTCCATGTCAGCAGAAAGAGAATTATTGTCTCGGATTATAAATTAATTAAATCAGATTTGGAGTCTCTAGACAGCATTGCTGCCCTATAGCAATATGTTATATCAATGAAACTCTCTAGCCTGTGCTGGAACCTTTGAGTGGGAGAGGGAGCAATGGATCTTCCAACCTTGAGACCTATGCAAGCGAGCAGATGGTTTGCCCTCCAGAAAATGTGACATAGAGAGACAGGATGCAACCCAGTGCATGAAAATCATGTGGTAATGACAAAAGTTGACACCGCTTGGCTTGAGAATGGAAGAGCCTGCCCACCTGTGTGCTTGGCCATCCCTGGCTTTCCAGGCAGCCCCACCATTTGTGTCAGAGAAGATTTTTTTTTTTTTTGACAAGATCCTGCACAGCTCTGCATCTGGCTGATGGATTTCCTGCACCCCCGCTGCATGGATTGCGTGTCATCTCTCTGCCCCTGTCCCCAGCACACCCTGCAAAACTGTGGTCAGATACAAGCATGTGAGGAAGGATGGCTGAGCTTCTCCTGGCTGGAGTAAGGCAGGGAGGTGCCCCATACAGGGCAAGCACTCCTTGCTCAGTGCAGAGTCTGCTTGCTCTGGGCTAATTACATGGAGCCAAGGTGGGTCTGATCCAGCATGGAAGCTCTTCTCACCTGAAATGCCTTTGCTGTGGTGTTTTTTACATGTTGCTATAATTCCCAGCTCTGTCTTTTCATCTTATCCTCAGAAACCCGCTGTTTTCCCCAGCGTCATGAGAAGCTCTCCTCTAACATCCTTGTAGTTAATAAAATCAAAGAGATGCCATGTCCATTAAGAAAGCAGCAACACACCAGAAGGAAAATGAGCTGCCAACTGCAGCCCTGCTCGGCAGTGTCCTCACTGCTCTGCCTGTAAAGCCCCAAGCACCCCAGCATACACTAAGGCCTGCTAAATCAATGGAAAATTTGATGGAGTACGACTTTTACCCAATACATCTCCTTTTTTAAAATGGCAACATGATGGCTGTCTGTCCTGCTGAGGCAGAGACATGTCAGAATGTCACTTCTGAGCTACCAAAGCAGAGCAGTGCCCATGTGTTAGCTGGGCTGGGGTTCAGCTCAGGATGTGTGGATGGGTCACCTTTGGCCTCTGTTGACACGATGTCCTGATGCCTTGTGGGCGTTGTGACACCATCTGCAGGAGGGTGGAAAATAGGGGGCTGAGCATGGCTGTGAGAAGTGGCAACTTTGGGTTTGGTCAGCTGGGGTTAACACTATCGGTACCTTGGTAATGCAAATATTTGCAAACACAGATTTCTGCCTGTGACAAAATACCTCCCTAGTTGCAAGCTTGCCGAGGGACTTGGTGCCCTGAAAAGACAGAACCAAATGAGGCCAAGTGCAAGATTTAGGTTGCTGGAGAAAAGAAGGTTTGGACAAAACCTCCAATGGATCAAACTTCCCACCTAACAGTGTCCGAAGAAAGTAGTGATAAAATCATTATAAATGAGGACCCTCTTCAAAGTCACTGCCACTAAGAGTGGCTCTACAGGCAGTTTCTGGAACCTTCTGCACTGCAGTGGGAGACCTCATCTGGCTCAGCCCATTACAAAGAAAATAGAAGAGATGTAAAATTCAGAACCAAAGATTAAAAAAAAAAAAATCTGAATCCAGGGTCACGCAGTGCTGAGGTTTATTGGCCTCTCACCACAGCCTGCATCTTGTGAGGAGCTCCTGAAAGCAGCATTCACTGCACAGCTTGGCAAAGCCAGCCACAAGCACTGTGCCCCGCAGCGGTGACCAAACTGGAAATCAGATATCAGGCAGCATCCCACTTAAACACGGCACACGTGGTCCATACTTCAGGCTACTTTCCAGTATCTCCAGAAAGAGATCTTTTAATTGAAAGCCTTAATGTTTCTTGTTATATTTAAAATTAGAGCGGAACGGCAATAAAATTGGTCATGGAATAGAGACAAGTTTTAAGAGAGAAAATGAAATGTATTTTTCCTTTTTACATTGGAGCCCCCTTTAGAAACCCATGCACATATAATACGTCAGTGTAAGGATTAATAATTAAAGGAACAACAACCCCATGTCTGCGATGCACACAAGAAAGCCACAATTCAGGCTGGAGGCTGCACTCTCTGGGGACATGCTGTTTTTGCCGGCATTTCACCTTTGCCTTGTACTACTTCTTTATATAGAGAAGTGCTTTCCTGCATCCTCTACCAAGGAACATATTGCCTAGTAATTTGCAGCTGATGGTTCACTTCAGCATTAACCTGGGAAATTGTATCTATGCTTGCCATCAGGTTGATTTTGGAGGTGTTCACAGAAATCGTAAGTGATTTGGATAGATGTGTTTTGGGGTGAAACCCTCCTGCCACCAGCAGGAAACCTTGCAGTGTGGTGGTGCTGCTCCAGCTAACCAGACAGCCTGAGGTTGGTGCAACTTGGAGCTGCGGCTACCCAAGACTTGTGGAAAAGGCTCCAAAACTGTTTTATCTCGCCTCCCCAGAGCCAGATGGATGTCAACAGGCTACTGCGACGAGACGGAGCCTCTCTGTTCCTCACTGTGGCCCCAGGCCAAGCAGACGCCTGAGCGTGCTGCTCTGCAGAGCTGCCCTGCGGTGCCATCCAGCATGCGCCCTCACCATGCTCAGGAGCACCTCACCGGGTGCTGAAGGCTCAGCCCCCAGGGTGTTGGCGTGCTTTGAAGCTCGGGTCCATCTCCAACTTGAATGCAGTTTCACTGACCAGGCCTCAACCATGATTCCCCTCCCTCCCCATCTTTCCTTCCTCCATGTTGGTAGTCTCCTCGTTCATTAAAAAAAAAAAAAAAAAAAAAAAAAAAAAAACTACTAATTATCTCAGCAGCTTGGAACTGAGTTGCACCATGGAATTAAAACCAGCTTTTCATTTTGGCATCCACAGCGTTGTGTAATTAATAAGAAAAGAGAAATCCAGAACATGTAGGTCAGCCCTGAGTGTGAGGAGGAGATCGATTGGACACAGCCAGCACCAGCTGTGATGCTCTGAAGCTGGCCTTGGTGATGGTGGGTTGCATCTTGGGGCCAAACCAGGAAAAAAGAGGAGGAGATTAAGTTCTTTCTTTCCTTTTTGTTCCTCTTTGGTTTTTCTCATTTGAGCTTAAAATCTGGATCAAGTTGAGCAAACCCTGGTTCTTTGCCACTCAATCTTCTGCTCCTCTTTTCTGGGGAAGGAATGGAAAAGCAATCTGTCAAGGCTTGACCACATGTTTTCACTCTGTGCCATGCTGAGAAGATCAGGATGCTCCAAGAGAGTGGACTGTTGGAGACGGATGCTTTGATGGAGATCTGGAAGACCCCTGAAGGAACCCAATGGCTAGGAAGTTGAAGGTGGGATCAGCACCACTTGCACTTCCACCAGTGGCAGATCCTCTTCTGGCCACCTTGGCACAAGCTAGCGGTCACCATGTCCAAATGGGAATGCTACCGATGGCCGTGCCATGCTGGGGTGACGCAGCCCTTCCCTGTGGCCACCCAGTGTGGGAGGGCAGAGCCTTTGGGCACCAACACTGGCATCCAGGAGAGGTGGCAGCACTAGGATAGAGGGGACAAGACCCTCCTCCCGCCTTGCCAGAGCTGCCAGGAGCTTGTAGAAAGCAAACTTTCCTCCCTCTGTCTCGCCACGCTGCCAATAGCATCTCTGCTCGCGAGGGCCGTGCCTGCTCTCCAAAGAATTGATTTACAATTTGTTGCTGCTGTCACCGAGGAACTCCTGCTGCTGCTTACTACGGGCTTGCTGGATTGCCAGGATGGTCCCGACGGCAGCCAAATTGCTGCTGAAGCTGGCAGGCCGGAGCAGGAGAGCATCGCTCCTGGGGAGCAACAACACCAAATTGGGGTTCTAGCCCTTTAAATCCGATCCGGTACTGAAAAAAAAAAAAAAAAAAAAAAAAAAAAAAGAGCGATCAGGCAAGCAGGAGAGAGCCTTCAGACTCTTTTAATTAACGCTTGTACCCTATTCTGTCTTCCCAAGTAGCGGTAGGCACTCTCGCTTCTTCCGGACGACCTCAGGGCTCGCCAGCACCGCGGCATGGCCGGGGGCAGCCGCTCACCTGGGACCGGCGGCAGCAGGTACGCGCTGGGGGCCGGGGCTGCTGGCACGGCTTCTCCCCCTCTCTCGCTCCCCCCATTCTCCCTCTCTTTCCATTTTTCTGGAGAGAAGTCCAACGGCTTGCTGGCCGGCCGCCCGGCGTGGGCAGGGTCGCCCGGTGCCCTCCTGCAGCGCACCTGGGGACGCGGGGCTCTGCCTCCTCCCCTCGACTCCCCTCGCTCTCTTTGAAATAACTGCGTGCATGCCCTAGACGCTTTTCTTCCTTCCTCTTTAAATCAAAGAGCTGCCACTCGGTGGAAGATAAGTTGTGTTACCTATCGCACAAATCACCGGAGAAGTTGCTCCCTGCCACTCTCCTCGAGTTGTCCCCGCGGCTGCCGGCTCCTCTCCCCGCTGCCTTCCCTTGCACCAGGTGAAGAGAGGAGAGTTTTGCCACGTCCTTCCATGCGCACTGCACTATCAATGCAGAGCACTTGTGAGGAAGCTGGATCCCGGGATTTAGGAGCAATGGTGTTGTATTTGTTCTGGAGTTTCTGCTCAGTGGCATAACCCGTGGCAGCTTTCTCTGGGCTTATAAATTGCCCTTCGGTGGGAACATTGTGCACGGAGAACATTTAACTGCTAACTAGCACATTTGCCAATTGATTTTTCTCTCCCCCTCTGCTCCTGAGTGATCTCTTCATTTATATTTCTACATACCAGAGCTATTTCTTCAAATTATGTATTGCAGCTCCTTCCTCACTGTCTCTGCAAGTGTCTCTGTGCATGTTTGGGATCCCCTGAGCTTAATGAGAGATGGCTTTTCTCCTTGCAGATGGGTCCCAGGTGAGCAAGGGTCCCAAGGCGCCCTCTCACCTGCAAGGGGAGCAGAGGCTCTGCCAGTAAAACATTTGTCCTGGTGCCTAGCTGAGGTTAATAACACTTTTGACAAATAGCAGGCCTCCAGGCTTGAAATAGGGTTGAAAAAGCAGCCACTAATCTCCTTGAGAAGTGCTAGATTGTGGCCGGCGCTCCCCGTAAATCAGGGGACAAGCTGTTTATGTATGGCATGTTGAGATGTTAGCACAGCAAAAAAAACCTTTCATTAATCCACCAGAAAAAAACTCCCGCTAGCTGTCATTTTGGAGGGCAGTGGGCTTGTTGAGGAGATGTTGTGAAGTCAGAATATCTTAAAGCACCTGGGGATTTTGGGGCTGTCCAGCAGGGACAGAGAACTGGGATTCTTGCCTGCAATAATAACTGCTCTACGTTAAAGAGGGATGGGACAGGGAAACTTCCAAGTGAGCAAGGGAAACAGAGCTGCATGTCAGTATGTGAACAGCTGAGCAAGTGCACCTGGAGGTATCAGGTGTTTTGTGGGCAGCAATATGTTTCAACTTGAGCAGTCAAAGAAATAAACTCAGAGAGGAGGAGATGCTGCCGGAAAGCAAAAACAAAAATGCTGGGGCAGAGAGAAGTCTGCAGCATGGGCTCCCTGGTTAATTCATAGGGGTGCAGGACTGTAAATAAATGCTGTGTGCTCCAGGGTTATGCATTTATTGGTTTTCCTGGTCTGTGTTCATTTTGTCGGTGGCTCTCATATTGTTGTTGCAATGCGTGCTGGTGGTGGTTTGTTTGTGACTTCAGGTGACATGATGAGGGAGCATGGCATTTGTGACCGAGATGCAGGATAATAGCTGCCTTGTTTCCAGCTTGCAGCAGGAAAGCAAGTGACCTGGCAAGGAAACCTGAAAGTGCCTTTAGTTCCATGGCTACAAAACCTGGTTTGGGGATCTGAGCAGGGCTGCAGGTGAACTTAGACAAGAAGTGGGTTTCAAAATCCACTAGCTGTCATTGATGGCTGTGGGTGGGCAAAGGAGATGCAACAGTGGAGTTGTCAGAGCCCCCCCGTGCAAGGGGCAGCAGCCAGTGATGGGGAGATGCTCCCCACTGTGTGGCATCACATGTACCCCCAAGGAGAAGTGCCCTGGTAAGCCCTGTGACACCGGGAGGGCAAGCAGTGGTGGTGGTGGGATGAAAAAGCCACCCACAAATACAAGCAGGCAGAGATGAATAGAGCAAAATGTACATCTTGGTTCAGCAAAGTGACTCAAGCCTCGCAAGCATGCAGAGGGTGGGGTGTAATTATTTATAGTGCCATCAGCAGAAATAATAGAATGAAATGAAGGACTGAAAAATTTTGCTGACTATCAGGGAACACGTCCTGGCATGGGCTGATGTTTCCCAGGCCCAGACCTTTGTATCTCCAGCGCTACTGAGCCTGCAGGCTGGAGCCTGGTGCTGGTGGTGGCCGGTGCCAGCAAACCCTTGCCAGGGTGGGACCCCACCAAAGACAGATGGGGAGCATGGAGGAGCTAAGATGAACCTGTGTGGAGGATGGGATGTAAAAGTGAGATACAGCTTCCGCCCAGGGTCACCTCTGACATCTCAGCTGGGATTTTTCTCCTTGATAATATTTGGACAAGAGCACAGTGAGCAGTGCTCTGCGGCAGGGGAGGGCTGGGTTTGGTTTCCCATACTAATTCCATGAACACTGCGATTAAAACACAGGGAAAGAAAGCCATTTTCGAGATCAGCAGTTAGTGTAATCCAGTGCATTGTCCTCTGTAATTAAACTCTGTGTTTTGCGTTTCAATAATGCTCTTGATCCATCATGACAAAAGGAATTAGAGGGATTGGCAGACAGACCCAGGCAGAGAATTGCTCACCTGGCATCACTCAAATTAAAGGTGACCTGCATAAGATTTTCTTTTCCATTTTTTTTTGAGAAAATTGAGTTTGGGCTCTTCTTTGTGGCTTTGTGGCGATGAATAGGCCTCTTTTTTTCCTTTTCTTTCTTTTCTTTTGTTACAAATGATGAATAACATCAAGCTTGTCTCCCCCACTTTGGGTATATGTGCTGGAGGGCTGATGTGAGTGGAAACTTGAACCCCATCAGGCAGCCAGCCCCCAGCATATTTGGTACTCGGTCTCCAACATCCTGCAAAAATTAACCAGGCAATAAGTTTTCTGTAAGCTCATTCCTTCATCCGTGCTTCCCCCAGGCTACCTGGTAACACAAGAGACCAGTCTGCGAGTGGGCACAAAGATCAGAGCTTCACAGAAGTCCCGAAGGGAAATTTGCTCTGTCTTGTCCTGCTTGTCAATCTCCAACTATCCAAAATTTTCCTTCTACACACAAGACCTGAATTTCTGAAGAAAGAGAAGGAAAGTAATTCTTTCTTTTTTTTTTTATTGTAGGTAATAACCTCTCCCACTCCGTCTAGTCTGTACACTGGAAAAAGCAGAAACACAAAAGGCACAGCTCTCATTTTTGCTTTTTCTTTGCCAGCCACCTTTAAACAAAAGAAAAATAGCAGGGTATCCAGAGCAGGAAGGGACCAAAATGGATCTGACTGAGATAAAACCTAAATTTGCTCTTTCTAGCTGCTAGACTCTAATACATTCTTCTATTCAGAACAAGGGACATATGTCAACCCTATTCTACATCTCTGGCAGGATATTACAGTTTGAATTAGTATGATAAATTAAAAATAGTCGTAAAATTCTACAGAGGTCTTAAATCGTAAAAATGTATTACATGAATGAAATTGCAGTTATTAAGCGACGTGTTTGAGATATAAACATTAGCGTGGCACTGCAGTCTGGAAGGAAGAGAGCAGTCAGGGCCAGGGATGCGGGGTAATCCAGATGTGGGGTTATCTTCGCTGATCATCTGTGTGGTTTAGCTGGATTCAGGTGGCCTTTGAGGGTAGGCTAATCCACCATCTGCTGCCGTATTTTCTTCTTTGATTTTTATCCTTTTTTTTTTTTTTTGAGGACTCTGATACGGTTTTCCCCTTTGAACATAAGCTACTTTTAGTATATTAGCTAAAACCTACATTTTAATGGAAAGAGGTAAGAGACTGCACAGACAATGTAAAACGTGTTTTCCATGACCACCGAGAGACTGCCAAAAATCAATCGTCTACTAGAGGCTGATCTTTAAATAAAGTTAAGCCAATTGCATCAGAAGCCCTGGGGGTCCTTGAAAGCAGATTTTCATGAGAGTCATGTGTAGATGATGCCCAGTTTGATATAGGTTTCACCCTTCAAATCCTTTTGTGCTGGGACCTGGTTTGCTCAGGAACTGAATTACTCTGAATCTGGCTCTTACCAAAGCATTGACTCCAGACTGAGAACTGCTGAAGTGTTTGGGAGGCCTGACTCACTGTTTCAAAGTGGATTAATTGATTCTTAGGAGTTTCACATGCTTTACTGGAAGCTGGCAGGATGTCCCTAGGTGGTTTTGCAGAAGTTTCTCTTGGAGGGCTGTATTGCAAGAGTAAGGACAGGACTGGTCTGGCACACACAGAACTGTAAATAAAACAATAATGTATTTTAAATGTATTTTTCTTTTTGCTTCATCATAAATACACTTTGGCAAAACAATCTATGAAGTTGGGAGAGGATTAACTTGAGAAGAGCAAAGGTCTTCCAGGGTTTAAGAAGGAGAAAGTTCCTGTGCTACAGGACAGGCATTCTTGGGGAGGTGACACAAGCCTGACTGCCCAAGGGATGCCTGCTGTTCCTATGATGCCCACCACCGCTGACACCATGGAATTACTCCAGAGTTGCAGCCATGCCTGGGAAGAGAAATCCCGAGTGTGTTGGCTCAGGGGGGATTGGCTGCTGGCTGGTGGCGCCTGGGAAGGGCAGAAATTCAGGCTGATGGTGGAGATGAAGTTGTTATGTGTTACAACAAGTGAGTTAAAACCCCTAAATGGATTATAAGATGTGCATTGTGGCATTGCCAAAAAGCCTGTTAGCACTCCTTGGAAACGCACACCAGTCCGTGCAGTGCCGACGAGCAGAACGTTGTGCTGCCGCAGGACACATACTCCTCCTGTGGCACGACGCCCCAGGACATGGTGGGGCACCCTGGTGTCAGGAACAGCCAGGAGTTTGCTGTTCCCATCCCACAGAGACCAGTTCTAAGGCCGTTTGCTTTCTGAGTCTCTGATGACCATACAGAGTGGGAATGAGACTGAGATGTTACAGAGAAGTCTCACCCTTGACAAGCAAGTCGAAAGAGTAGATTGATTCTTTTCTCCATCAGATTGGACCATAGACTGAAAGTGCTATTCTGTCCTGTGACCTGCTGACTGAGGAAACAAAATCATGTGGTACTGTCATCAGGAAGTCTGATAAATGTTTTATTCCCTCCTGAAATATTGTTTATGAGAGATGCTGGCTTTCTCTGGGGTACAAGAAGAAGATGGATCTATGGAAAATACTGTCACTGTTCTTTATGACCTAGCTGAACTGTGTAACTTCAACAAGGGGTTTCACTAAGTGATATGGACTTAAAACATTTTGGCACAAAGGACAAGAAGGGCTCTACCTCAGGTCTCATTTAATGCCTGAGAAAACAATTACAGGTCTAGACAGGCTGAGAGCAATCAGAAGGTTCAAGGAAGCAAGGAAGAGGCCCTGCTAATCCCCTGGTAACACTGACCCTCCTTCTGCCCCATGGCAGCTCCTAGAAACCCATCAGATGATGTTCTGGGCCTGAGATGGACCTCCCAAACTGTGTGAAGGTGATGCAGGGTCAGCTGCAACTTGGCAAAAAACACTGGTGCAGGCAAGCCTTGGCAATCATATAATGAGTGTCCTGATGAGAAAGTCCCAGGCAGAATGGCACAGCTGCAATGTGTCCGTGCCTATCCATGACCAAGATGGCACAGAAGTGCCTGGGACCCTGCAGGCAATTGTGGGTCTGCAGACCTTGATCCCCACGTGTGTCAGCCTGCTGTCATGTTGGCATAGGCCCATAGCCTTCTCCAAGCACTGGTAATTTTCTCGCTTTTCCTGTCTGCCACAGTGAATGCTTGGACTTCTGAAGTCACCTTTGATTTCTTCTGATTGGTGGTTTGGCTTTTTAGGAGAGGGAAGCAGACAGTATTGCAACTCATGTCATAAGGTACAGCTACAGAATGGATGGCGAAGGGAAGGCGTGCTCTGGGCTTCTCCAGAAACACTGAGTTTGAAACAAAATCAAACTACTTTTCAGAGAGCAGAGCTTTGCAGTGGGCTTTTTGTGAAGAATAACATTATGTCTCTACTTTTGTCGTATGGACTGTTCCCAGCAGGTATGCCATTCATGCGGTCTCATGTGTTGCTAGAGAAAGAAACCTGAAGAAAATAAGGTTTGTTTGTAAAAATAGCTGCAGGATAAAGTAAGTAGAAGATGTGAAGAAAGTATAAAGCTAGAGGCAGGGGTTGGAAAATGAAGTGCTGTGATGTAATTCACACCCTTTGCATCTGTGCTTGTACAACACAGGAGGCTCTTGGTCTATGGACCTGGAGAAACCAGAGTCCATGTGGAGGCTTCTCTCTTACCTTCCCTACCACCGCCTGCAGCCCCTACCTGCACAGGAGGTCACCATGTGCAACAGCTGTAGGACAGCTGGTGGGACGAGGGCATTCTCCAGGCCCTCAATGCCCCCTATTTCTGGGGCCTGCCAGGGACACCTGCCTGTATATGGACCAGTGAGAACAATGCTACCAAAGTATGTGACAAGGAAGAATACCCATTGCTGTGCAGTGTTTTTGAGGACAAGCCTGTGGAAGTCCCTGAAAACAAACAAACAAAAAACCTTTTTTTTTTTTTTTTTTCTTTTGTGATAATGTGCTTAAGTCAGATTCATCATAGAGGATATTAAAGAACAGACTAGCTGAGTTTCGTAGTGTGAATTATGAAAAGAATCTGCCCTGTGAAAAGTATAGGGTCACATTTGATGACTCACTAGGCTTTTTCTTGACTATTAGTTGAATGCTTTACGTCCAAAATGTGATCCACATAAAATTGGTGCAGTCTGATGGAGAACGTCTTCTAGCTCTCAGTGTCCAGCAGCTACAGGAAGAAACGTTCCCTTCTATGTCAGCAGAAAAAAGCCACATAGTCTCAGGGCAATGTTATGGGAACTCCATGCCTTGACATAGCTCCTATACATAGCGAGAACAAATTCCCATTTCACCCAATATCCTGGAGGAGGGCAGGTGCAGCATATACCTTCTCTTACAACTTGCCACCTTCTGTTGGATACTCATGGACACTTCCTGAGCTGGAAGCTACATCTGTTGCATTTTCAGTGAATTATTTAATTCCTCCTTGAGGCTATTTCCACTTTTGACCACAATGAAGTCTTCCAGCAAAAATTCTACAACATAATTGTACATTCTTTGCAAAAATACTTCCTTTCACTTCTTTAAAATCTGCTTTTGGTAATTTCATTGGATACCTCCTAGGTCTGGGGTTGTGAGAAGCTGTATGTATTTGTTCTCTATTGACCTTCCCCATGATGTTGAGGATCTGATAAAATTCTTATTTGATAAGAGTCTCCTACATCCTTTTCAACCACTTCTTTGCCAGATTGAAGGGTCCTAATGTGTTAGTCTATTTTTGTACAGAAGCTGTTCTCTGGCTTTGTTCAACGTCAGTTCCTTCCTCTGACCCTTTCTCACTCCGTTATTTCCTTTCTGGGATGCACTGAGCAGAAATGTATACATCATGAAAGAGCACAATGGATTCAGACAGCAGCATAGTTTCAATTTTGTTCTCTACTTCTTTCCCAGCAACAACTCGCATTATATTTAATCATGGTTATGTGAATTTGAGTTGATGTTTTCAAGGAATTAGCCATATTCTTCCCAGTAACTCATTCCTGAATGGTAATCACTAGTTCAGGGCTTTCCATATTGTAGGAAGACTACAGGCTATTTTTCTCCATGTGCATTATTTTGCACTGTTTGGCACTGAAATTCAGCTCTTATTTTATTTGTCAGACATTGGGTTTTGTGATTTATTTATTTATTTATTTAAACTGCTGCAACCAGTTCTGGTTTGATTATGCTGATTAATTTTGTACCACTAATAAATTTTGTCATCTCACTCATCACACACTCACAGTCCCCAGATCATTTCTTAATAAATGAGTAGAACTATTGGACAGGCCTCTCTGGGACTGCCATAGGATGCTTCTTTCATTATGATAACAGATTATTTATCTCTGTTTCTTGCCTTCATTTCCCACCTCCTTCATAATGAAAAACAATGCAAACAATTAATTTAACCTTTCTGCTATGACCTGTCTCTCTTGAGTATGCTTTTTATGCAGTGATCATCTATCAGCCACACCACCTCTCTGGCAAACCTCCTTCCCCTAATGTTTCTGAAGAGCTTTTATTGTTACCTTTTATGTCTCTAGCAAGTTGTTGCTCAAAACCCTTTTTGGCCTGCCATATCATTCTTTTCCATGCAGTTTGTCACGTTCAGGAATCTATTTCCTCTCTCGAACATGACTTTGGCTTTTCAAGAAATGCTTTTTAACTCCAACTCCACGGCGTAGCTGAACAAACTTTTTTTAAACTCTGCTTTGTTTGTCAGTGTATGTTTATTCCAGGATTGCAATATGGAGTTTAAAAACTGTTATTTTACACTTCTAACTGCTCCTTGCAATTTCTTCTCAAGCAGCTTCTTCATTTTTGATGTACTTGTCATTTTTAAGGTCATATGAGCAACACTTACATCTTGAAGTAGGTCCTGGGCATTTCAGAATGAGACTGAGAGCTGCTTTACTGTGTCTGGACTTGGTGATTTTAGCTCTGCCAGTCTGTTATTTATGATAGTCAAATATTATTTTAGATGTCATGCCTCAAGTGAGATATAGAGGTAGCCTACGCAGCATGTCTTCGCATTGCAGAGCTCCACCAGTCAGCATCATTCCAGCAAAATCCGAGTGACAGCTGCATCCATATCTCCACCCAAATGGGGATCCCCATTCTTTGACTTCTGACCATTGTAAAAATATTGAAGGCAACAGCTCTGAACAGTGCTCTACACTTCTCCTGACTTTGTATGGTACTGATAAATCAGCAACAAAAGTAGCTGGTTTTCCCTTCCCCAAACCAGCTGGCAGCAATTCCAGCTGCCAGTTGTAGATTGCTTATAGTGCCTCAGCCACCAGTCTGCAGAAGATGGAGCCATGAGGCAGAACTTGGAGTTCAGCCTTTTGCACCATTTATGTATACCACTTTGACCCAAGGCAAGCTCTATTATTTTCCTTTGTTTCTAAGCCACATCTCCAGAAAGCAATAAAACTATTCATTGGTAGAATGCACCATATTGAATGAAGTTATATTGTTAACATCAACTTTTCTACAGACAATTAAAAAACAGTTTCATTTTGAAAACACTGCCACACTGCAGTGGCTGTGGTCATATTAGAGGCAGCAGGACTATTCAGGCAGGCTTAAATTAAGTAATAATTGAAATGTTTGAAAGAAAATAAGTATGGTTGTCAGGGTCAGACTTAAATATGTTTTGCTAACATCTTGCAGAAAAAAAAATGATAAAAATTACAGTGCTGTGTGAGAGATGACTGGGTTCTATTTCAAAGTAAATAAGTGGAGCAGGGAATAGAGAGGGAGAACACACAGGAGCACAGTGAATAATATGTATAACCAAATGAAAGATTTTGCACTGTGGTACAGTACGAGGTACAACTTCAGAATATAAAAACAGAAAATATCTAGTTCACACACACACACAAAAAACCACCCACAAGAATGTTTAACAGAACATTCAACTACAATATACAACTCATGCATTTTCAAACATATTTTTAACATATGTAATTTGGGGAAATGAAGCACCTTTTGATAAATAACATCTTAAAGTGCTGCTACACAATAACGTAAATATTGAAAAAGTAGTTTTGCAGAACTTAGCTAGAGTAGCTAGCAAAGTCCCGATGCAGAAGAACATAACTTCAATAAAATAGCTTGAATCAGTGTCATACGAACACATGTTGAGGTTAAGCAAATGTATTGGTGTTTCTGTAAGTCCTCACAGCTGCTTTCTTGAGCCTGGGCAAAGCTTTGTGCATGGATTTAGAGTACCAGGACAGTCCTTTCTGTTTGCTGCTGATTTCAGCAGGAACAGCAGTTGCTCCATACTGTACCATTCACAGGTTTACTCTTACTACAGCATAGAACAACCTCCAGAGGAGTGTTAGTCAAGATGCTAGGAAAAGGGGTTTGGTTTTCAACGTGTGAAGCACAGTTCTACCATGTTTCTGAATGCTGGGCTCAAACTTTATTGTTATTAGAGTTCCAAGGACACTAACTGCCATAAGCAGCCTCACCTGGATTCTACCCATGGTCTTGCAGCATATTTAAGCTCAGCCCCAGGCCTTCAGGCCCTGTATAAGGAGTGCTGGAGACATGTCTGTGGCTGGCTGGTTTCTGCCTGCTGGAAGGCTCTCAGACCTGTTGTAGGTACCTATTCTTCAACCTAGAAGGCTCCCAGGCCCACCCTGCAGCTCTGTTTCCAGTCTTCTGACTGAGCTCTAGGGGTGGACCTTGGTCCTAGTTTCTCGCCTTATCTAATGTTGTTCCTTGATCCTGTTACTAATGCTCATCTCTGCTCATCATGTTCAGGTCCTGTGGTTGGTGAGCCAGAACCCATGGCTTCTGGTTCTTTTCTCCCATCACGTAGCCAATCCACCTCTGCCACTCCCTGACAAATCCTTTTTTGTCCAAATGTTCCATCACTGAATCTCTCCTGCTAAGTTGGTTCGTGTATAAATAGTGGTGTGGATTGGGGTTGAACGCGGCTTTGTGGCTATAACTGAAGCTGTGGGTATTGGAAGTAATATGTGAAAATGTGGTTGGAGAAGCATCATTAGGTAGATGGATGAGCATATTTGTGTGCTAAAGTAACTACTGAGTACCATCCAATTAAGCCTGGACATCTCCTATATGCCAAGGTCTTGATTTGTGTAGCCCATTGATAGTGACTGAAGCTCTGAGTTTGAACTAGCTATTTGCTGTTCTACTTCAATTTCATTGGACTTCCAGTGTTGCCATCCTAATAAATACCTACTAAAGCTCTGCTTAGATCCATCCCTGCCAGGTTTTGACCTATACCCTCTTTTGTTTTCCTTGCTGCTGCCTGCACTCTGGGTTGGGTCTCTGAGAATGGGAGCCACCTACCCTGTGCAGGGCAATGAACTGGTGGTTCCACACTCACAGCAGCATCTCTGGCAAATTAGCCTCAGCACACAGCAGTTGTGTTAGAGAAGTCTGGTGAAAGGGAGCGCTAATAATTTCCAAGTTCTGCCAACAAAATCCTCTTCGATTTTGTTGTTGTCTTCTTGCCTTTCTTTCCCCCCCTCTCCGTACCTTGGCAAAACTCTTTCCTGTTTTTCTTTCATTACATGGCAAATGCACAATATGAACAGGAGGTCATGTACTCCAAATCCTCATTTTATAATTTTTCTGATGTTGCCAGTTGCTTTTTCTAAAGACTATGAATAATGTGCAAACTCCTTGTTGGGTAACAGTTATAATTAGATGCTTTCTAAATTTCCAAGAGCTTTGAAGTTCTTAGCACACTCCTTTCCTAATATCCTGTGGCTCCATATTTATGCTAATAAACTGAGTTGCATCCAATTGACCCTGGAACTGCTGCCCTGCAGCAGGTTTGGAGCTTAGTATACAAAGGCAAAAAAGAATCGTTGGAATGTAAGATCCAATGTGAGTATCCCACAATGTCTGGATTTATAGAGAAATAATATTTCTGAGAAGTCTTGCCAGACTGATCTCCCTGGGCAAGATTTTGCACCCAGTGTATTTCAAGATGCATTGCTGTGGAAACCACTGCCAAATGATGATGTCAGGCAAGAAAGGCTCTCCCCTCCCTGCAGATGCTTCTGCACTGTAGTTGTCTTGTGGATATTGTTATTTCCATGCAGCAAGTAATTTCTTCCAGGGAACTCCACAGGAAGCTTTCCTTGTGCAAATGTTCTCCCAGGAGAGCTTTCAGCATCAGCCTAGGTACAGAGGAAGAAATAAGAAGTCTCTGTTTCAGATCTGTGTGGAGAGAGAAACATGGGTAGTGGACAGGAAAAATAGGATGTGCTGCCCATGAAAGTACAAGTGAGTGAACTTTCAAATGGATGGAGGTGAAAGAAGTATAGGGAAGGAAAAAAATCTCAGCTACATTAAGACAAAGCTGACAGCTATTTTCCTCTGCCAAAATGGTACCTTCTGGTTTTAGTTTGAAAATGCAGTTTTGGATCAGCTGACAGTTCTTGAATTTGGTGAATTCAGACTGAGGGAAATGGTTCACTTTTCAGTAGATTATTTCAGTTTGCATGGGAATTTCTCCAGCGGGTGGAGTGAGGAGCTGAGTAACCCACAGCTCTGGGGTGGGAGCAAACAAGCCAGCAAGGCCTGCTGGATACAGCAGAATCAGCTGCAAACCCAAGCAGGGCCCAGCTCCAGGCTGCAGTAGGGGTCCTGTCCATGACCGCCTTCTTCTGCCCCCTGGGCATGCTGGATGTCTTGTGATTCTTGACAGTGTGAAGGCTGTGCTGCGCAATCCCTTGGGTCAGTGATCTGCTCCAGCTCTGCTGATCCAATAGTGAGTCAGAAGGTGGGCTGTGCTGCCTAAAGGCATCTCTCTGTTCATTTTGAAAGGTCTTGAGCCAACGACTCTTGTTTCCTGTTGGAGTTGCCTTGAAGCTGTCATGTCTTTGGGTGGATTTTCCATAGGTTTTCCTGCTGCTGCTTTGCACTGTATAAATATTTGAATATTGATTGCACGTGAAGAATAACAGTCTGCCTGCTTTTTCCTGGTAGGACAAGATGTATGGGCTCTACTCTGTCCTGTTGAGTATTTATGTATTTCTCATTATGTGAGCTAGGAAAAGACTAGCTCCTGGTTTCTGATAGTTTAGGCCTTGCACTTTGCTGTTCTGCAAGTGGCCAACTGAGCTCTTAGGCATGGGTCACCTGCCTCCCATGGGAGCAGCTGAACTGGACAGGGCTTGGAGCTGAACAGAATGCGGCAGCCACCTCCTCCCTGCAGCGAGCAGTGGTGTCTGGTGAACTTAGCTGTTCTTGTCAAATGTTCTTGGCCTTTATCAAGTGCCAGAAAATGAAATGTTTTTGCATTAGTCACAATCTTTTGTCAGGTTTGCTTTTTCTTCATTGGCTTAGAGCCGCACATGAATTTGGGACTGGAGCAAGCTGAATTTTAACTTTAGGTTCTGCCACTGAAAAATCATTTGCATGACTCTATGTTGTCATTGATGCTTGGATGGACTGAAGATGGCAAAGGCTGGGGGGGCTTTCCCTTTACCATTGCACAATAAGGCACATGAGCTGCAGGTTGTGCATTTCAACAGCAGACACACAGTGTTTGTTCCAGCCACGGATTTGCCTTTACAGAGGCTATTGCCCAGCCTGAATGCTGCCTGGAAGTGCCTAATAAGGGAGCACTTATTCCTGAGCAGAGAGGTATGCCCATGGTGGTGTACTTCCATCCCTGCCAGAAGCAGAACTCCAGGTTATGACTGGCCTTCTCACTGCTCTAGGTGCCAAGTGCACTTCTTCAACCTGTTATCCAAGTTAGAGAGAGGGTGGCATAGGCATTAAGAAAAATCCTTACATCAAAGTCCCTGGAAGCCCTGGTAGTCACCTTGGATGCTATTGAACACCTGATGAATAAACGTGCTCTACGTATGCAAGGAGCAGTGAAATATCTCCCTCCCCTCCCATAGGCACTCTTCCAGTCCACTCTTGTGGAGAGTGAGGCCCTTTCCTCTGCCTGCTCCCATGAAATACGTCTTTACAGGAGAGAAAAATGAGATGTGAAGAAAATCTGGAGATCCAGATGTCTCAGCAGCAGAGGTGCAGTCCAAACTCTGTCCTTCATGGCTTGTAATGAGGAGCCTTGGAGTGAGTGAAAGCCCACACCCCCAGCCAGCCATTGTACCTGCTCTCACCTATTTCTCAAAGAGGTGAAGTCTGGAGCAGCTGCTGATTTTCATTTTCAGCCTTAGGTTTGGAGCTATTAATAAGCCTGGAAAATAACCACATGTTCTCTGAATTATGTAACAGATGTTAAATTCCCCAAGATGAAGAGGTGTCAGCCTGATGGAAGAAGTGATGTGAGGGCCTTTCTTTTTCCTTTGAGCTGGGTTTCTTCTCTTATTAGTGAAATTGGCTACCTGCCGATGGAGGTAAAACAGAAAGTTAATGTCACTCCACCAGTTCTGACCCAACCCCACTGCTACCCTTCCCCATTCACTTTGCACCCATATTTATGCATTTCTTGCTTTTCTCCAGCATCAGATTGTGAAGATCATGCCATCCAAAATGAAGTCCCATTGAAAGAATGTGTTGTGATGAAGAGCTGTTGAGTGAGTCACTGTGATCGTGTTGGCAAAGCGGGCTGTGAAGCAGGCCAGACCCTTACGTTTGGCATGAGAGAGTGAAAAGCAAAAGAGGAAAGTAAACTTAGGGCCAGGAGCACTGCAGCGCTTGGCCAGCCAGCTGGGCTGGGTTGCAAGCGCTTTCCTACTTAACCATTTCGGTGACACAGCCCCACCAAAGTGGGGACATTTCCATGCTGTGTTCACAGCCACATGAGAGTACTGGGCTTAAGGCATCATGGAGAGGAGGTGACCTGTGCAAGGGATTAAAAAGGGTTTCACTTCACTTCTTTCCTTTTTTTTTTTTTCTTTTTTTTTTTTTTTTTAAAAGCTTCTCCCCTTCCTGGTTGTTTTTGACCCTATAAAACTGTAAAAACTTAGGAGGAATTTAACCTGGTAGGGACTCTTAGTACCTCTAGTCCAACCCCTGCCCAGAGTTGTGCAGGGCCTTCTCCTGCCTGAGGATGGAGATCTCATGGCCTCTTGGAGTCCTTCCCCAAAGCAGCGCTACCTGCTGAGTGATTTCATTATTTCTGGTGTGACTTCACTTGCTTCCACTTGTTCCTGCTGCTCTTTGCTCTTCCCCTTCACACACGACATACTCCACTTGGATCATACTGACTCGCCATGGGGCTTGCTCCCATGTGCTGTTGTCTCTTCAGTCCTGGAGGACCCAGCACAGGCTCTGACTGGTGGTACCGAGGTGAGGGGACACCCCTTTCCTTGTCACAGGGGATGGCTGCGAAATGCTAAGGGGAACTTCCATAGCCTGGAGGTTTGTGCCCACCTGTGTTTATACACACAGTCCATCTCATGAGTGTATATATATATATATATATATGTATATTTTTTTTTTAGAAATTTGCTTAATTAACACTTAATTCAAACCAGTAAAAATTTTAAAGCGGCTTAAAATAGTTTTCTTCTTTTAGATGACATTTTTACTATTCATTGCCACATTTATGGCTAGCATTAGTTACTCATTTCTAACCTAAAATGAGCAGGAAAGCATGAGGTTAGTTTCACTGTAGTATCCTTTCTGCATGCAAGTGAAAGGGGGGTTGGCAGAAGACTGCCATTGCCAGGGCTACCACTCGTGCCCCCACTCTCCTAGGCTGAGCACTCGCAGCTCTGCATGGGGAAAGGTCCTCAGCAGCCCCCGCTGCCATTGAACCAGACCCGAATGGCCCTTTTCCTAGGATCCCTGTTCTGTGCTTCTTGGTGCCTTCTATAAAGATGGAGAGAAGCTGTCACCAGCTCCGTGTAACACAGCTGAGCAGTCCCTTGGGTTAGACATTTATAAATGTGGATTGAAGACATTGGCCCCAAGGGTACCACATTTTCTGTGGGTGTAGATACACAGCGAGACTAATAAATCTCTGCGCTAATAGAGATGCCTGCGCTCTTGACTGTGACCCCGCTGGCTGCTCTCTCCGAGGGGTGGCTTTGCTCAGACGTTTATTTCTGAGATCTGCTGTAGCGTTTCCTGTCATCCACCCACTGTCATGACAACTACAAGTGTTCATTGCAACACAACGTGCCCTTTCCTCCTGGGGATGCTTCTGGGGCAACGGAGCTTGAGTCAGAACAGGCTCGCAGGGGAAAATCCTGCTGGAGGTGTGAGCCATGTCCTTTTACCACCGATGTTAGAGTGATCAGGAGTGTGTGTAGAGAGTAGCCCTCCTGAATCCCTCCCTCATTTTTCATGTCCTGTACCAGGGAGCAGAAGAAATTGCTGAAAGTGAGTTCCTGCTAGGTGTGAAATTCAGCAGGGCTGTGAATGCTATGGGGAGTTCTCAAGCATCAAGGTCTAATCGGACAGCCTGGCACAAGCCCAGCTCCCCCAAGGGAAGAACTGGCCAGCTTTGATTGTTGGCCACTTTAAGGGGGTAAGAAGAAAGACGCAGAGATCGGGGGACCCAATTTTGAATGGCTTCACTATTTATCCAGGGTTCCCCTTAGCTTGTCCTTGAGGAGCAGTTGACGGCTTTGCACTCTGTATTATTCACTGCTTTTTACTGATTAATGGGCTTTAATGTCATTACTTATTTCATTATCAACTCAATCTGGAAGACCAACCATTATCTAGGAAAAAAACCAAAACACCAAAATCACAATTTCTTTCTGACATTAAGTGCTTAGCTAGCAGGGCAAAGTGCAAGGTTCATGTTTAAGAACAAGACACTATTAGCAGGAAAACTTGCAGTGAAAGCTGTCTGTAAAGCTGCGTTATCCAGACATAGAGTGGAGTCCAGCTATCACAGGAGGTGTTGCAAAAACAGTGATAAATGAGGTAGTCCAAAAAATATAAGGACTGAAACGAGAGCCCAGGTGGAATCTCAGGGTTGGTGATAACAGTGCTAGTAGTGGTAATAATAATCATACACCTTGGAGGTCTGGTCTGGGGTCAGGCCTTAAGTGTGTGAGGTGTAATTCAATTGCGGAAAAAATGGTGAATAATTTCTTGCCTCAAAGCACTTAAAAACCAAATAGAAGGAGAGCAAGGCCAGCAACAGATGGACAGGGGAGAACCGAGGTAAGGGCGGCTGGCACGAGGAGGGGACATCGCAGTGTGCCAGCATTTTGGGCCGTTAGGGATGGGGGTTTGGGAAGAATAAAGGTACATGTGTGGATCACTTTGGGACACTGCTCCAAGTGCAAGGTTCAGTACAGGAAAAGGAATAAAGTGCTTTGTTCAGAAGTGTAACAGGCCTGGTAGCAGCTGACATTTCAGGGTGACTGACAGTATGGGTTGGTGTCCCATCAGGGAACTGGAGATGGCAGCCCACTAAGCTGCAAGCATGGAGGGTCCTGGCAGTGGACCCCCATTTATACTGGGTGCAGAAGAGAAGGGGGATCCATGGTGAGGTATGCCCATGGTGGTGGGGAATGGGCTTCACGGATGTCTCTCAGATGGCAAGGCAGCTGAGCACAGCCTGCAAGGATGGACAGGGGAGGCTTGGTGGCACAATGCGGGAGGTGTTGGTCTTAGAGGGCTGCACATCTCAGCCGGAGGAGATATTTGTGGAAGGGGATGCCCTGCCCAAGGGCTTGGAAACTGGGTGCACCTGGTGCAGGTGGACACCCTGCAGAGATAACAGCATGGTTTTCAGCTCCTCCTCTCGCAGGGGTGTTCGTGCCCCTCTCTCTGCAATGCAGGAGCACTAGTCTCACCCAGCTCGCTCTTAGGAGCATCTGGGTGGACTGGCAGCAGTGTGTGGTTGTGCCCAGAGATGAATGTGGATGCTGCAGGTCTGCTCACAACTACTGGGCTGCAGCTGGAGTCAGCCCTGGATTTTTCATTTGATCCATCGTAACTCTTGCAAAACATATGAGCAAATTGTTGCTGCCCCCCGGAAGGAGCAGGGCTGTGTCCCAAAGCATACTATTCCCATGGTGTTTAACATTCTCTGCAAAACCAGCTTTTATTTAGAACTGAACATCTGTTCCAGATGTGGTTATTCACTGCTTGTGTCACTGCGCTCCTGCCATTGTTGTCCTGCTCCACAGTGAAAGGCTGGCATGAATTATTGAAAGATTGAATTTAAATAAATGATAAACTGGTACAGTGCGTGCAGTAAGTTTCTGTCAACTCCTTACAGAGTCGCACTGCTGGCTTCGCTCTCCCCATGATGAGCTCGGGCACCTCCGTGAACCTGCCGCCGTGTCTGCCTGATGGGGCTGATCGAAGAGCGTGGAGAGGGGCAGCCCAAGCATGAAGGTGGCCGAGGGGACGAGTCACCCAGGGAGACAGAGGAGCTGCAGCAGAGGAGCAGGCAACCAGAGTTTCCTTCCTGGCAAGTGGCTTTCTCATCTCAAACCTTTCCTTGCAACAGAGGTGGAAGGATGGGGTGGGAGGGATGCTGCTCCCAAGGGTGGACAGCAGGAACAGCACTGGGGACCGGCAGTGGGTGCACATGTCAGGAGTCTGATGGTGTAAATGGCCTTGGCCAAAATCTTAGAGTAAATTCTCATCCTGCATCTTTGTGGGACTGTGCCGAAAGCAAATATGTCCAGAGCACCTATGTGTGCATGATGTGTGGGTGACGGATGCTCTGGGATCAAGCCCATGGAGGATCTGTACCAACCAAGCCCTCCATTTTTGTTGGCTCTCAGCTGGAAAATCCAAATGGATTTTTGGAAGCTTGGTAATCTTGGAAATTGATTTCCCTCTGCCTACCCCCCCTTCTTCACCATTTTGAAAAATGGCTTGACTCACAGTTGCAGGAGGCTGTGGGGATTCACAGCAGACCATCTGTTTCAGCTGTTAGTATTCATTAATTTTTTTTTTCATATTTTTTGCTGCTTTTGAGATACTTGGGGGAAAAAATACGTTCTTGATGGCATTGGATGACTTCAAAGTCACTTATATATATTTTTTTTCCCTCAGAGAAACAATATACAGTGGAGGCAGTTGTTATGAAAGAATTACATTTTTATTGTGTTTTCTAAATGGGAATTTCTGTCTCTTGTGGACAAGCAGGAGAACATGGTGTCCTGTTTATCTCCTTTCCGCCATGCTTCACCTAATACCCACCTTGTTTCTGTATTACAATACATCCACTAAGGAGGTGTTTTTTTTGTTGTTGTTGTTGTTTTTTCCCCTCTTCTGGTTAAAATCTAATACAGAAAGGTTTTCTTTTACAAAATATACCAAGATGTATTTTTAAGCCACTGTATTTCTGGATTCTGCATTGCTGATTAAATCAGCCTTATTGTCTCCAGTTATTCTACCCAGAAACTGGAAAATTACTTAACTCCTTGACAGGTGTTCACAGCTGATGGCTCAGATTTGTGGATCGAGTACCAGGGCATATGGCATGACAAATAATAGAACAAACTAATTCTATTGACACTGTCCACCCTGCAGCCTATGCACATTTATCCTTGTGCCTTGCTCTTACTGAGCAAGAGCCCATTCCCTGAGCCAGCTTCTCTTGGAGATGTTTCTCCCAAGACACAGACCAATGAGTTTGGGTCACTGGGGTTTGAGCAAAGTGAGTTTGTGCTGTTTTGCAAGTAGCTGTGAAATGGCAAAGGCTGATCTTGCACATGCACTGTGTGGACATCTGCAATGGGGAGATGGTGACAGCTCCTCCAGAGGATGCTGAGTGTTGGCTTCATCCGGACATGAAGCTGGAGCTTGATAACGAGTAGAGTAGAGAGCTCTGTGCTGGGCACACAGTTAGGCTGGTTTGGGCTGTGCATACCTAAAAGGAAGAGCTGGGTGGGTGACACTGGGCTACAGCCACAATCATGTCTCGGACAGAAGGCACGGCAGTGGCCTGGATACAAACCTACTCTGAAGTCTTGGATGGTTAGCGACTGCGGAACAGAACCTGGGTATTTCAGACCTCTCTGTGACTCTGGGGAGAGGTGACAGCCAAAGCACCATGGAATATTTCCAGCCCTCCATTAGGGCTGCAGCTTTCAGCAATATTACAAATGTGTCCTGGAAAAGGCTCCTTTGCACTGGCCAGAGAGCTGCCGCCGTTTCTGGGCTCAGGAGCTCATCCTGCTTTCGGCAGCTGGCATGAGGTGAGCACAGCATGTGGTGGCTACAGAGCCAGCTGGCACCTGGGGACACCGCAGGGGGACAGTGGCTGGTCCTGTCCCATGTTCTGCTGCCTGTGCTAGGGTGGCACGTGCTGGTAAAATCCAGGCATCTCCACAGTGCAAGACAGAGGGTCTGTGGGATGTGTCCATTGAGCTCAGCATTGAGTCTACAGCATGCATTTTGGAGTATGGTCTGGACACATGCAAATGGTCTGCATGCAGAGGAGCAGGAGGTGTCCCTGCCTGCACAGGCATGTCCCTCGCTCTCATTCTGAGCAAGACGCCTGCCCTGGGAGACCTGAGGGCAGTGGGTGCACTGCACTGCAGCGCTGGCGGGAGGTGGAGGAACACATGTGGAGACCTGGGGATGTTTGGTGCTGGTGTGGTTTTTGTTTGGAGGCCTTCTCCTTGCTGATTGACTTAAATAAAAATAAAAAAAGGCAAAAATTATTTTTTTTTTTTTTTTTTTTTTTTTTTTTTTTTTTTTTAGATGAAGTGCCTCACTTTTAGGGCTGCAGAACTAATTTTCATTTTGAAATTTATTCTAATTTAATTTTAAAGTTCCTCAAAAAAAAAAATCCAATTTGCAATGTGAAAAGAGGTATTGGCTTCTGCAAACAAACTGAAGCAAACTCAAATTTTGAAAGGTCTATTTTCTGGAGAAAAAAAAATAATGAATTTTTAAAGCAAAGATAGATATATAGCTTTATTTTTTTTTTCCCCCCATGGCATCTAAACTACTCTTCATGCTTTTGCCCTAGCATGGAAAAATCTGGGGTAGTGCTGCGCTGGGGCATGCTCTCCCCTTTTAACTTACAGAGGTTTTCTGGGGCATGGCAGGAGATTTTCAGATTTGATGACAAGGGAGGAAGATAACTAGTGCTCCCAGAGCCCATATTTGTTCTTCAATCCCCTACATGTGTCTGCATATGCTTGTGGCCATCCTCCTCCCTCAATCAGGTCAGACCTTGGTGTGCCCAAAAATCACTGCCCAGCTTCTCAGTCAGATGCGAAAGAAAGAAGAGGAAGGAAATCTCTTTCCACCAGGAAATTTGCCTATTAACACCCCAGATACAAAAATCTCAATGGAACTTTTCCCCTCCAAACCAGCTAAAATGTCTCTCACTGATGGGAAGTCTAAAAATAAGTGAGTTCTCCGCAAACAGTTTAAAGATGTTGAAAATGAAAAGCAACAAAGGATGTAGAACGTATGAGTCACTAAATTACAGGGCTATCTTTCTAAGAGCAAAACAAAACAACAACAAAAAAAAGCCCTCCCTGGTGAAATTCATTGTTGAGTTTTGTGGGTTTGGTTTGGGGCTGTTTGCCTCGCAGTGCTGGCGCAGACAGTCAACTTATTTTTGTGGGCTAGCAAAGGGCTCGAAGCCTTCCCCATTTTCATTACACAGTGTGCCAGAGTTCTGTGTAAATAAGGAGCGTAAAACCAGCCTGCTCAGCGAACAGGGGCTGCTTTTCTCTCACACATGGGCATTGCTGCAGATCTGGGAGCCGTGCCCCTTGCAGGAGCTCACTGGATGTCAGGCTTGCAGGGAAGAGCTTGCGCGTGCACCAGCACATTCTTTTGGCCTTGGTGTAGCTGCCACTGTTTGGACTCTCGGTTGGGAGCAAGCAGATTTTTGTGGGTGTAATCGCATTTGTCTGTAGCTTCAGTTTGTTGAGATAATGTAATATAAGGATTTTTTTTTTGTCTTTTTGAAGGTGTTGTTTTGTGATGAGCTCCACCAGGGTGGACTCTGTGGCAAAACTGAAGTTTTTTTAGTATTTGTAGATGAACCTGAATCAAAATCTTGGTGTCTGAGACAGCAGGAGAGGGATGGACTTTTGCCAAACGTATGCCTTCATCTGATGTTTGCAGCCAGCCCCAGTCTCTCTAATAGGCTGAAATGAAGCCTTGGATTCAAGCAGATGGTGGGGCTGGAGATGTGACTCTGCCAGTGCTGCTGCGGCTCAGACCTGCTGTCAGTGCATGCAATACTGTCCGCGGTGCTTGAAGAGGCTTTAGGCTGCCCTTTCTACCCATCATGATCAGTGCTTTTGTCCATCCTCTTCCTCTGCAGCAGGATGGGGTGCAGGCGAGCCCAGCACAGCAGGGCAGCAAGATGCTGCTTCCCTGAGCCCCTGCAGTGTTCAGCAGGCTTGTCTCCAGCACAAACATCCCATTGATCAGTACGAGTGAGCCTAAATAACCCATCGATCAACACATGCGAGCCCAAATAACCCATTGATCAATGCATCAGTTGTGTGTGTTGGCAGGTGCGTGGAGGCTGTGCACAGCAGTCCTTGAGCAGAGCTCACTTGGCAATGATTTAATCTAGATATTTAGTTCTGAAATGTGCTAATTAAACTTCAGAATAAACCACCCAGTGCAAAAGCACAATGAATAAGAAGTAAAAATAAAAGTTTATCCTGGAATAATTAACCATCATTAAAACATGAAAATCCAGGCTAGGGAGCAATTGTATGCCTTCCACAAAGCGTTTAATCAGAAATAATGTGATGAAATTAAGCAATACAAAAAAAAAAATAGGCTAAAAGTTGAGAAACTAATCCCACTTGTGAGAGCCATTAGACCATGCAGTGCTCTTGAACCCTCTCCAGGGAGTGGCTGAATATGCATTTCTTGGGACATCTACAGTTGGAGTGGAGCGAACTCCTCCCAGTACTGTTGGCAATAATGACAGGCCTCCTCAGTTCAGTGGCCATCACAGACCTTCTGTAGTTTTTATTTCAGTGGATCACTCCTGACTGAGCACAACTACTTAATTTCAATAGAGGACTTTCTCTAAGGGACCTCTAAGTTTGACCCTTACAGACTTTACATCTAGGTAACGTATGGGATATTTTTAAGACACCTGCCTCTACTCAAATCATTCACTGGCTTGCCCTGCCTCCTCTTGGACACCACGTTTATTGCTGCCATATTTATAGCCAGCTCACCATTCAGCCACTGCTTTCCTTCGTCTAAAAAGACACCGAAACTGAAATTAAGACCTTGTGGTGCCTCATCGCTGTGGGTTTGCTGAACATCTCCCTGTGAGCTGGGAGGTACCCAACTGTAATCGGTCTGACTGGTGTATGGCAGCTTGAAAGCAAATTACATCAAACGATAATCCACTTGTTATTAGAGCGACGGCTCGGCGCTGACAGTGACAACCACCGCCGGTTCCCAACAGGCAGCCGGGCAGGTCTCTGACAACAACCTGCCCTGCCTCGCATAATTTTTCAACACTTTGCTTTGTCACATTAGTATTATATTGTCTCTCGCCGTATCATTTCCAGGAGCTCAATGCGGACATTGGGGCGCTGATTTCCAAGGCAGCCGTCGCCTTCTGGAGCACGCTCCCTCCTCTTGCCGCCCCTGTTGGTACCGAGGACAGGTTCTTAAAAACAAGGGTCTGGCAGGATCAGCTCTGAGTTCTCACAGAGAAGAGAAAAGGGCCAGAGGCTGGTCTTATTTACACAGGCACAAGTTTGGAGTTATTCTGGATATGTTTAGGGATTAATGAGAGCTTGGTCCTTTAACAATTTTTAATAATAAATACATAACCCTAATGGATTTTTCAGCTACTGTTTTCAGCTGTGAGGCTTGGAACCTTTTTGGCTAATGTCTTCCAGAGCTGAAGGAAAGGAAATTAGCTGAAGGCAGGGAATAACATGCTGCAAGTGAGTGGGTTTTACCCCACTATACTCATGTATACAGCCCAGATGAAGCTCGGAAAGTCACTTCTGAAAGTTGCTTTGTGGATCGGGGGAAAAAAAAGAGGAGTAAAAGTATACAAAGAGGCTGATCCAGGTCTCACCCTGATGAAACATTCAGCTTCCCCTGACAGTGCTGAGAGCCAGCTTGCAGAATCGGTGTCCTCACTAGACACAAAAATGCTTCATCAAAATGGTAAAATTGCAGGATGTAGCCAGGCCTGCACACCCCAAAGATTTGTCAGGGACTTGAACCATTGCTAAATTCCTGCACCTCCATCCAGGCCCTGGACAGGGCAAGCAGGCAGCAGGACATAGAAATCCTGTGGCTGGGCATTGCAGCTGAGCTGGCAAAGGAGTGGTTTGATAATCGATGGAGATGGGACTTCTAGTACATAGAGACCAGCTAAAAAAAAATCCCTCTGCCTGGTTCCTGAGCTGGTGACCACGTCCCTTCTGATGGTAAAATCCCAATGTGGGAAATGCAGTGGCCACAAGGCTGAAAGGAAGGAGGTGGGGAGGATTTTAAATCAGAAAAGGAAAGCATGTGCATGATGTGAATTAAATGCCTTTGAGCTGTAAAACTGACACTTACTATGAAGGCCCTGGTCTTTGCTCAGTGCTCACCTGGTTGTGGGAGTGTTGCTGTAGGTGCTGGAGGGCTCTCCAGGCTATGTCCTGGGTACAACAAAGGCAGTTTTAGTTGACTCGTGTGCTTGGCTCCCATTGGAGACTCTTCTGCAGTTAACTGATTTCACCATTGGAATATCCCGCGGTGTATTTATTTTAAATTGTCTTTAGCTGAATTTCACCCCACTTGAAGTACCCTGGCCTGGCTTTCCCTGGACTTGATTTTTGGTGGATTTGTTCATACCAGGCAGAGATCCCCAGACCATGTGCTTATGGTGCGTACAGAAGGGGCTGCCTGCGCTGGTGACCCACAGCTCCCTGCTCTGCTCCTCAGCACCAGAGGGGCAAGCTGGCCGGCCGCGCTGGGGCACTGGGTGCACACACCCTTGTGCACACAGCAGCACTGGGAGCACGTGTGTATGTGGTTTCTTTTCCTCCATTGCTGCTTCATTGACTCATAGGCTGATTTGAGTTGGGAGGGACCTTAAAGACCACCCAGTTCCAAGCCCCTGATGGGGGCAGGGACCCCTGCCCCCAGCCCAAGCTGCCCCCAGCCCCATCCAGCCTGGCCTTGGGCAATTCAGGGACGGGGCACCCACAGCTCCTCTGGGCAACCTGTTCCAGTGCCCCCCTACATCCTAGTCCTAAAAACAGACCAGGCAGCAGCATACACCCACCGACCCTCGCAGCCCCCTAGTGAAGGAGTCCGGCTCCACATCAGTGATTCCCCGGGGGTCCTTAACCCCGCTAACCCCGGGGAGCAACGCAGGGGCTGGAGCCAGCCGCTGCCCACCCCCTTCGCGGCCAGGGGGTGGGCAGCGAGGCGGAGGAGCGGCGAGGAAGGGGTTAGCGGGGGCTTGCCGCAAGGTGGGCCGCGGCGGAGGGTGGGCCCCGGGCGGGCGCAGCGCCGCCGCCCTGCCCGGGGGCTGCCGGCGGGGCTCGGCGGGGCCATGGGGCGCTGAGCCGCAGCGCGCTGCTCCGCTCCGCTCCTCGGGCGGCGTTATCCAACGCCTTCAATACACAGGGTGCGGTGTGGGTTGTTGGTTTTTTTTTTTTTTTTTTTTTTTTTT